>JANRMT010062796.1:11961959-11993680 GCA_026402145.1 Polypterus bichir lapradei | reverse complement strand
AGATAGATAGATAGATAGATAGATAGATAGATAGATAGATAGATAGATAGATAGATAGATAGAACTTTATTTGTCCCCAAGGAGAAAGCTCTTTAAATAAATACAGAACTTCTGTAAAAAGGCTTCTGCTTGTACATTGCCCGGAAGTAGTTACAAGCTTCTTTCTTTGCCACTATTTAGCAAGAATTTTAACATTCATTAAAATAAATGTATAGCCATTCTCCACAGAAAACGCATACATTAATATCAATATATTAATTAGTTTATATTCCATTTATCTATGTCAAGGGGTAAAGTAGCAATAACCCTACATTTATGAAACCCATGTCATAGATAGGATAATAGGATTGGCCTACCATGTACAGCTTCTTCTATGGAAACAAAATTGCAGAGCCAGCCTTTTCATTACCAAAAAAGTAAACTTCTTGTGACAAATAACAATAAGATTTCTACAAACACTACATGTGATCAGACTTTAACCAGACTTTAGTCCAGTAAAGTCTATGCTACATTAGGAGACTTTCAGTTGTTGCCTTCACTTACATAACCTTATCCAGTCAGAGACAGTCACAGTCATTCTTCTGTGAAGTTGATTATCTAATGTGACATACCTAATGACCAAGACTAAATAGTCAACAACTGGCTGGAATAAAATCAAACAGGTTTGATTCTCCCTTTGGTTCAAGGGGAGGACTGCTTGTGTGAGAGATTTCAGAACCAATAAGCGTTCAGCTGAAAGTAAAATGTATAAAATGTAGTGACAAAGAATAAGGAATCTAATACAGAGAAGAGAAGCTCGTCTGACTGATGTCTCGAGACACTAAGACACCACAGCTATTAATCCGACATTCAGCGAGTGCTATTGGCTGTCAGAAAAAGGGGCGAGCACCACTGTGCTGGAAGATTGGTGCTGAGTCTATAATTGTGACGTAGGCTGCAATTTTCAGTTGTGTAATTTGACATGGTGCAGCAAAGTGACCAGTGACTGTGACTGGCAAATCTGACATGCTCATCTATAAAAGTCTTTCACATTAGTTGCATGTTGCAACAAAGTCACTGGGAAGCACTAATTCAATTATTTTCTTAGTTCTATTTATGCATTTTGTAACCTCTTGGACAATGGTAAATTTCATTATCCCTTCTTGACATTATATTACTAGTTGTAATCAACTCTGTTAATGTTGTCTAACTAAAGAAGGCAACTTGTGGGTATATGCTAATTGACACTCTTCTGTAAGGGATTTCAAAAAGACCTCTCAAATCACAAGAGAGCATATGATCACACTGTGTACACTTCGGGTCCTAGAAATGGGTTTACTGAGAGCTACTTCAAGATTGGTGCTGCAATAATTGGAAGAAAAGGGTCTCACATTAGAATGCTGATGCACATTAATGTGCAGATAGACTAAAGGTTTCTTGTGGTATTTTCTAATAATTTTCAGCTTGTATGCATAAGACCCAGCTAGGACACGTGGGAAGCTGCCTGTTGGTTATACTGGTAGAACTGACATGTCACAAGCACTGTGAAGAAGATCAGAAGTGCAGTACAGGTATTAACCATCAGGAAGCAACATTTCATGATGGCCATATATTTTTCTGGCTTATGTATTGTGGCAAATGGCTAGGGCTGCTTCTGCTGGGGCAGCCGGCTTGCACCTCCTCCAGACCACTAGGGGGTTGCCGCCCTGGTTGCCTTGGGGACGACGGGTAAAGGGTTTGGAGGCTCAACCCTGTAGGGGCCCAGGAGGCGCCCCGCTGCCGTTAGAGCCCTGGACCTCAGCACTTCCGCCACACCTGGAAGTGCTAGGGGGAAGAGGACCAGGGACACCCGGAGTACTTCCGGGTGCAGAGCCGGCACTTCCGCCACACTGGGTAGTGCCAGTGGAAGATTGTCGAGAAGCACCTAGGGCACATCTGGGTGACTATAAAAGGGGCCACCTCCCTTCATTCAGGGCTGGAGTCGGGTGAGGAGAGGACGAGAGTTTAAAGAAGAGAGGAGGCGGCCTGAAGTAAAGGCAGAGAGAGTGTGAGAGGCCTGGACTTTGGGGAAGTCTTGGGGGTTCTTGGGTGTGCACGTATTGAACTTGTAAATATTAATAAACTAAATAAACGAGTGGTGGTGCTTACAACATGTTCTTCTGTCTGTGTCCTGGGCTCGTTCCACGGTATATACTGTATATACATATATGTATACATATATACATATGCAGTATATATATATATGTAAATATATGTGTGTAGAGGTAACAATCTAGAGAGTTATAAACAACCAGGTGGAATAAAAATAGGAGAAAAAATAATGACAACAGGAGGAAGAGAGGCCATGGACTGTAAGAACCGTTATGCTCTCTTGATCTGTTTAGACACCTTTTTGTTTAAATAGAATCACTAAAATAAAACTTTTGGGTGCTTAAACTGTGCAGGAGGGAGTAACTGTAACATTGAACATGAAGGCTGTTTCCATATAAATAGCCATTCCTTCTGTGTCAGAACTGACATATTTAACCTTGTATTTTTTAAGAAGATTTCTGGATGAAAGCAACAGCTGTATACATGTGGCAAACTCTTTTATACATTACAAAGATTATGGTAAAAACCAAAGCACTCTCAAGAGTGAAATGCAAGGTTTAACTTTAATTGGCTGAATTGAGATCTTTAAAAGCCCAGGAAATGCACACAACGGGTAGAATCTGCTTAAAGAGCACAACGATGGTTTACTCTTAATATGCTGGCTGAGGAGAAACAAGCTCATTTCCACTGCAGCTTTAGCTAAGAGCTGCCATCTTATGAGAAGCAGTTACTGTATTGGTTTTCATTTGACCTCTATTAAATGTTGTTACGGAATGCCTGCTCTCTAAACTCATAATGCCCATTTCCCAATATTATAAAAATTATTGCTGTTGATTGGAAAATATAAGATTTTGTGATTATCCTTCTTAATGCTGACTTAAACAGTATAAACTCAGTAGACGCTGAAAACTTCATCAGTTATTAAAAATAAATAAATAATGCAAATTAAATTAACTTTCCCTTCTAGCCATAACTATCAGTTTAAAACCCCCTAACCTTCTCCCTCTGGAATTCTGCAATTTCTTAACTTGTCGAAAAGTAGCTGAATTAAAAATGACATATTAAAGATCAGTGCATATATGTGTCATTCACAGCTGCCCATTGATGCATATTATGTTTTTAAGCACTGGCTTAACTGATGGAGCCCCAAAGACACAACATGGGTAATACTTCCACTGTGTACTACAAATCCGTGGAGTAAGGGAAAAGACTTGTCGTGTTGGCATCAGGCACCCGCCTGGAAACTCCTAAAAGCACAGCATACAAGAGCAATGCACAGTGATCAAGAACAGCTGAAAGCAGTGGAGGAAAATTCATGTATGCCAAACTACATTACACTCCGGAGTATCTTAACATCAGGCTGATCTGAAAGATTGAGACAGCCGTCAAGCACATCTGACCTTTCCAATGAAGAGGTTCCTGAGCTCTCTTTCTACACGTGACAGCTTCAACACAACAGATTCAAAAGGTTCTAAAACACTGTTGTTTGATCATAAACAATTCTAAACTTGAATTTGTAGTTTTTTTTTATCTTCTAGTAATTTCCACATATTAAAATCATATTTTTGCAGTGTACAGTATTGAGTATTATGAAATTAAATGGAAAATAGAGATTGACTCTTATTCTGTTTCATTGTCATGTCCTGGTTATAGATGATACCAAAACTAAGCACAGTAATATTAATGGAAACTAACCTTAACTAATTTATGTATGGCACAGTAGTTAGCGCTGGTGCCTTACAGCTTCATGAAGCTTGGTTTAAATCACAGGCTTGGTTGCTGATCATTGCAGGGTTTGCACACTCTTCCTAATATCTGCACAGATTTTTCTCTGAGCATTTTGCTTTTCCACCCACAAGTTTAAAGATGTGCTTGATAGGTTATCTGGTGACACTAGGCTTGTCCTGTCTGAGTGTGTACTGACCGTAAGTGTGCACGGGGATAGAAAGGTACACCATCCTACTGGGACTGACTAAAACAAAGTAAGTAGGACCGAACATGAAGGAGTGGATGGATAATTTGTATCACATTATTGTGGTACTGAAATTACAGGGACAAACTAATTTTTATTTTATTTAATGACTTGCTATGATAAACTCCATCACAACACATTTTATAAATTCATAATACAGTGCAACTATTCACATTCAGTGCATTATTTACAACTGAGGCTATAGTTCTCATCTCTACTGCACTGCATGACCCCAAGAAAATCATTTTTCATTCCAGACTTGTATCTTTGTAAGATACATACTTGGAATAAAAGGCACAATGAAATTAAAGATTAGTTTGATATCTCTGCACCAGCTAAATTTACATAATTGATCAAAATTTATTCTGATCATGTTTTAGTGAGTTGTCATTAAGCTTTTAAGTTTCTTTTGCAGTTCTTAGGGAATGGCACAAAGCTTATAAACAAATGTCCCCCCATAATACACAGAGGAACACATACACACATGCAAATCTGGATAATATGAGATGATTTTCATCCATCCAGCAGCTTCTTTCTACTGGGCATATTCAACATGAATGCTTGTGTTGTGTTTTATTATTAGAATGTATTTTGAATGCTTCCTTTTTTCATTCCAGCAGATGGTACATCAGAAACATTAGTGCTGCTGTTGGGAATCCTGTTATAAATGTGGTAACAGACAACCTGACACTATAACTTAAGTAAAATTAAAATGTAGTACTAATAGCAATTAAGTCCATTAAATATTCTGATGATCTGACCTCACTAATGCAATGCATCAAAATTAAAATAGGTATAGATTGAATACCAAATTCCATTTAAGGCTATAAAGAGGGCACAGGTCCCAAGCTTAAGAACCCTGTAGCCATACTATCAGCTACTTTACCCTTTCAGACAGTCAGCAGGCATCAGCGGGCTCCAATAGCATTAGTGCTTCCTCTTTTATTACTTTTTTCTTTCATTTACATTTATTTGCTTAGCAGAAACTTTTATCCAAAGTGACCTACAAAAGAGATTAATATTATCAAGCAAACATCAATCTGGCAACCGTTTGGGAACAAGTGTTACAGGTGAAGGTTACAAAATTGATCATCACAAGTGAAGAACTCAGAACAAAATACAAGCAAGTTACAATTCCTAGGTTACAAAACCTAATAGCTAATATCAGTTAGACAGAAATTCATCAAACTATAAATGCATTGAGGGAGTCCAAATTTCAAGTGGAGGTGGGCAGCTCATTCCACTACACATGAGTTAAGATATGGATTGAGATATGATGGCATGCAGAGGTGGCATCACCAGACATCATTCATCACCAGACCTGAGAAGTCGAGAGGCAACTTAGGACCTCACAAGTGTCATCATATATATAGGTGCTGACCCTGTGACTACTCTGTGGGCAACTTAATAAATGCCTTTCCATGAAACCAATGTAGGGATCTGAAAAGAGAAGTGACATGTGCCTGTCTCAGCTGGTTGAACACCAGATGTGCCGATGCATTTTGAATCATCTGCAGTGGCTTGATGACACATGCTGGTAAGCCTGGACCAGGAATTGTGCTACATACTCTGTCAGGTATGATCTGATCTTAAGAAATGTTGTATAAAGTGAATCTGCAGGACAAAGAGACCATAGTATAACACATTGAAGGACAGTTGATCATTGAAGGTCGTTGATCACCACCTCAAGGTTACATACAGACTTGACAGGTGTCAGTCTGACTGATAATAAGCCAAGCTGAACAGAGACTGGGTGCTGCATAGATGGATAAGCTGGAATAACAAGTGGCTCTGTCTTTGCCAGGTTGAGCTGGTTATGGTGTACCTTCATCCATGTTGAATTCTAAATGGAAAAATACAGAGATTCCAGCTGAGGGAATGACAGGTACAGCTATGTTTCATCGCTATAGTGCTTATAAGAGAATCCTTGTGAGGATATTTAAAAAGAGAAGAGGATAGGACCCAGCACCAATCCTTGGGGCAACCCCAATTCAAGAGTGGTGCACCACTGACTTTTCTCAACACCAGGACACAGAATAGGATCTGTCCAAGAAGAAGGATTCAAACCTCGTGGGGTTTAATTAATATTTTTTCTAACTAAAATTTCTTTTAATAGGTAATAGTTTAGTTGTATACACCAGCTGCTGGAATAAAAAATGCAATGTATTTTACTAGTGCACACAACAAATGCTTGGGAGTGGGAGTTGTAAGAGTCAATCCTACCTAGTTAATGTTTATGTAAGATTCACATGCAGATTTGCTTAACTAGAATAGAATGTTAATTTTACATACAGTTTGGTCCACAAATATTTGGACAGAGACAACTTTTTTTCTAATTTTGGTTCTATACATTACCACAATGAATTTTAAATTAAACAACTCAGATGCAGTTGAAGTGCAGACTTTCAGCTTTAATTCAGTGGGGTGAACAAAACGTGAGGCAACTAAAGCATTTTTTTAACACAATCCCTTCATTTCAGGGGCTCAAAAGTAATTGGACAATTGGCTCAAAGGCTATTTCATGGGCAGGTGTGGGCAAGTCCGTTGTTATGTCATTATCAATTAAGCAGATAAAGGGCCTGGAGTTGATTTGAGGTGTGGTGCTTGCATGTGGAAGATTTTGCTGTGAACAGACAACATGCGGTCAAAGGAGCTCTCCGTGCAGGTGAAAGAAGCCATCCTTAAGCTGCGAAAACAGAAAAAACCCATCCGTGAAATTGCTACAATATTACGAGTGGCAAAATCTACAGTTTGGTACATCCTGAGAAAGAAAGCAAGCACTGGTGAACTCAGCAACGCAAAAAGACCTGGACGTCCACGGAAGACAACAGTGGTGGATGATCGCAGAATCATTTCCATGGTGAAGAGAAACCCCTTCACAACAGCCAACCAAGTGAACAACACTCTCCAGGGGGTAGGCGTATCGCTATCCAAGTCTACCATAAAGAGAAGACCGTATGAAGGTAAATACAGAGGGTGCACTGCAAGATGCAAGCCACTCATAAGCCTCAAGAATAGAAAGGCTAGATTGGACTTTGCTAAAGAACATCTAAAAAAGCTAGCACAGTTCTGGAAAAACATTCTTTGGACAGATGAAACCAAGATCAACCTCTACCAGAATGATGGCAAGAAAAAAGTATGGAGAAGGCGTGGAACAGCTCATCATCCAAAGCATACCACATCATCTGTAAAACACGGTGGAGGCAGTGTAATGGCTTGGGCATGCATGGCTGCCAGTGGCACTGAGACAATAGTGTTTATTGATGATGTGACACAGGACAGAAGCAGCCGAATGAATTCTGAGGTGTTCAGAGACATACTGTCTGCTCAAATCCAGCTAAATGCAGTCAAACTGATTGGGCGGCGTTTCATGATACAGATGGACAATGACCCAAAACATACAGCCAAAGCAACCCAGAAGTTTATTAAAGCAAAGAAGTGGAAAATTCTTGAATGGCCAAGTGAATCACCTGATCTTTCACTTGTTGAAGACTAAACTTCGGACAGAAAGGCCCAAAACAAACAGCAACTGAAAGTCGCTGCAGTAAAGGCCTGGCAGAGCATTAAAAAGGAGGAAACCCAGCATCTGGTGATGTCCATGAGTTCAGACTTCAGGCTGTCATTGCCAGCAAAGGGTTTTCAACCAAGTATTAGAAATGAACATTTTATTTCCAGTTATTTAATTTGTCCAATTACTTTTGAGCCCCTGAAATAAAGTGATTGTGTTAAAAAATGCTTTAGTTGCCTCACATTTTTATGCAATTGTTTTGTTCACCCCACTGAATTAAAGCTGAAAGTCTGCACTTCAACTGCATCTGAGTTGTTTCATTTAAAATTCATTGTGGCAATGTGCAGAACCAAAATTAGAGAAACGTTGTCTCTGTCCAAATATTTATGGACCTAATTGTAGCTATAAAGATAATGGAAGATTTTGTTTTATCTTCTACAAGTTAACATGTTTGTGGAATACTCCTGTCATTATGACTCTAATGTAACAGTAGAAAAGGCTAAGACAGAAAGACAGATTGTTTGCAAATGGAACGGTATAGTGGCATACGTTTTTTCTGACCATGCTACAAAATGTTTAACATAAAGATATATAACATAACTTAAAGAAAATTAACTAGGATGTGTAAGCCTGACACCAGAAGCAAGAAATATTTTTTCCTTTGTGATATGGAAATTTTCTTGTATTATTCTCTTCATTTGGTGTGAACTGTTTTACTTTGAATTTAATTATGATTTTAAAAAACAAGTATACTTAGACTATGGAATTTTTTGTATATGCTTCATATTCAATGCTCAAACCTTTCTAGCAGCTGCATAATTTTGGAAACTGTAGGAATCGCAGCCACAGGCGTATCAAGAATGATGCTCTTGAGTGATAGCGTTGCGAGGAACGTCATTGGTTTTACAGACTGCAGTTACACTCTTTTGAGTTCATGTCAATTAAATCATGCTTCTGCTGTTTCATTTAAGTGCTACACCAACAGTTTTATCACCTGCCAAGACTTTTCCACTACCTGAGATCAAATACCAACCCTAAGTTCAATGTAACCAATGGAGCTAAAGAATTATTTAGAAGATTTTCCTTACCTAGGTGACAAGTATGGCTGTTATCTAAAACAGAAGTGCAGTCACTGCACTGTAATAGCCTCAGATACTGAATAGTGTTTTAGCATATATACATATAGACATGAGTGTGCATGCTCTGTAGGTGTGTTTATATGAATAATAATGGCAAAGTCAAATGGGAAAATGGTTTTTATGAACTTATCACAGTTGTAAATTAATTTATTTTGTATCAGAGCTTTACAGCATGAAAGCTTTTCAGCAAAACAGCTGCTATGTATGAACTAACACATTCAATTATCAGTTATGCAGCTTTATTTTAAAATGTGCTGTCACCTAGTAATTTAAAACTCAGACAAAATAATATTACACAAAGCAGAAGATACAGATTATATAGTATACAGAACACTTCAATATAATTAAAATATAAGCAAAATCACAGAGACATACTAAGTCACTGGCTAAAGCTACAGTGTGCAGAAAGTCAAGGAATTTAGACTATTGCATAAACAGTCATATCTGGTTTGTAGAAACCAGATTTCAGACTTTCTCCTTTACTGCACTAGCTCTGTAAAAGTATACATGAAATACTGCATTGGCCTGAGGCAAAGTGTTATGTCATCCATTGATGCTTCGAAGCCAAACAATCAAAAAGATCACATGATAAGGATTTTTACTGTGAATTGGAAGTCATGTGAAGTTCCCCAAAGAGTTGTTGGTCTATAACCCACTTACAGTTAGAGGTGAACAGAAGTCAAAGAGCCTTGGCAGGTGACACAGTATGCTTAAAAACTCTCTCAAGTCTGAACTAGAAGGTCATGAAGGTTCACACACGCATTAAGTCTGTCTCATCTTACCACATAATTTCCACAATACAAATAGAGTAATTAAGATAATAATCTGCAACAGAATGTCTTTCCATAGGGTTGGCTCCTGCCCTTGACCATCCAGGATCTTAAATTGGAATAACTGCTTTTAAATTGTTTTGTTATATATATAAAGGCATTGATAGTATAATGGAAATAATTATTTTACTAGTGTAGTACAGGTAGGCATACAATATACTGTATATACAGTACCAGTGACAAATCTGGACACATCAGACAGTTTCAAGCTTTGGGTAGAAATTGCTACCTTTTTAATCATGATACAATAAAACAAATTTGAAAATACAGCCAAGGCATTCCTAATGTTGCTGATAGCTATTATCGCTTGAAATGACTGATTTTTAAATTTATTATTTACAATATATGACTGAAAAATCAAGGTTTTAGCGGCCATTTCTTCATTGTCCTAATGCTTATCCTTAGTTAGTCATAAATAATAATTGGTTATTAGAGAAATCTCTGGAATTGCAATTAAGAAGATAAATACATCAGAGTCTGTAGTCTGAGAAACAAATGCCTTATAGGTCCCTCGGTTGGCTTCTTCCTTAAGTACAAGTGCACAACAAATTAAAGTGTAGTTTGCAACAGAAAAAAGATGATTCCAGGATGCTGCCCACAATACTCTTTTCCAGTCCTCATCTGTCTAATGTCTGTGTTCTTTTGCCCATTTTTAACCTTTTCTTTTTATTTTTGTTTTAGACATGGCTTTTTCTTTGAATCTGTTTGCAGATGATACTGGTATTTGGTGTGTATTTAAAGAAGAAACCAACTGAAGACCTGTAAAGCATTTGTTTCTCACACTACACACTCTGATATCCATCTCCTCTTATGCAGTTTTGCATCTGGGTCTTCCCATTCACTTTCTGTCCTGGTTAAATTCAGTTTGCCTTGTCCTCTCAATACAGCAACAGACACCCTTCTATGCAGTCTGGTTTCTTGGCAATTTGTCACATGGAATAGCCTTCCTTCTGAAAAACAACTATAGATAAACATGTTCCTGCGACGAGACAGTCAAGTCACATCATACTTACAACCTTTGGAAGCAAATCCTGTGATACACATGCAGAGCAGGTTAGAGATAATGGAAGAAGAAAAATTCGAAAGTCTCAAAAAAATGAGAGTACAGATCGCATTAGCGCAAAAAAACGGAAAATATTACTTGGTGAAATAATGGAACAGCGAAAAAAGATCGAATAGTGTTTGAGGATGTCTGGGGGAAAAGAGAGACAAGGCAGTTAGACAAAAGGACAGCTGCTGTACAGGCTTTTAAACGTTTGAAGCGCCACATGAAATGCAGATCACGCAGCATGGCAGCAACAGTAAGCCAACAGCTGATCGAGCAAAGAAGAGGTAAAAAAAAACAACTGTTATTTGTTTTCCATTGTATCACCGTTTAAAAGGAGTTTCAGAGGAATGACCGCGTCTTAATGGGGTGCGTTCAGCCCCCTCTTCACAACGATGCATAGCACTGGCAGGGGGAAGGGGTTGGCGAGTGAAGTGAGCAGCGGGTAAAGCCCCTTAGTGTTTCTTGAAAAAGCAGTTTCATTTTAGCCATTTTTGAACCCAGAGCTTAACTTTAGGAATGTCAATACCTTGCAATCCAAGTGAACAGAATAACAGGTTTCTGCAGTGCTGAGGCAATTACAAAGGTTTCTCTAATAACCAATTACCATCTAAACATGAATAATTAAAGCTAATTTGACCATTAGGACACTGAATGAATGACTGCTGACAGCAGGGATCTGCAATCTTTTTATATAATACGCTTACCGTGGCTGTTCGTTTGTCTGTCCAGGATTTTAAATCACCTGTGGCTCATAAACCATTTGAACTATTGACCTGAAATTTGGTATACATATACTACGTGACGTTTACTATCCGCTTTCGGGGTGATGATTTTTATTACTCTTTTGATTTTGATTTTTTTTTTTATTGTAGAATGAACTCTCGGAAGCGCACAGCACGGCTGCCATGCAGCACATGTGTACAGGCGCCGTTCACATCCCTACTACCTTCTCCATCACTTCCTCTACCTCTTTATATCTTAAATCACTCTTGAGGCAGATTGAAGACTTAAGTGCCAGCTTAAGTGAATTGGTTTTAACGCGAAAAGATGCTGAAGGAAGAAGAGAAGAAGCAGGCCGCTAAAGTGGACAAAACAAGAGCTGCTCAGAAAGCAGCAAGCACATCAACCTCTGAGCAAACGAATGCTAAACGTACAGAGAAAGAGGATGGAAACTATAAGTCAAGTGTATTCACTGCATGTTATCCTGCTGTACGCCATTACTGGTCATATGTGAATAATACATTAAAAATCATGATTTCAAATAGTTATAGCCATTATAAACATTAGTAATGTTTTGGCTGCATTTTTAAATCAATACATATTTATAGGTAATTATTAAAATTTTTTTCAATTTTCAGGTAATTGTTTCATGCATAAAGCATGCCCTGTATTTTTATTACCCTCAATAATGCAGCACTGCTGTTTAACTTCTTCACTGATTTATGCCTTTTGCATTAAATACATTTAAAGTAAATAACCAAAGCAACCTGACTTCCATGTAAAAACTGTCCAATCGGGAAATATTTTATGAAGAAAAACAGTTTTGCATTTATTCTTTTATTGGATTTACTTGGATGACTGCACATCTTGAAGAGGCTCAATTTAGATTATGTATTGTGATACAACTGAAGGTAAATTGTATTAAGTTATTTTTATTAAACTTGTAAAATAATATAGCTTGGGAGATTATTGCATTTAAGCAATTGATTTTTAACCCTCTTTCTAGCCCTTCATGGTGGTTGCCCAATTTACCTTTGTATGAAAGATGAAATAAGAGTTTAGTGACCATGGGAGACATGTGGCCCACCTGAGCATGATTCTGAAGACAAAACGAGAGTACAAAACACTTTCGCAAATGGTTTACTTTAAAGGACATAGCTGAAACAATAATTTGTATAGCTCATTCTAGCCTTAGCAATTTCCTTTTTATGAAAATACTAGAGGAGAAATAAATAAAGATTTAAATACATGTTTTTTTTAAGTCAGTTATGCGTATATTCTCATGGCATATGTTACATCCCCTGTGGAACACGTACAAGCAAGCCTCTCATAACTAATAAATGTCTGTGAAAACAAAAGCAATAATACATTTAAATTTTATGCATCAAGGATTTCCACTTGGAAAAACGTCTCTTTCAATAATGAGTACAACAACAACACAAGTGGCAATTAACAATGGACAAGTCTGAAACCACAGCAATATATTATTAGAGAATAGGAGCTTTTTAATGATAACTGGGTCTCCATTGAGGCCTGTAGCACTTCCATTCTTGCATACCTAGTTATTAACCTTTGATAATGTGCTATGCCGTTTTTCTCTGTCCCTTGTCCTTGTGACGCCTCATATTTAGATTACTTTTAAGCTATGTCAAATGTTGTCATAAATGATTGTGTACAATCTCTGAGCAAGACCAATTTATTGATTTATTTATTTGTACACTTCACAGTCATTTTCATATTGTCCAGAAAAGGCAACCAGGCAGATGTCTACTGACCAGCACAAAAAGACAATCATTCATATTAGGGTTTGTGAAATTGCTGCTACAACTGCAAAACTGAGAGCAAATGCTAAAGGAAATGTTAAAGCCTCCTACACTTTACACAGATGTTGTTCTTATACTCACTTGTGTTGCATGAACTGAATGTCTGGGCTATAAACTTAAAGCTCAAATAAGCAGCCTTGATCCAGAGGCCCAAAAGAGTATGGAGAATTTTATCTACGAGGAAAAATGGTTGCAACACAAGATCACTTGAGCAGCATAATGGAAATATTGCCAAGCACAAGAGATGCTGACATTATAGGCTTATCTGTATTCTTGTACTGTCAATCTTCTGCTGTTTACGAGATGTTCAGCTATTGTTCTTTTATTGTATTGCTTTCAACAATATTGTTATGTTTTCAATGTGATTGAACGCTCTGCAGATGGTGAATTTATAAAGTAATAGTATGCCATTGCAGCCTAAACTAAACTGGCATTAAAAACAGTTCATTTTTTGTTATTATATATTTGTCTGAGGCACAGATATAAGTAAATGTACAAGATCAGGACAGACTACCAGGCAGATTAAGTGATTTGCTCAGAGTCAACAAATTATTCAAATGTGGGAAATTAAACTAGCAGACTTGGGATAGCAGACTTGGGATTTCAGGTCCAATGCCTTAGTCACTAATTCACACCAAACTGCCTGTATGGTCACTCAATAGGAAATGATTGTGCTTTGGACAGACAGTTGACCATCCATGCTCTCCCTTCATGTGGGGAGGGTCTCCTGTTGTGCTCTGGCTGGTCCTCTATTTATAAATACCAATGCATTAAGGTTGTTAGAGAAACCAAGGACATTTTCATTATCTAGCATTTGAAAGTATCCATTTCAATATATAAATTGTGACTTGTTTCTTAACACTGATAAACTGATGCTTTGTATGCAATTAATAAAAATGAGATTGTAATCATTTCTTATGGTGTGCTCAGATGTCAGTATTTCTATTTAATTTACATATTATTAGTACATGGCTGTCATCATTTATTTCAAAGCATCATTTAATTTATAGTTTCTACATTTTCAATTTACCAATGCAAGCATGCACATTATACACAGAAAGTTTTACAATTAGGACATGCTGCTATCTCACAGCTTCAAGAGAGTAGATTATCTCACGCTAGTCACTGGCCATGTCATTTTGATTATTCTTTAGTGTGTCTACATGGGTTTTTCTTATGGAAGAATATCAGTGCCAAAATTAAATGCAATCCAACTTGTAAAATACACCAAAGTGCAATGCATATTCAGGTTGTGCATTTAGTTTTGTCACAAAATGATTCAATGCATGATTCCAGATGACTGATCATATCAAGGGATGGGGTCAAGTGGTGCCAATAAAGGAATTCCAATCATGGTGGCAAGGTCACATTTACCATCAGGAGATGCATGATCTAACATGAGTAAATATTATCAGGAGCACTGAGATGGGAGAGACACACAGACGTATCGTGCAGGATGACCGTTTGAGCCCTTGGTCAAATGGGCATTTTTATTGCTTTACTCAGAACAAGCAAAAATTCATCCATCCTCCCGGGGGAAACCATCTTCCACAGGCTCTCCTCCTCCCCTGTTGCCAATATAAAGGCAGCACCATAGGTTATTTAAGACATCCGTACCACTTGGTCCTCAGCCCCTGAACAATGCTCTTTAGAAAGATATCAGATCAGATAACTGACTCCACCCAGTAAAACAATACTCTTGTCATCTATTCTCTCCATTGTTATCTCCTGCCCTGTACTACATTATTTTCAAAAAGAAGAGTTCTTTCAACATCAACATCTGTCAAATGGCCGGCATAATGCTGATGAACAAGAAAAAATTAGGTAACAGTATGCTATCTGCTATGACAAGGGGTGAGAATAAAAAAGTTATAAAAAAAACCTAGCCCGATATCACACTAATTCTGATAAATGTTTAGTCTATATTTTGTATTTAAATAGTTAAAACAGACAACTATCCACACCTCAAAAATGTAACCGCACTGATAATAAGCAGCAAACACCATCAGACTTATTAACATAAGAATAAATGTTATAAGTGATATAAGAATTACCCCCTTGCTGTTCTCTTTAAAGCAGATGTCGGATTACACTATTTTTTGTCGTGGGGCATGTCAGATTTGCTAGTCACAGTCGCTGACCTTGTCACTGCAAAATGTCAAATTACACAACTGATATATCACAGCCCATGTCACATTTACCGACTGAGTGCAGATATTCCGGAGCAGCCATGCTTGCCCCTTTATCTGACAGCCAATAGTGTGTACCTGACATATTGGAATTTTATGAAGGGTTAACAGCTGCACCAAGTTCTGCAGCAATCTCTGCCCTTTAATTATCTTTTGAATTCTGCTGTAGTATGTAAAATACAATGCATCAAGCTTCTCTTCTGTGTGTGAGGTTCAAAACATGCATGTTCCTACTACATTCTATGCATTCATTGGTTCATTTCATTGTCGGCTCTCCTATGCACACAGACTGCCCCTCTGACATGTCACACACTAGTTGGTCTCAGTCATTAGGTATGTCTCATTAGATGATTGGCTTCACAGGAGCGCACCACCAACTACAGCTGGCTAAGAATTTTGTTCCTTACAGTCCCAGGCGCATAGGTAACACAGCATATACTTAGCATACTCTATAACATTACCAAAACCAGTGCAACAATACAATGTAGTAAAACAAAAGACACAGAGCTATAAAGCTCAAACATGCTCAACAGTAAAGTGCAGAGTGTAGGAATATTATAGAGATATGGTACTGGATGCCATGCAGGAGTTCAGATGTCTTGGAGAAAGAAGCTGTTATAAGACCGAGCTGAGCTGGTCCTGATACTGCGGTATCTTCTGCCAGAAGGCAGGAGGTTTAAACAGTATGTGTGATGGGTAGGAGATGCCTTTCACAATGCCGGAGGCTCTATGCAGATAGTGTGTCTGAAAAATGTCCTGCATTGAGGAGAGGGAGACCCCTATGATCCTTTCAACTGTCCTCACTATATGCTGCAGAATCTTGCGCTCATGGGCTTTGCAACAAAACAGACCTGGTTACGCAGCAGGTCCTTCTCGTTTAATATACTAATATTTTTAACTATACAGCTCATACTTTTCTACAGACAAATCAAAATTGACTTTTATTGTTTCTCATTAAAATGGCATGATATTGATCAGCCAGGGCAGACTGGTCTTTCTTGCACTGCTGTGAATTTTTTTTTTCTTTAATTCATTTTTTTTTTAACACAAAGAAATTGTATCCTCACATCAGTCTGTGAATTTAAATAATCTCATGTTAAAATGGATTACAATATATCTGCATCTTCTTAAACAATGGATAGAAGTCAATCTATCAAAATGACCTTTCTGATTAAACCTAATGTTGACCTGGATCTCATGATTTAGGCTTTGATTTGGATTTGGTTTTGCACCACTGGGTCTTTTGTGATAGTTAATTTCAATTCATTGATCTGTGTACAGAACAGCAGATAAAGAGGCATATTCTCCTAACAGCTAAAAAAAACTGTTATCTCTACATTCTTTCCCAAAGTGTATCCACCGCATGCATGGCCACTGACCTTTTCCAGAAGCACCACCATAATTTTGTCTTTAGAGGTTTCTGTTTGAGAAAACAAAACAATAAGACAGACATATGGGAAATCATTTCCACTCATTCACTGAGTTTGTATGGGGTAAAAGTCCCTAATCCATAATGACTAGTTGGGAGAATGACTTAGCAAATGGCTGCAAGTGATGTACAGGAATATTTTTAATTACTCTCTTTTGTCCCTTAGTGTGGACAAAGTAGCAGTGAGAAACACCATTAAAGTGTATCAAAACCTTCACAGTGAAAAGTGGGTGAAGTTATTCACAATCAGGTTAATAGTATGAGATGTGTGTTTAAAAACACTAAATCCATGTTGCCACATCAGAAACCAATTAAACAATGTTTCTATACATGCCTGTTCTTTACTCAGCAGGGGCCTCATGTATAAACGATGCATACACCCACAAATGTTGCACATGCCAGTTTCCACACTCACATCACGATGTATAAAATTAAACTTGGCGTAAAGCCACGCACATTTCCATGGTAGCTCATACCCTGGCATACGCAAGTTCTCTGCTCGGTTTTGCAAACTGGCGGCACCCAGCGTCAAAGCAGTGCTTTTGTTCCAGTGTGGTTTCCCTTTCTTTTTAAGATCCACATCCCTGACGCGACTTTATCATATACACTGAAAGTAATCGCATATTGTTTATTAGTTTAAGGCATTTGATTGCAATTAACCTGTAACAATATACAGTGGAACCTTGGTTCACGAACGTCTGGGTTCACGTACAAATCAGTTTACGACCAAAAAGTTCGCCAAACTTTGGCCTCTGTTCACGACCACACACTCGGTATATGAACAAGCCAGTTTCCCTTTTGGTTTGTACGTGTTTAGTCTCTCCCTGTGCATTTCCTGTGCAGCGAGAGAGAGCGCAATACACACACACACTCAGGCGCGAGAGAGACACACACACACAGGCACACGAGAGAGAGACACACACAGGCGTGCCAGAGAAAGACACACACACAGGCGCGGGAGAGGGACACACACATAAACACAGGCACGCGAGAGAGAGAGACACACACACACAGGCGCAAGAGAGAGACACACACACACAGGCGCAAGAGAGAGACACACGCACACACGAGAGAATGCACTGGGCTTGGTTTTGTTTTCATTTCTGTTTACAGCAATCGGTTCGTAGCGTGCATTGTTACAATGTTACTTTTCTTGGTGGTTTATTAAATTACAGATTTTTCAAATGTTCATATTTTCCCTGTGCTTAAAATTCATTAAAAAAAGTGTTTTTAGTGAGCGGTTCTTAGCGCTATAGCGTGAACTATTGCAGTGTTAGTTTTCTCTGTTGTTCAAGGTTTTCTCAGTGTTATTCAATGTTTTTACATTTAGTTTACTATTACCCTGTGCATTCTATGGTATAATTAACTATATTCGTGAATTTCCCCTTGGGATTTATAAAGTATTTATCTATCTATTTATCTATCTTAAAAACTAAAAAAATATATATATTTACATACAGTTTGTATGGTCTGGAACAGATTAATTGTATTTACACACAATCCTATGGGGGAATTTGCTTCGGATCACGACCAAATCTGTTTACGACCAGAGTTTTGGAATGAATTATGGTCGTGAACCGAGGTTCCACCTTAATGGTCCACGGAATGGCCAAACTATTCCAAATACCATAGCTGCTTTATCGTTGCTACTCTCACTGCACCTTCTTCTTCTTCAGCTGCTCCCGTTAGGGGTTGCCACAGCGGATCATCTTTTTCCATGTTGCTTACACTGCACCACTCAGAGTATTTATATCACTGTATCTGAGTGTGGAATCACAGCTCTACAGCAGCTGATCAGAAATAGAATTATCGGTATACAGCATCTAGCACACGCTGCCATGCAGCCTATTTGAACTGCTCTCATAAGACAAACACTTCAGAGCCTTTCCTGTACGGACCTCGCGGTTCAGAAACAGTTTCATCCCAAGAACTCTAAACGCACTCAATCAGTCCATCAAGTGCTCCTTGTAGAACTGTTTGTACTTATAAGTACAATTACCTCACTGTAAACTTGCGATACAGTTACAATATTGCGCAACTTTATAAAGCGTGTATTACGTGTATTAGCGTGTATTACATATGATAACGATATAATTTTTAAGATGAAATGCAGCAAAATATGTTTATTATATTATACAGATAAAATGTTAACATCATTTAAATAATCTATATTGTTAATAAGTAAACATGTGAGTACACGGTGGGGAGTGGCGGCAGGCACGTGCACGTGCATTACTTTTCACGCTGACCGGGATTTATGGAGTGGAAGAACGTGGCGTACGCACAGATTTATGCATCCGGATTTTTTTTGTGCAGACGCACATTTCCACTTTTGTCCGTACACCATGCTTTAGTGTGAATTCTACGCACGCCG
The DNA here is from genome assembly GCA_026402145.1 of Polypterus bichir lapradei. Classification (NCBI taxonomy): domain Eukaryota; kingdom Metazoa; phylum Chordata; class Cladistia; order Polypteriformes; family Polypteridae; genus Polypterus; species Polypterus bichir. Next base: position 11,974,578 of record JANRMT010062796.1, on the reverse strand, counting down.
TTATGCATGAGGCCCCAGGACACTGCTCTTCTTATAAATTTTATACTTCTTTACAATTTGGGTATCATACACAAGCACCGTTTCAAGTACGTGTATGTTCTTAAAAATAAAGGTGCCAGAGTTGTTCTTCCGAGATATACCATTGGGAAACTTTCTTTGGTTCCCAAAGGACACATCCACGTGAGGGTTCCAGAAAGAACCTTTATTTGTTTAGATCCATATAGTAAATAACCATGAATAGATAACAGATTTGTGAAATAACAATAAGTCATGATTTTAAAAGCATATGTCCAGTAACATGGGCTAAATCCAGATTTTCTTAATCTGTGCTCTGCTAGGTAGCCCACCATACAATAAAGACTTCCATTTTTTTCTACCTATTACAAAGTTTTTCAAACACTTTGAAGGTATGAATCCCATTTGATGAATGTAACTGTAAGTTTTTTATGTCTTCACCTCAATTACTATAGCCCACGACAGGTCCAGCATGTAGATTCCTTAGGCCAGGGGTCCACACAGTCCTGGAGGGCCGCAGTGGCTGCAGGTTTTTGCTCCAACCCAATTGCTTAATACGAAGCATTTATTGCTCAAATAACATTTCTGCTTCACTTTAGTTGTCTTGCTCGTTAAGATTTTGAACCCTTATTGCTTATTTTAGTCTTAAACAGCTGTATTCTTGGTTTTTAATTGCTCCTAATTAGCAATAACATGCAAATGACAAAAGAGACCAGCATTTCCCCATTTAGCTTGTTACCATTTACACATGTGTGTATTTATCATGCACTATTGGGTTTAATTAAATACTTGGAAGGAAAGTGAAGAGGAAAAAGTGAAGGACTGAGAGTTACTCATCCATTTTAGTCTTCAGATAATTTGAATGATATCCTTAGAAAGGGGAAGAAAATTTAGGATATGAGAATTACCTGACATAGCAGAGTTAAAGCACTAACAAGCAATGAAATTAAATTATTGGCAAGAATTGCTTTCTAATTAAGCAACAGGGTTAGAACAAAAACCTGTTGCCACTGCGGCCCTGCAAGACTGAGATTGAGAATCTTTGCCTTAGGCAAAACAACTATATTACACTTTGATCAACTAAATTACAAAAACCATATCAGTAAAAGGTGTGTCTTTGAGAAAGACAGTTAACCTGATCAGTAAAAGATATGTAACATCAAAGCTTGTCCGTGCAAGTAGAGCAAAGAGGAAATTCACACAGATATTTACCCTTTGCATAGATATCTGCATATAATTGCAAAAAGTATGATAAATTCTTGCACAATTAAAAGGTAAAACAGCAAGGAACATAACTGGAGCTGGGATCAGTACTCAAACATAGCATAAAACTTTAACCATATTAATAAGAACAGACAAGATTATTGTCTAAACAAATAAAAGCCAAACCACACTGAAAAAACAGCAGAGAATGTAGTCTAAGCTGAACGAAAGGTATTTGCTTTGAAAACAAGTGCACTTAATTACAGATCACAAGGTTAACCTTTATATCATCTAGTTGTGAAAACCAGGACACCCCACTAATACACTGTGATGTCACAGTGCACCGCAAATGATACGTGGCATTGTAGCAACTGTAATAAAGATTCAACTATGCTCAGAATTGAAGAGAAATGATTTGTATTAAAATAATGTTCTTATTTCCTCATGTTTCACTTGTCACTCTGTTTTTGTAATATCCAGCATTTTCAGATAATTTGTCTGTTAAATGTCTTTGATGAGTTTGAATAGGATGTTTAAAAGGAAGAAACAGCTTTTTGACAGTAAGCATATATATTGCGATGTGTAGGTCACAGACTTGCACAAGTGAGAAAGAGGTGAGTCCAGGTTTCCAAAAAAATCAGCTTTATTGTTATGAAGGCCAGAACAATTGAAAGCAGGCAGCACAGTGGTGCAGTTGAGTGGTCCTCAACTGTGTGGAGTTTGCATGTTTTCTCCGTATCTGCATGGGTTTCCTCTGGATGCTCCAGTTTCCTCCCACAGTCCAAAGACATGCAGGTTAGGTGCATTGGCAATCCTAAATTGTCCCTAGTGTGTGCTTGTTGTGTGGGTGTGCCCTGCGGTGGGGGTTTGTTCCTGCCTTGTACTCTGTGCTGGCTGGGATTGGCTCCAGCAGACCCCCGTGACACTGTGTTAGGATATAGCGGGTTTACAATGACTGACTGACTGACAATTGAAAGCATTTTCAAACAGGAGATGTCAGTTCAGCACTCAAAACATGCATCAAGCAAGCAGTAACATTGACATTATCCTGCATTAGTTCCCTTCTCCAGATTAAAAGAACATAGTCTTCTTCGGGGAGAAGACAAAAAAGTGAGCGCGAGGCCAGGTTAGTGGCTGGTTTTTTAAGTGTTCCCCGCATCAACCATCAGGCAATAGACACATTACCCAGTATGCCTACAAACTTGCAGTTGTACCAGACAACCAATCCCTGCTTACATTAACAGAGTTTTCAGCACACAGTGCAGGTATGGGGTTGTCAGGGTCTTTTAGGAAATCATATTTCACTGGTAAAAAATGCTATGTTTTATGATATCATAAACTGTTTCACTATAACTTCAGCCAGGGTTTTTATGAATGCCATCACTGATAAAAACTTTCTTACGTGTTGCTCTGGGGTTTGCAATTTATGGCAGGGGGTTCTAGGTGCCGCTTAAGAGTACAAGATAACATAGCCACAATACAAGATCTGCTTGTAACTAGTTACACAAGAGTGTTAATGCCCACCCTCGCTGATCATGAAGCTGCCACTTCAGTACTCTATCGGTGACATCAGAAATTGGTAATTATTTATATGAGCTCCTAAAATCGAAGACAAGGGCAGGTAGAATATTTGAGCTTCCAGAAGAAGGACAGGACTCAGAAGCATGAGCATCCCTTCTCCTTCCAGGAAGAAAGCCTGGGGATAAGTGTCAGATTATAGATTAATGGCACCAGGGATAAGAAAGGGCCAGTAAGGAAGTAAGCTTTATAAAGTCAGATGATGACCTGGGTAGGAAGACAGCAAACCCAAAAGAGAGCAGACCCATTAGAAAGCTCACCAGTGAGGCTGGCCGGCTGAGAGACTACACATCTAGCACTGTCTGGTGGTTTACTTTGGATAGCCACCTCTCTATTTGCCTTTGTTTATGGTGCTGGTTATAATATTTAAAGATTAAAACTTAATAAACTCGCTTTCTTGCTTATATGTTTTATTCTTTTTTTTCCAGTAGGAGTTTGGAAAATGAGCCTTTATCTTTGCTAGATAAATCAAGGATGCAAGAAATAAGCTACAGTGACAGTCATATCTTGGTGAAGTCTGAAACTAGTGGACTATAGTTCTGTGTGTAAATGCATTGCAATTGTGAGCTACATATCCCTAAAGTGTAAGAACTGACAAATGGGATTAATGACAGGGGTGTAACATATAACTGTAATCTAAACTGGAATCTGTGCATTAGATAAAACAGATTTTGTGTTTTAAGAAAAGGTCTTCCCAAAAGCCTTTCTGATGATAAAAAAAAGCAAACAAATCTTAAAATGAAAATGCTTGATGATGTCACTAGCATGTGACTGAATAATGATTAACAAAATAAACAGAACTTGAAAACAATAGAACAAAATGTTAAAATTTGCTGTGCCATTTCACTGTCATACTATTGCATGAGAGCGTTTAAGAAAATTGATATGTTAATTATTTGACCTCAGATGAAAAAGGTTTTATCCTAAACTGACAATTTGGTAGCAAGGCAGGAAATGAAAATACTAAGGGCAAACCAACAGGATAGTCATAAAAGAGGATGTAAGCATAACTAGCAAACAAAACCAAAATCATGATGCAAAAAACACTAGTCAAAAACAGCAGAAAGAGGTCCTAATCATGAGTAAGACAAGCTTTCTCGAACTTTGCAGTTTTTCTTGATCACTTTGATGCAGTTCTCACATGAGGAACATCATTCTCGTTACTCTTAATGCAGTTCTCAAATCAGTAGCTCATAGCCCCACCCACATTAGCATTTCTCATTGTGTTTGACCAAACGGCCATTGTGTCTAAACATATTTCACTACTAAAGACATTTTGTCATTATGTTGATGCATTTCTCATCTGACTCTGACAACTCATCAAAACAGTTTGTACATTTGTTAGTCACTCCAGATCTCTCACTCACCTTAATATTGTCCAACATTGCATTAGTGTTTTCAATCAAATCACTTTAAACTTTTTTCAAGTATGTGTAAAAGAGCAAAGCCAATTACTCACTGCCAGTGTTAGTAGTAATTTGTCCTTCAATTGAAAGCAAATAGAAGTGCATATTCTCAGAAGAGGTATAGTTGAAACAAATAGAAACACATGCTCTCAATCTTGTATCCCAGGTGTATGTCATGGCACTGCAGTAATTACACATAAGCATATATGATGTTTGCTTTTCAGCCAGTGAGTAGTGCTGAAAATGGAGCAGGAAGAAGGTGTCATGCTGGTGCAAGAACCAGACTTTGTGAGAGGATGTGGTATGGCAAATGAGGAGAAGGGCACACAGAAGACATGGAAGAGTCAGGGGCAGGAGTAAAGGAAGAGGGGTGAATTGATACAATAGAGTGTCTAATGAAATAAGGGCAACAATTGTGGACCATGTTATCAACCATGGCCTATCTTTGGCTAAAGCGGGTCGACAGGTGCAGCCTCAGGTGCCATGATCTGCAGTGACTTCTGTAATATGGACATTCAGGAATTAGAATCCCATATTTACTGTTAATCTGTATCATATGCAACATTACAGTTCTGGAGTTTACTGTAAATAATAGAATCTGTGACCTCTGTATAACAATTGATAAACTGATGACCTTTGTATTGTCAGAATAGAACCAGTGCCTCATTTTGGTAGGAGAGGGCCACTTTTGACACACAAGTAGCAGATGACAATTGTGGACACGGTGGGATAAAACAATGCCATTAGCCTAAAAGAGATCCAGCGAGCTGTTGTGTAGGACGATGGAATTTTTCACAACATTGCCACTGTGAGCCTCTCCACCTTAGACAGGATTCTGAAGAGACATGCTGTTTCTACAAAACAGCTATACAATGTTCAATTTGAGAGGAACGGCGAGAGTAAAAGAGCTTAGACATCTGTATGTACAGGTAAGGATATAGTGATGTTTTCTCTCTTTTCTAAGCTACACTGTGTCTTTTTGGATTTTGCAGAGAATATGTGAGTTGGAAGCCAATGAGACACCACACAATTTTGTTTATCTGGATGAGGCAGGATTTGACCTGAATAAAGTAAGGACACATGGCAGGTAAATCACTGGTCAGAGGGCCACAGTAGATGTGCCAGGCCAGCGTGGGGGCAACATCACAACGTGAGCTGCTATTGCTGAACATTGGGTAATTCACCATGCTATAGCCATTGGGCCTTGCATCATAGACTGGCTTCTTCAATTCTTATATGGTCTGTACAATGCCCTTATTCCCAAAAATGAAAGGGTGATTGTGAGAGCCAACATGCCACTTTATGTAGTAATTTGGGACAATTTAAGTTTTGAACCACTCCAACTGGGCGAGGGAAAGGTTTGAAACCCACCAACAAATGATGATGGTATTCCTGCCATTGTATTCACCTTTCCTCAACCCAGTTGAGGAATTCTTCTGTGCTTGGAGGTGGACGATGTATGATCAACAGCCTCCTAATCCTATTTCTCTACTAGAAGCAGAGGATGCTGGCTGAGAGAACGTCACACCTGAGGTTTGTCGAGGCTGGGTGTGGCATGCAAAAAGATTTAATCCTCTGTGTCTCAGAAAGGAAGATCTCAGGTATGATGTGGATACAATGAGATGACTTATAGAGAGGAGAGACAGGATGCCCCTTACGACATTTCATATTTTGCACTTCATAGTAATTTTAGATTTATATATATCTATGAGAGTGTAGTGTGACTTTACCATACTATACAGTAGTTGGTGGTATGTTCTAAGTTTGTATATTTTTTCTGTTTTCTGATGCATACAGTTTTGTGTGTATTATTTTGCTTTTCTAAGTTTCAGCATTAAATACTGTGTAACATTTCAAAAATTATCCTTCACATTTCATTTTTGTGTCTGAATTTTTTTTTTTACTCTAAATTAGGCCTAAATTTCTTTGCAGTACTCCTTTTCAAACCCAGTAAGCTTCTGATAAAAGTATAAAAACCTTTGGTGTCCAAGTCTTAAAACAGTGGTGAAAGGTTTTTATTCATTGGTTGCAGTGTTGAAGTGATTGACACATGTGAAAAAGGTTTTGATCGTTTCAGTGTATTTTGTACAGGCGAGTCTGTGTTATGAGAAATGCCTGAAGTGTTTGGAGAACTGCATTAAGAGTGGTGAGAATGAAGTTCCTGATGTGAGAATTGCACCAAAGCAATTGAGAAAAACTGCAATAATCAGCAATTATCATCATTACATAACACACAAAGTGACCCAGAACCAGCATGTTTCTGAACACAACTACATTACAAAATGGCATTGTGGTAAAAGATAAATCAAAAGAATATTGGTAACATTATAATAACAATCATAATACTGAAACATTTGATCATAACAACAATGATTAAGAATTTGAAAAGGATTGAAGGACAGAGCCGCCCCCTCAGCCCCAAGGAGGGGTTTGCCAAAGTGCTTAAAAACTTCTAGTTATGGTTAAACTTCTAGTTACAGTTAAAAATGAGTAAAAACACAAAAAATTAAGTAATAGTAGGGGGCATTGGGTGGCTACTGAAACATATGCTAAAAAATAATATATTACCTTCTACTACTGTGAAGCCTACTCGGTTATTCATTCACATATAATGATTACGAGCAGAGTTTCCAAAGGCTGTTATTAGTTAGAATGACATTTTCAACCTACAAGACACATAATAAGTGAGAAGCTGTGCCTTTCTGTTTACAAGCAATGAGGATATAAGTCCACAGGGAGCAGCAGTAAAGATGAAGCAATATTTTTCAAAAGGGTCCTTCCTTTTACAAAGTAGGCCTATCTAGAGCCTCTTCAAATTGTTCATTTGTAAGGCACAGCTACTGTAGCAAACAGACTCGCCAACATAAAGGCACACAGAAGCAAATCCACCTCAGATTTACAATCCATTCAAGCAGTCTTTCATTGTGCACCAAAGCTCTTAAGTTGAATAGGACAATTTAAATTTATTTGAGTCAATGAGTCATTCAGTGCAGCCATGCTTGTCATTTTCTTTTCAAATAAGCAACACCATTGAAGATTTAAGCTAAGCCTTTAAATGAAAAGATGAAATTAATCTAAATTTAAATCTTTATTTTGAAGCCAGTAATGGCTACATCCCCATGAAATGAGGATGGGTTGCTTTTAATGTTGAATTATAACAAGGCAAATTAACAGTTACAGATATCTCAGCAATATATCTAAGAAAGGTAATAATCTAAACTGCATTTTACAATTTCTAAAATTCATTTGAAGATACTATAACTGAAACAGCACCCACAACAATCTGGCTATACTTAGAATAATGTCAAGGAAAACCAAAATTATTTGTTCACAAAATATAGCAGGGATGCTGTAGGTGATCACTCATGATGAGCAAACCCCATTGAATTCTCTTTGCCTCACATTTGGTGCAATTGCAGAAATGTTCGTGAATTTCACTGAACTCATCAAAATGCATTGAAGTCAATGGGGAAGGAGAAACTGAACTACTTTTGCGTGGATTATAATGGTGTAATGGTCTTTTAAGTGGCTCTGAGGGCTATGAAATGATCTGACAACATTGCTCAGTACTTACCACTACATCAGCGTGCTGCCCTGAGATAAAATTATGTCGAGCATTAGCCAGTATTGTTGCTTTCTAGAGCTGGCTCAGTTACAGAGGAAACACACTTTACACACAAGTTTCATATCTCGTGGTAATAGAAACCTTTATAAGTGATTGATTAAGTGATGCAAATGGCTTAACCCATCTGAGATGCTTGCCTTCTGCAGCCCTGCCCCTCTACAGTGGAACAATTCTGTACAGGATGCCTTTGAATTCTTTTTAATTTCAGGAAAAAACAAATAGACCTGCATCCCTTTAAAAATTAACTAAGCTTGTATTTTGTCGTAAAAGGCTTTAAATTCTTGAATAAAGGTGTTTTCTTTGTTTTCTTTCTTCTTCTTTGTTTGATTTGTGCAACTCTGAGCAGTTATAATAATTAAGCATTAAAACAGTAAAATTTCTTGCAGACAGTGGTAACATAAGCGGGAATCATAAAATTCACTGAGGCTTCGCCCCCACAATCCCAGTGCATATAAGAGTTACAATATACCAAAGGGAGAGCAATAGAGGGGCACAGACAAGGAACCCATCTAATCCCTGGAATTAGCAGTAGAGGGCTGGAAATCCCTGCTGATCCAGGACTCATTCAATTTTATGAATGTCAGTTTATCCACAGAATCTCAATGTAATGGCGGTTGGGAATCCGCAGCTCATAAGCTAGCGGGAAGGGGACCATGTCCACCAGTTGATATGGCAGAAGTTGCAGTGCAAACAACTTTGCCAGGTTCCCACTTTGGAGGTCCTTCTTATGGTGCTGTACTCTAACAGGAGAGGAAGGGGAGAGTGTGTGGAAGAGAAAGAGCTGCACATCGGCCGTCTCTGAGTTTAAGCTTCTACTCTCTGTTCTGCAGCTGAGGACTGGCTTTCACTGGCAGACTCAGAGAATGTGATGTAAGGGAACAACATTAAATTATCAGGTGTTTGTTCTTTCAAACCTTGGTTGCTTCTGCTTTGTGATGCCATGCTGGGGCTCGCAAAGTATCTTGAGGCACCAGAAAAAAAAGTTTGTATTAGTCTGCCGCACAGCACATTTCAGGGAATAATTTGGTGAACAAGGTCATCAGTGAATCCAGCAAACACACTGTGAAAATCCTTTGGCAAATTTTAGTCATCAAAGCTAGTTGTCACAGGGGGATTATAAAGAATCAGTACTACTGACAACACAAAAAAGCTTTTGCTTCTCCCGTTTTTTTAAACAGATTATTCCATGGATACCTGGTTATCTCTTCTACTTGCCAATCTTCAAAGTACCACAAAGCATTCTGCTTCCTTATGTCCTCTCTCTCACTCCTTCACTCTCTTGTCCTGCTTTCTCCTATAGGTGAGTCTTTCTACAATACACCTCCCAATTCCTGTCTCTGAGTTCCTCTAGCCATGTCAGAACTTAAATCCTTTCCCTCGACCGTTGAGGTGCAGGCCCAGAATCATCTTTGAATTTAATGGCAGCCCCATAAACTCCAATCAACATTTAAAGGGGCAGACCTAGGTTATGAAATGTTAAACTGTTCCTTTAGATGAGATAACAATAAATAAACACATCCAACTGCAAAAGGAATTATTGAAAAACCATGACTAAAATCATAGTAAGTTTCAAGGGCATGAAAAAAAAACATGAACCAATGGATGACATCTGATTAAAACCAATAACATCTTAGCTGCAGTAGACGTTATAGTGCAGAGTGAGAATTGCAGTGATTAAGGAATAAATATCTCCTGAGAGGATGTTTCAGAAATAATGGTGTTAATTTTGTAGAAAAAAGAGCAATGTTTCTCATGAGGTACTGTAGGTTGTTAGTTAATGCGTTGCTTGATAGCACTTGGATCCCATTTCACATTTAGCTCAATAATCTGTGAGGATTTGGCATGTTCTCCCAAGACTTATGCTTCTTTTTCCACATGCTTGAAACTCAGTCAGCATCTATCAACTTTCCCATTGCATGTTATTGAATTTGTGGGAATACATTGGTAGGCTGTTGTTGTTACCAGAATAAACTCCAGTCCCTCATGACCGTGAAATGAATTAAGTGAATGAGAAAATAAATGAAAAGTAAGATTAAACATTTTTGGGTTGGATAACTAACGGCAGGACGGTGTTTTGATTTTATTCTTACATTGCCAAAAGACCAGCTATTGTTGGAATCCTTTTATTGCGCTCCTTTTTCATTTAGTCAATAAAAATTTGATTACAAAAAATATTTAGAATGAAAAATGCTAACACTAGCACTAACACAGGATAAGAACTAACTCTGGTCAGGTTGCCAAAAGAAAGCACGGGAACTGTAAATTACAAGTCTACAAGAAGAAAAAAATACTCAGAAGTGAAAACCAGAAACAGAGGCCATGGGGATAGATAGAGAGATACTGTAGATAGATAGATCTATATATAGGTTGGGGTGCGAGATCCTGCCCCAAGTGGAGGAGTTTAAGTATCTCGGGGTCTTGTTCACGAGTGAGGGAAGAATGGATCGTGAGATCGACAGGCGGATCGGTGCGGCATCCGCAGTGATGCGGGCTCTGCATCGGTCTGTCGTGGTGAAAAAAGAGCTGAGCCGTAAGGCAAGGCTCTCAATTTACCAGTCGATCTACGTTCCTACCCTCACCTATGGTCATGAGCTATGGGTAGTGACCGAAAGAACGAGATCGCGAATACAAGCGGCTGAAATGAGTTTCCTCCGCAGGGTGTCTGGGCTTTCCCTTAAAGATAGGGTGAGGAGCTCAGTCATCCGGGAGGGGCTCAGAGTAGAGCCGCTGCTCCTCCGCATCGAAAGGAGTCAGATGAGGTGGCTCGGGCATCTGATCAGGATGTCTCCTGGACGCCTCCCTGGTGAGGTGTTCCGGGCACGTCCAACCGGGAGGAGGCCCCGGGGAAGACCCAGGACACGCTGGAGGGACTATGTCTCCCGGCTGGCCTGGGAACGCCTTGGGATTCTCCCGGAAGAGCTGGAAGAAGTGGCCGGGGAGAGGGAAGTCTGGGCTTCTCTCCTTAAGCTGCTACCCCCGCGACCCAACCTCGGATAAGCGGAAGAGGATGGATGGATGGATGGATGGATATATATATATATATATATATATATACACATATATATATACACACAGTATATATATTGTGGCAGGCGGCTGGCACTATATTCAGGGGGAGCAGCCCTGGACAAAGCAATACCTCCCCCTGGACGCTAGATGGCCAACCCCCTGTGCTGGAGTAGTGCCTCGGTTTCCCACAGGGCTCCCTGGGAATTGGAGTAGGGAGCAGCCCTGTTGGGTCCCGCAGGTACCGCCAGGGGGTGCTGTGTTTGGGACTCCTGACCCCGTGTGGGCAACAGATTCATCACACCTGGAAGTGCCGCCGGAACTAGGTGATCAAACACCTGGAGCACTTCCAGGTGACCTATAAAAGGAGCCAGCGACCACCACTCATCGGCCAGAGTTGGGTGGAGGAAGACAAGGTTGCTAGGAAGGAGTGGTGGTGCCAAGGAAGAGAAAAGTGCTTGTGCTGTACTGGTGGTTACTGGTGCTTGGGACTGTGTTGTGGCTGGGGGTATTACGGGGAAGACATGCCCTCCAGCTGAAGATAAATAAAAGTCTTTTTATTTTACATGTGCCTCCCTTGTCCAATCTGTGTCGGGTCTGGCGCTATATATCGCTTATCTTACAATATATATATATATTGTCACACACGTGCAATTGGGGGCAGCTACAGGACCTGACGACCTGCAAGAAACCGCAAGATGGGTAACTAAAGCAGTGTATTAACACTTCTCTCTTTATTTTGCCAGGAAAGACAAGGAACAAAAAACTACGGCACCTTGAATTCATTCCTATAACATCATCCCGACATCCGAGGAGTTTCCGCATTGTTCCCAACTCACCCTGATGACTTCACCTCCGGTCTCTCACGGGTGACATCAGCTCCGCTGAAAGATCGCCCATGTCACCCTTCCTCCAGTCTTACTTCCGTTCCAAATCACATAAATTGCTCTGTGTATCTGCCATTCTTTGTCATCTGTTAATTGCAAACCTGACCATTGTACTGAACAACCAAGTTCTTACTCAGACTTACAGTATACAGGGACGGATTCCTCAACCCTTAAACCAGGGGTCTCCAACTCCAGTCCTGGAGAGCTACTGTGGCTGCAAGTTTTCATTTTAACTCTTTTCTTAATTAGTGACCAGTTTTTGCTGCTAATTAACTATTTCCCCTTATTTTAATTGACTTTTCTTGAGACTCTGACCACTGAATTGACTCCTTAAACAGCATCTAAACATAAATTTCATGTGAACTGAGCCAACAGATGACCTAACTAAGCTAGGGCCTCAAACTCCAACCAACTTCATTACTTCATTCAGTTTTTTAATTTGAAGCCAATTCTCTTTGCTAATTAAACCTGTTATTTAATTCCATGGCTCTCATTCTGCAATGGCAGACATTTTCAAAACTGTTGATTTTCTTTTTAAGAGCGCCGTCAAAATGTTTTGTGCACCTAAACAGATCAACATTGCTGAGGCCTTCACCTTTCATTATTTTCAGTTATTGCGTGATGGACGTAGGTTGTTGTTTATGTGTTGGTACATTTTGTGTCTTAATATTTTTTGGTTGCTAAATAAGGAAAAAAGAAATAATTAAGGGACCTGAGTATTAAGTTGTGCATCAATTAAAATTAAGGCAAATAGTTACTTAGCAGCAAAATCTGGTCACTAATTAAGAAAACGGTTAGAATGAAAACCTGCAGCCACAGTAGCTCTCCAGGACTGGAGTTGGAACTGTGTTCCTGTATATATATATATATATATATATATATATATATATATATATATA
>JANRMT010062796.1:11896211-11961859 GCA_026402145.1 Polypterus bichir lapradei | reverse complement strand
GTTCTGAACACACACCAGAATGACTGAAAAGAAACAATAAAAAAAAAAGAAAGAAAACCTTGGTCTTAGCGGAAGCGCTAGTGTGGCACTATGCAGGCATATTTCTGTTGGTATAAAGGAGCCCAGTAGTGTTTCCTGACACACTTCTGCTGAATGGTTCATTAGCCATAAGTCCTCGGAGTTAGTGTGTCAGAGACAGGATGTGCAGCATTTTTCATATTGGCACTCAGTTTTGTTTTAATCCTTTGTTTCACTACCACCTCCAGGGGGTCCAGAATGTGTCCCATAACTGAGCCTGCCCTTTTAATTAGCTTGTTAATTTGGTGGAGCTCAATTGAAGTGATGTTACTCACCCAGCAAACCACAGCATATAAAACTGCACTGGCAATCACAGAGTTGTAGAAGATGTAAAGGATGTCACTTTGATGTGAATATGGCTAAAAATGAGGAAAGTACCACTCTGAAGTACATTTAAGTGTGCTGATCTAATTAAAGATAGTAGTCATCCATAAATAAAGTGCATCAATAATTGGCCTTTCATCATCGTGTTTGCTTCAGGTGTAATACTGTAACTAATATTCCGTTTATTGTATTCCTGAAAAAAGATAAACTGGTAATGTACGAGTACTGTCTTATATGGCTGATAGCATTTTGATCATTTGTAAAAAAAAAAAAAGAGAATTTGGTAAGCCACACTCCAGATTAGAAGTGTGACAGGAAAAAACAATTGTGATATAGGGACAGATGGACTAATCCAAACATAAGCAATCATCCATGATTTCATAGATGAAGTTTAGTGATGATCTTCAATGAACATGTTACACTTTTCAAAAAAAGGAAAAGAAAATTAGACAAAATTTTGCCTCTTTATCACATACAGTATCACAATAAGCAAGAGCCACCGTAGTCAGCATTTCTAATGATACAAAGTAACCATACCCCTCTTGATGAAACTTCACTAGGTTAAGTATACTCATGCAAAACTTTTAGGTTCTTTTGGTCTAACCATTCATATATATATTCATATATCTTTTGATCTTGTCTCACTTTCACAGTTAAAAAGTACTATTGACACCCTTAAACCTACTCTCAGTCCTCTTGATATAGTACCACCATGCCTCTTAGTGGAATTCAAAATTCAAAGATGATTCTGGGCCTGCACCTCAATTCAATATCAATTGTTCTATTAGTATGGGGGTTGTGCCTTCATTTTTTAAACATGCTGCAGTGTGTCCCTGTCTAAAAAAGGCAGAATTAGATCCTGGCCAATTAGATCCTCGGCCAATTTTTGCCCGATTTCCCAATTGCCATTTCTGGCTAAAATATTAGAAAGAATTATTTATAATCAATTGGTTGATCACCTTAACTCGAATAATTTATTTGAGATCTACCAACCTGGCTTTATGCGTTATCATGGTGTTGAGACGGCCCTCCTGAAAGTATTCAATGACATCTCTATTATTACTGACTCTGGTGACGCTGCAGTCCTTCTCCTCCTTGAACTGTCTGCTGCCTTTGACACTATTGACCATGAGAGATTGCTGATGCGGCTTGAACATCTTGTTGGGCTTAAAGGGGTCGCTCTTAACTGGTTCAGGTCATATCTAATTGGTAGACACTTTTCAGTGACTTTAATTTCCTCTTTTTCGTCTACTGTTCCTCTTAAATATGGTGTTCCTCTGGGATCCATTTTGGGTCTTATTTTATTCTCTATATACCTTCACCCTATTGGAGCTATTTTTAGGAAATTTAACATTTCTTTTCACTGCTATGCTGATGATACACAGGTTTATATTCCCGTCTGCAACTCGGCAATGAATCAACTGCACAACTGTCTTTTTGAACTAAGATCCTGGATGGCTAATAATTTTCTTGATCTGAATCAAAATAAAATGGAGGTGCTTAAAGTGGGTCCATCAGCTAAAGCCCAAATTGTTCTTGGACTTCTCTGCTCTTTCTCTGTCTTTTGCAAACCTCAAGTCCTCAATCTTGGTGTTATTTTTGACAGTAACCTCTCTTTTGAGAAACAGATTAATTCTGTAGTTAAGAGTTGCTTTTTCCAGCTTCGTCTTTTAGGTAAGATCAAGCCTTTTTTATCTTCTAGGGATCTTGAGAAAGCTACTCGTGCTTTTATCGCCTTAATTACTGTAACTCACTGTATTCTGGGATTAGCAAATCTCTGATACACAGGTTACAGTTGGTCCAGAATGCTGCCGCTCGCTTTCTGGTGGAGGCAAGAAAGTCTGATTCTGTTTCTCCAATATTAGCTTCTTTACACTGGCTGCTTGTCAGTTTTCAAATTGATTTTAAAATCTTATTGCTATTTTTAAATCTTTAAATGAGCTTGTTCCTGCCTGTTTATCTGAATTGTGTGCTTTACACCAGCCATCTAGATTGCTTAGATCTTCTGGTCAGTTGTCTTTTGTTGTCCTGCGTACCAAGTGTAAAACCAAGGGGGAGAGGGCTTTTGCAGCTGCTGCTCCTCACCTGTGGAACTCTTTATCTCATTACATAAAGGAGTCGTCTACAACTGAACTGTTCAAAACAAGATTAAAGACTCATTTCTATTCACTTGCTTTCCGTGACCTTCAGTAATACTGATGGTTTCCTCATTGTGATTATGTAATCTATAGAAATAAATTGACATAAAATATCAGGGTCTGTGATGTCCTTGTTTTAGGAAGCCACACATGTGGAGTGCCTGTCCTGAATTCGCAAAGTGATTGGGTTTAGAGTGTAATTAGAATCAGAACCAGTTTTTTTTCTAGTACTTAATGTACTGGAATTTAAGCTTTGGGGCTGCTTATAACATAACACAACATCACATACAAATGCCATAAGTTAAATAACATACATTATAAACAGTTGAGAAATAGTACAATTCTAAAAGAAATGTGCAAATGATGATGTGCAAGTCAAGGCATGAGTGTATATTGTGTATGGACATGCATACACATACATATACATATACTGTACATACATCTATACACAGTACTGTATATGAGAGAACAAATGGGTAAGGTGATACATTGAAGTAAGTGGGAGATAGACTGCAGTGTCCTAAGAAAATCAGATGCAAAACTAGAATCTGTGTGCCCAACTAGGCTGTGGACAGAGTAGTTAGATGTTTTATTTTTATTTCATATTTTAATCATTTTGCATTTTCCTTTGCAATATGCATTGCATTACCATCCATATATTTTAATAAATGCCCTTAGTCATTTCACAGAGCAAACAATTTCCATGATGATGATGTTTTATTGATGGTGTCCTACTCTTTATAGAGATCCCTTCTGGATGTCCATCTACTCTTGATGAGCTCTAATGCTTATTCTCAAAGATATCAGATCATGGATGTCTGTCAACTTCCTATAGGTAAACATTTCCATCTCAACACAAGAACTTCAATTCTATTTCAGTTAATCTCAGATCCTGCCAATTTATTCGAGCCATGGACTTATACTTGACACTGTTTTGAATTTTGAATTTCACATGTTGTATTCAATCACGTACAAAATATTACTGGATTCCAGGTCTTCATCTCCTCCTCTGATGCAGAAATACTCTGCCTCACATTCATTACCCTCACAGCAGGATTATTGCCATTCTCAGTTCAACAAGTCATCCAGCTCACTGTATTAACACACTGCAATAGTTTTATAAAGCTGCTTTCAGAATTTAATCACTATGAACACAACTGACCCAATTACGCTGATTTTCTGCTCAAGAATATTGTACCACTTTGGACAATAATAACTAAACAAAAAATAATAAAAATGTTAATTCAAAAAGTTAATAATAAACAAACATAGTAGAGCAGCACTGTGGCACAATGGCCAGTGTTGCTGCCTCACACCTCCAAAGTCCTAGGATCAGATCCGGGCCTTATTATTCCTGTGTCCACATTGGCTGTCTGTCTCCCAGTAAAACCTGCGGGTTACATGGATCGGCAAGTAATAGAGTGTGAATGTATCTGAGTTAGATTTTGCAAATAAAGAAGTGGGTTTAAGCAATGAGTAACAAATAATAATACTTATTAAAGCATTCAAGTTGTCCTTCTACATGGGCTGATTAAAAAGTAATGAGACTGTACCTGTTTCTCTTTCATGGAGGTAGACATGGGAATGTTGTGTAGGTGTTTGTGAAACAGCATACATTGACTTGTGTGAACCTGCAGAAGACATTCCTGGGAGAGTACAGTAGAGGTGTGTGATTGAATTTTGTGTTAAGCTTGGGAAGCGCGATAATGAAACCCTTAAAATGTTACAGCAAGCATACAGCTGTGATGGAAGCACTTTAAGGTCAGCAAAATGTGAGTGAATGAGGACTGTTCACGGAATAAGGACTGATCTGTGAGATTTCAGGGTACACACCTGACATGCACAAAGCATTTTCAGTTTCTCTATCACAATTTGTTGAGTTTGTTTGAATGAGATGCCAAATGAAGGTGCATGTTTGCATAAAGTGAGGCTCCTGTTTTGTTGCAACAGTTCATTAGCCTTGGCAATCTAGACATCCATGTTCTGCAGTGGATGGCCTCCCCAATCGTGCTTTGTCATTTACTCATGTGTTGCCAGCCTTAAAGGGCTTCCACTACTGAAATACAGCAGTACAGTTAATCGTTTCATCACTGTACGATTTCCGTAACATTTCAAGAATTTCATTAACACTCTCTCATAAGGACGTGTTCTTCATCTGCTATCACAACACGTACGAGGTGCTTCCACTCACTGTGACAGAGCAATTCAGCTACAGGTTCACACGTTTATGTAAGCCATTCAGAAACACCTGCACAGCATTCTCATACCTACCTCTATGAAAGTGAAATAGGGTCAATCACAACACTCTTCAATCAGCCCTTGTACACTCCAAAGAGGTCTGTCCTAGGATGACTCTAAATTGCCCAAGTATAAGTGAGTGTTTTAGGGTGCGGTCTGGTGCCTGATGTTGCTGCTATCTCGAATAATGGGATTGAGCAAGTTTTGAAAATGGATTGTTTCACATAATGATAAAAAAAGGTTATGCTGATGTGGAGTGTGGAGACTCCAGATTTACTCTGACTGAAATTTTGTAAATAAAGAGAAAGATTAAATTATCTTTTTTCACTAAAGTATTTCTTCATAAAATCAGTGATTATTGAATATATATTGAAGATTCAGCATTGGAGTTATATTATCAATATGAGCCTCTGTTTGAAATGTCACTTACTAAAATCTACGTTAAATGCCTTTCAATCTAAAATGATTTTTCACCAAGACAGTAAGCGGACCCTGCATTCAGGGGAAGGTCGGGGGCAGGTGTTATTTGTCTGTGTTAATCTGTGTCACTGGAAATGCTGACATGTTGTAAATGATGGAGATGCAGTGTCCCTCGGCCAGTCTGCTTTGTAATTCTGCTTGGGGTTGTGCGTTTACTGTGTGCCAATTTCTGCATTGGTCCTGTGAATCCTGCCATCCTCCTACTCCTGTGTGCACTTAAAGTTCTGATTCAGCATTGGTCTTGTTTGTAAGTGATTGGGTTATAAATAGTGTGCATTTCTTGTGCACCATACAAGAGGGGTAGTGTAGCCTATATTCATCTGTCAATGTAAGGGAAAAATGACATAATGGTGCCACAGCTCAGTGCTCTGTACCTCAGCAGATGTTATTCACTGTCTACAACTTCGATCACCCTGTTTAGGTACTGTTAGATTTTTCAAAAAAGCGCTATATTTAAAATTACTGCTTCTATATGTCTTCGGTGGGCTGGCGCCCTGCCCGGGATTTGTTTCCTGCCTTGCGCCCTGTGTTGGCTGGGATTGGCTCCAGCAGACCCCTGTGACCCTGTAGTTAGGATATAGGGGGTTGGATAATGGATGGATGGCTTCTATATGTGTGTGCCCATCCAGATATTTTAATGGCTATCATCCTTCAATTTTCTCTCCCACAATTTTGGCCCATTGTAGGGAACACTCACACAACTCAAACAGGGCAATTGTTTTTGTGTCTTACTGTAGTTATTTTAATATTATTTATTTTTATAGTTTGTAATCATTGCACTATTATTTTAGTGTGTGTTTTTTCAACAGCAGGTGTCATTTTCTACATGTTTGATATCTATTACTAACACATGAGCTGAGAGTGATGAGACCAGTAATGTCATCAAACTGGCAATATTGAAAGTTGGTGGCACACATTGATCTGTGTTCGAACTTTGGATCATCTACTTTTCAAAAATTAACATTAGTTTAGAATTTTAAGAATCAAATAAGAGCACATCCTTAGATACAAATCTTAGTGTTTGACCACGAGAATGGATTGTGTGTTGGTTTTCCTGGTCATGCTGTGTGCTTTTTACACAAAGGTGTTATTTGACTATTAACTAGTAAACAATTCCTGTTTACTAAAATACTCAAAAGTCCATTTGGATTCATTATCGTAACAAAAGTACTTTCATAACAAAATGAAGTTCACACATTTTCTCTGTGACTGCATGGATTTCTCTCACTTTTTCTGCACACACCCCAAAGAATGTGTTTTGGGTTAATCAATTACAGACATAATTGATTTTTAAATAGCATGTCCTCTAAAGCCTACAAGACTTTTCCAGCAATTTACAGTCATAGCCTTCATTTACATAATCTTAGCCAGTCAGAGGTGGTCAGCATGTGCTCTCATGAAATCGAAACCCTTTAATGTGACATACTCAACAATTAAGACCAACTAGTCTGCAACTCGTTCTGATAAAATCAGACAGATTTGATTTTCTCTTTAGTAAGAGGAGCAGACTGTGTAGTGTGTACTGTATGTAGGAATGCTGACAACCAATAAATCATTATCAAGAAGTCCAATCCATAGAATGCAGTGACAAGGAAAAAGGAGCACCTGAGTTTTGATCCGTGAAAACAGAAGAGAGTCTTATGTGTCTGATGTCTCATTTTAGATACTAAAACAGGATGGAAAAAAAGAAAAAGGGGCCAAGATTGCTGCAGATCTCGCTGCAGTTATTAACCCTTCATACAGCTCCAGCTCCGTCAGGCAGCACGCTATCATTTCAGAATAAAGGGATGAGCATGACTGTACTGGGAAGTCGTAACCCAGCCAGTATGAAGCCATGCACAAAGACTTTTGGCTGTGTAATTTGACATGGTGCACTGACTTCTTCTTCTTCTTCTTCATCTTCTTCTTCTTCTTCTGGCTGCTCCCGGGGGTTGCCATAGCAGATCATCTTTTTCCATGTCATAGTGCACTGACTGTTGTTGGCAAATCTGACATCACTAAGCAAAAGGGAATACATTACATAACTTATTTGATGTAATTATTTGTCAATGATGGATACGTCATATTGCCATTCCAACTATGTCTGTGTATAAAAAATACCATGAGTGGCCAATCTGATGCACTCAGTAGTGCTGGTGCCTCACAGTTGCAGAGTCCCAGGTTCAAATCCAAGCCCTGCCACTGCTTACATGAACTTTCCATGTTCTTGCTGTAACTGTGAGGATGTCCTCCTAAATCTCAAAGACAATCAGGTAAGGTCAATGGGTGACACTGAGTTGGCCTGGTGTGAATGAAGCTGCCATACAACACACAGACATATCATTTAGGGTTGCTTCCTGCAATAAAAGCCTCTAGCTCAGTGAAACCTTGTACTGGAATGTGCAAGTTAAGAAAGCTAATAAATTAATGCTAAAATAAGGTGTTAAAAGCTAACTTTATAATTCAAGATTCTGAAGCAGTTCCTCTTTTAATGACAGCAGTCTGGACTGATAGAATGATTGCATCTGTGCTGTTAAGCTAATTGCTTCCATAAATCCTTCTTACATATTATTTGCTGTTTTAGTTGGCACTCGGTCTAACCAGCCCATATTTAACAATCTGACAGAGCATATGAAATTTGCTTTCTGTTAAAGATGAGGTTAATCTGCAAGGTTCTTACTAGCAAAGCACAAAATGGTTATTTAAAAAAAACACAACAAACAAAGGTCTTTCCATAGCCTGACCTTGCTACTCCAAATGCACTCAAGGCCAAGACAGAACAAGGCATGGAGTTGAATGTCCAGACTCTGACCTGAAAATCCACTGAAGACATTTAAACATGCCAAAAAGATTGAGCCATTCCAGTCAGCACTGTTAACAATATTACCACATTACAAAAAAAAAAATCAGAAAGACCCTTTGGGAACTGAGAAAACAAATAAAAATTTCTAATCAACCTATTCTTAACACTCCATCTGATGAATTCTAACTGATCTGAAGTCTGCAACACATAATGCAGAGATGCCCAGCAGGGCTAGAAAAAAGTACACAGCATTTGTTTTTGGGGTGTCTCTTTTTCTATTCTAAACATATA
Source organism: Polypterus bichir lapradei (assembly GCA_026402145.1). Classification (NCBI taxonomy): domain Eukaryota; kingdom Metazoa; phylum Chordata; class Cladistia; order Polypteriformes; family Polypteridae; genus Polypterus; species Polypterus bichir. The sequence goes on along the minus strand of JANRMT010062796.1, from coordinate 11,953,528 downwards.
GACATGATATTTACATATGACCGTCACAGCAAAACATCAATCATTCATTAATTGCAACAACCAAAATCATATAAGCATGTACCACCAGGCCGAGCTCTGCCTGGATGACATGGGGCTTGTGCTAAATCTGGTTGATCTAGAACTACATATACTCCAACCTTCCTCTGGTGGACTTCCCAGTTCATTCAGTACTTACGGATATTAAAATTGTTGCTCGATACAAACACTCAGATGTTCAGCTGCAAAATATATAAGCTTAATTAATTTCTGAATAATAACATTCAAGGTCCCAGGGCCTTAAACCTTTTTCCTACTGTTTTTCCCTCATGGAAGTATCACTTTGAGCTTCTGCAAAGTCCGTACATACCAGTACCATCTCTCTATTATAATAAAAAAAACCTGGGACAAGACAAGACTTTTTAGCCTGTGACGAGACGCGACTTTTTCAGAGAGATACTTTCATGTTCCGCGAGACGAGACTTTGTGCCAAGAGATTTAACCACACCCGGTGCCAGAAATAAAAGACAAAGAGCAGATGACAAAGTAGAACGTCGTAAAGTATTCAGAAACGTTGGCGCGATACACATGAAGAACAGGTTAGAGATAATGAAAGTACTAAAATTCGAAAAGTATCAAAAAAATGATAGTAAAGTTCGCATTAGCGCAAACAAACGGAAATTATTATTTGGTGAAATAACGGAACAACGAAAAGAGATTGAATATATTGTTCGGATTTAAACTTTAAGTCAGAGACTTGTAGATCGTCTAATTCGTGTTGCCATCAGGGAAAAGTAGTGTTTCCATGTATTTTAATACAAGGGTAAGTCAATAATTATTTACACTTATGTGATTGCGTGGCACAGTGTCGCAATGGTAGCACTGCTGCCTTGCAATAATAAGCAGACGAGCATTCAAATCTTGGGTCTTCCTTGCATGGATTTTGCATGTTCTCTCCGTGTCTCTATGGGTTGCCTCCAGGTACTCTGCTTTCCGCCCACAATCCAAAAATATGAATGTTAGGTGAATTGGCGATGCTAAATTGGCCCTAGTGTGTGGTTGGGGTTTTGTATGTGTTCACCCTGCGATGGCCTGGCACCCTTTCTGGAGTTTATTCCTGCCTTGTGCCCTGTGCTAGCTGGCATATGCTCCCCCACGACCCTCTTTAGGACTAAAAGGGTTAGAAAATAACTGACTTATGAAATAGCTTTGCTTGGGCTGGCTGTACAGCTTTCCTTGCACACATGTGGAAGTACAGTGTGTCTGTGGTCATAGTGGTAAAGCAAACCTTGATCATTCAGTCAGTCTTTCTTGTTGTTTTCTAGGAGTAAACATGGCTGCTTCGGTATCCATGTAGAGTAAGGGTAGGAAGCAATGATTCTTGCTCAATGTTGTTGTCGGCAGTGGACATGGACATGCATCCAGTTCCTTCTTTTTGCTTAACACTTATCTGACACTTTTTGAACTTCTCAATCCATTTGTAAGCACTTTACCATGGTAAAACACTGTCTCCATATTGTGCAGAAAGTCTTTTATGGATTTTGGCCCCTGGTACAACTTCAGCCGATAAAAAGAGGATCACTGCTTCCTGATCTTTTTTTAGTGCAAATGGAGAGTGGAGCCACCATGTTTACTCCTAGAAAACAAGAGAAGCTGACTGATCAAGGTTGAAACTTTATCACTGTAACCACAAGCACACCATATTTTCACATGTGCACAGGGAAAGCTGTATAGTCAACCACCCAAAAATAAAAATACAAAAGCACACATAATTATTGACTTACCCTTGTACTTTCTTGTTCATAATGGCCCAGGAGACAGCAACATGTTGCATGTTGGTCAGATATACAAGTAAGAATTTCAATGGACTCTGTACATGTCACAATACTAAGACTATAACATTGAGCTAAAAATCTGCTACCCAGTCATAAGCCAAAATAACAGGTTTTTGTGCACGCGCATTGATTTGCCTGTAGCCACAGCTGCCTGCTAATGGTGTTGAAGCAGATACACATATTTATGTTGAATATTGAGGCAGACTACTAAGAGTGTGTTGCACATTTGTATAAAATTTGAGTATGCTACAATCTGTTCTGTGCACATTCATAACAAACAAATCCACAAATTACACGATATGAGAAGTTTGCAAGGAGGGTCATTGTGTAATGCTGAAATCTCAAAGAAGAGATGCTTCATGTATTTCATTGCTTATTATTCTTTATGTTCACATATATTTCTACCTGGTACATGATGTAGGGTTAATCCAAACAGACCACTGTGAATCATTAACAAGCTGAATTGGCATCTTGTCCAGAACATCTGACTCCCACAGGACTTCACCAGGAAAAATGGATAATAAGATCACCATACAGATGATCAATGGAAATTGCATTGTGATTTTTACTAACATCACAACTGTAGGAATAAAATACAGTATTTGTTTTACACATTATTATTACAGTAATATGTCATAAACACATCTGGGAATGAATATCGATTAATCCACATTCCCAGCCCATTCATGGTCACATCAAAGTGACAGCCAGCCCTGGAAGCAGCACCCTTCTACCCTGACCACCAGGTACAGTTGAAAATTATACATTAAAAACTATACAAGATTTTTTGAAAAACTGCACTCTTTAACAACACACACCAATGTGATAAGGTGATAACTACTTTCAAGTTATCACCTTAGCAGTCACTCGAGTTTTGCCAAATTAAGTCTATCATTTTTTAATTGTAGTATTTTTGACATTGGAAGGCTGGACTCTTTGCTAATGTATCAAGGGGATGGGTTAGTCTTTAATTCAAATGTGTGACCCTGTGTGAACAGGCTTGCAGGTTGTGGGCTACCTTTGTTTTGCAGGAGGATTCGCTTTAACAATATTTTAGCAAAAAAATGCATGCATCTAGCAACTAGATGACTTGACATGAATTATGCAACATAAGCAATAAGACATTTTTTCAGCCATCACTACAAACCACATCAAGTAAGTAACATTCTAAACAATGTCATTTTTGGGTGGATTATTTTTTTCAGACTTTTCTTGTGCTTCAAGGAAATATGTGACTAACAGGCACACTACAAGTCTTTAAATCTCTTATCCTAAATTGCCGCCATATTAACTCTAGTACTTAAACTGACGCCTTTCTGATATACAGACTCATTCTAGCTTTTGTTAAACTCTTGACAACTTTTCTGGACTATTTCTGCTGTCATCTTACAGTCAGAATAGATTGAAGTGTATGATTTACTTTTTGTCATATCTATTCACACTTAACAGTTTCATTTTTGCATTTTCTTTTACCAAATAAAATTTTCTCTGTAGAGTTTGTTTTTGTAATTTTAAACAAAAAAGGGTTAATTACCAAAAAAGTCGAGGAGGCCAAAATACAAAGAACAAACATCCATCTATTAACACAATTCATTAACTTTGGTGTTCCATCTTGCTAGAGCACATCCTGGGTGCATCTGGAGCAAGGCAAGAGCCAACCCTGGACAAGACCCCACTTCATCATAGGACCCACACCTGCCCTTTAACTACATGGAGCCAATTTAGATTCAAAGCTTAATCTAACTTCTATATCACTAGGGTGAGGGAGTAAAAGCAAAGTGCCTGAAGAAAAACACATGAAAATACATTGAGAACATGTAAAGTGCACAGTAACAAAGTGAACCCAGGACTCTACAGTTGTAAAACAGCAACACTAATAATTTTGTCGGCCACTCAAAACACAATGAATCGTACAGAGCAGAAGCTGGCATTATTCGCCAACTGTGTACGTATCTGTAAGTAATGGTCTAAAACAGTGGTTCCCAAACTCGGTCCCCCTGTGGCTGCAGGTTTTTGTTCCAACCAGATTAGCAATCTGTGATAATAATTGATAACAACTGATCTCATTTAATTAGCTGGTCTTTTTTACTCTTCTCTTATTCTGCATTCAGAATGTGTTTTACATTTATAAGACATTTAGAAATATTTCTATTTTTTTCTAAAGCTGTAAACGCTTAACTCTCTTTTGTTGTTTACCTATTATTTTCCCCTTTTCCTGTGTAGTTTTCCCCCTTCGTTTAATCCTAATAGTGACAATTAACAACCAGCATAGCAGACACCCGGGATGATGAAAGCAGCAATGACTTCAGTGTCAAACTCAGTAATTAGTAAATAATCAATTAAATAACCAGAACACCTGGAAAAGTAAAATGAAAATTAGGTTGAAAATACAGTTAATGACTTAAAAAGAAACTACATATTCCCCATATAACTGCTTATTACATTTTAATAAAAATCTACCAGACTTAGTTTGTAATGTTTACATTGACTCCAAAACACAGAAACTGGGAAATAATGACTCTCTTAATTAGGCTAAGAGTCCAATGAAAAATGGAAGTTGGTTGGAACAAAAACCTGCAGCCACAGTAGTTCCCAAGGACCGAGTTTGGGAACCATTGGTCTAAAACATTTCAGATTTATTTAAAAGAGCAAATCATAACTTCCCTTTGCATAAAATAAACACATATCTATTCACTTTCTATAGATAATTATCAAAACCTTTTTATATATTTCTAGCTTAAAATAAGGTAAGTTAAAAGAGGGATTTGCCAGTTTGTTAACTTATCACTGAAGTCTAGATATCAGCAACAATCATTAGACTGAAAACTTGTATGTGTCACATACAAATGCCTAGAGAATATCTCCCTGCCACTGCTGAGGAAAGCAAGATGGGGAATGATATTAAGATGATATAGTCAGCATCCATCTCTTGCTGTTTCCCTTAAGACTCAATCAAGAAAGTCCATTAATAACACTTCTGCGCCTCTACTGGAAGCCCTTCAAGTCCCCACGAAACATAAGCGTCTGAAGATGTGAAGTTGCCATTCAAATCGAAAACCAGATTCACGTGAGGACAGAACCCACAGCCTACAAGTTATTCTAAGGGGCACACAGTCCACAAACCCTTTTGTTTTCATCCTTTTTGCTTTCACATTTTTTGCTACATACAGTAAATGCCATTAAATGGAGTACCATCTTAGCACTTCAGCCCTTCTTACGACTCATTCGTGGCATTATATTCACTTAGTTTACAAAGGGACTTGTAATTACAGCCAATGTTTTTCAATAAGTAGTATTTTGTGTACATTTATAATTTTAAGCAAGGTTTTTTTTTATTTTAAATTCATATCTTTACACATAAATATTTTTTCTGAGAGTACTAAGATTTTTTTAGATAAATGTGCATTCTACATACCCTAAACTGGACCAGTGTGAGTGAATTAGACTGTGTGATTAATTCTGTGATGGCCTAGTTGGTTCATACCTTGCATCCAGTGTTGCTGAGCTAGACTTTTACTCCACATGATGTTAAAATGTAATAAATGGGTTAAGGAAATTAATAAAAGATTTAAATGCATTTTGGCATATAACTGTATAGTACAGTGAATGCCATAGCTCACTAACCCTTAAAGAAATTCATGCAAAATGATGGACCCTTCTGTAATTTGACAAATTTAATTGCTGATTTTTCAATCAAAATGTGTTTCTCTCTCTTCCCTTCTCTCTGTCTTAGTAATCACATAAATGGTATCTTTCCTGCTTCTTGCTTTTCCATTTCTGAGTTCATCTTTAAGTGAATCAGATGGTCATCAGCCTATAAATTAGTACAGATTTATTTCTGGTTGCTCTTGCTCTCCATTTAATGTACACTGGTTGCAATCAATAAATCTTCATTTTTGTGGAGCTTTTATGCCTAAAAAAATGTGCACTGATTTCTATTAGATGATGTAAAATGCTTTGTAATAAGAATTACCTAGAAATTCTGATTGATTCTGTATATTAAAATGTTCGGGCATTAGCTTCTCTAAAGTGCTTCAACTAAAAAGAATCTTTACACATTTATCTTCTTTGTTATCTGTTTTAACTATCTGGATAATGCTTTAGGGAGACTTAATGGCAAGATGATCTAGTTCTAAACCAGCCACTGTCTGAGTGGTGTTTGTAAATTTTCCCAGTGAGTGAGTATTCTGCATTTCACCCCAAACCCCGAACTTGCACATTTAAGGTTAATTAACCATTATAAATCTGTCTAGTACAAGTGCATTCATAAACTGTCATGCCCTCTGATGGTAGTTCCTCCCATGTGCCCAGTGCTACTGGGATGGATTCCTAATAAGCTGAAAAAGATGGATGGATACTAACCGAGTGACTCCGCATTCTTTAAAATGATTCTTCAGTAGTAATCTGCAAATAGCTTTTTCACAAAATACTGTTCTTACTAAATCAGTGACATTAGTGCAATATGAAACAGCAACAGGTCAATATTAATCGTGCCTCGGGCTTGTATTTTAACCCCTGACCCTTGACAAGTTACATCCCTTAAACCCCCTAGGTGTGGCTGACTAGCTAGTCAAGAGACAGAATGTGACTGTGCAGAGCAAGAGTGCATACAGTAGAATGAGGCACATGTCTCTACTGGTGGCTTAGCCAGCACATATACAGTTACATGAGTGCAGAATCAACAACCAGATTGGAAATGCAATGATAATGTATTTTTATCACTTTGGGAAGGTGTGCTTAGACATTAAATGAGTAAGCCAAAAACAAAAACTCATTTACTGTAGGTTAAAGCAGCATTACATAACTTCTCAAAACCTGTTTAACCAATTCAGGATCACTCGGACAAAGCTGTCAGGTGCAGGACAGGACCCAATACTGGATGGAGCATAGAAGTTTGTCAGCACAGTGCCAGCTCACATACACACATGAGCATTCTCACCTTCAGAGGACAAATGTAGGACCTCTGATTAACCAAACATGTACACCTTTTGGAATGTGAGTGGAAAACCAGAGAAGGGTTGACTATAATTTTAGCAAAATTGTATGTAGCACAAATTGACTAATTCCTTTTCATTGTAATATTTGTAGGTTAGATTAAAAACTACAAACAGGATGAATTACTCTTTAATGTAATTTGGCATGGGAATTCAAACAAACAAATAGGGTGAAATAATCTATAATATGAGTTGGTATGGGAATAACAGAAATGTGTCTGTGCAGTGCTACAAGAGAGACATATGATAAAAAGAAACATATGGTGCAGCCATTCTGTACCTATGAATTTCCTTTTTTTTAATAGACTCTTATTGACCCCTTAAATCTAGAGTTTTCCTAGGGGGTGATTCCGATGCCTTGGTATCACTAGATGACATCACTAGATGACATTACTCGCATCCAGTCTTTCCAGAATCTCACTGCATCTGTCCCATTTTCTGCTTGCTTTTGCCTTCTCATTCAGTAATTAAGCTGAGCGTGCACACTTCACTACTAGAGCCAATGACCAGCACATCATTTCCAGCTAAATAAACAATAAAATATGCTTTTCTGCCTTGAAGCATTTGGACCCCCGACTGTGGTCCCTTTTGACAGTACTTTCCATATTCCCCCATGTTTACATGAATTGGGAAACTTTCTTCCCACCACTGTTAAAAGATATTCTGTTAAAGATACTCCCCAGGTGCAGATGTTTGCAGACATTATAATAAAGTAAACATCCATCCATTCATTATCCAACCCGCTATATCCTAACTACAGGGTCAAGGGGGTCTGCTGGAGCCAATCCCAGCCAACACAGGGCACAAGGCAGGAAACAAAACCTGGGCACGGTGCCAGCCCACCACAGAAAAAAGTAAACAGGTTTCCATAAATCAATGACTATTGATCAGAAAAGTATTAAAGTTTATAGCAAAACAAGGATTGCACATTCAAGTAAAGAACTTCTTTTGGAAAAAAAAAACGCGCTCACTGGGAGGTAGAAAAAATCGTCTCTAAAGAAAAGCATCCACAAATGATTTATGGAAAGAAAGTCAAGACATGGATTCATAAACGGAGCCAAAGCAGGGTTAATAAGGATTCAAATGTGCATCGGGTTACGGTCCTAATGGGGGGAATTGTTCTTTCAGGCAGACCTGGAAAAGCATTTACACAGCTATAAACTAAATTGTTTTTATCATTAATTACTTTAACATTCAAAATAAAAAGGTTGTGGCAAAGTGCCAGCAGTGTTGTTCAGATGGAACTGAACTGAAACAGAGAAATGCCTGAGCTTGGTCACAACCAACAAAGCATTGGGGCCAAATGACAGATGAGGGAGGCTTTTGAGGTTCTCTTGCACATAGCTTTCTTCCTGTTCAATTGTCATTCAGAGGTATTTCATGGATAATATTTAGAAACTGACAATTATTACCATAAGTCTAGCATCCTAAACTGTAGACTTTTGCAGCTAATTTCTCTAGAAATTAAAAAATATGCGTTCAACACTTATTCATGGCTCTCTAAGGAGTACAGAGGAAGGTCTTTCATGGTAACAACAGCTAGTGCAAAGATGCATATTGAGTGACAAATCTTTGTGTCTGTTGTACATTATATACTGTATACCACTTTTACATCAAGCTTTGTGTCTATTTGAAGAGAATATTTACTGATTTTAAGTCAGTGTTCAAAACCAAAAGCTTAACCTTCTATGAGGGTTAATTCATACATCATGTTAATGATTCAGGATTTCTTCTAATAATAATAATAATTCTTTACATTTATATAGCACTTATCTCATTACTCAAAGCACTCTCCACACAGGGAGGACCCGGGAAGCAAACCCACAATCTCCTTACTGCAAAGCAGGAGCACTACCACTGCACCACCTTCTAAGCAATATCAACTTGGCAAAACTCGAAAGCTTATAAAGGCAGCAACTTCTCTTGTACTTGTGAAACAGAACATGACCACTAGTACATTTTCAGGTTAGCAGATGGATTATGATAAAGAAACTCACTACATTCATTATACATAAATGAAATCCGACTTTCAGAGACAGAAATCTGTTTAATCATAACGCATTATTTCAGGAAGGAAGGTAGCAATAGGCGGCATGGTGGTGCAGTGGTAGCGCTGCTGCCTCGCAGTAAGTAGACCTGGGTTCGCTTCCCAGGTTCTCCCTGTATGGAGTTTGCATGTTCTCCCCATGTCTGCGTTGGGTTCCTCCGGGTACTGTGGTTTCCTCCCACCGTCCAGAGACATGCAGGTTAGGTGCATTGGCGATCCTAAAATTGTCCCTGGTGTGTGTGCCCTGCGGTGGGCTGGTGCTCTGCCTGGGATTTGTTCCTGCCTTGTGCCCTGTATTGGCTCCAGCATACCCCTGTGTTAGAATATAATGGATGGTTGTTTGTTTGTTCTTTATTTCGCCTTATACAATTTCTTGTATTAGGAATTTGTTAGTTTTTGCATACCCCTTGGGGTCAGAGCGCAGGGTCAGCCATTGTACAGCGCCCAAGGAGCAACTGAAGGTTAAGGGCCTTGCTCAAGGGCCCAGCAGAGTAGAATCTCTTTTGGCAGTGACAGGGATTCGAACCAGCAACCTTTCATGATACCACTCCGCCCTAAACTACAAAATGCACTTTAAATAACTAGGAACACATACAGTTAAAATAAATCATTTGGAATGTTAACACAAAAATAATTTCCTGCATATTCATCAAGCTCTTATTGTTTCCTCCTAAACTGTATGCAGCAACATCATATTGTCCTTCAGGTATAGTGTGACCCCGTATGCTATCACCTCACGGGAGAAAAGCAGAAGGAACTCTAAACAGGTTATGAGCCAAGACTGCTGACATACAGTATATGTGGAGAAGCATGAGAGAGTGTGCCAAAGACCAGTGCTGAACATACTAGAAAAGTATGACAACAACCCACTGCTCGTAGTACTCATGTCCAGTTAATCAGACAGGTTAACCTCTTTAAAGACTTCAAGGCATTCTCTTCTCCTCGCAGCCATGTGGTCTTTAAACCAATATATTGTTAGGAGTGTTAAAACATGTTGTACGAGGATGGTCTAGGCATTAAAATAATCCTGGAATTTTATGTCAAACATCCGATATGGAGGAATATTAATATGTTTATTACTTATAACTGACAAGGGTGCTTCTAAAATGTATTTAAATCTGTTTTTTATTTAGCATTTGCCATGGTTTATTTGGGGCTTTGTTGCTGAGTTTTGTTTCATTTTATGTGGCTTACTTATTTTGGTATTTGTACATATAGTTTTGGTAATGTTAATGAAACGTTTTTTTGCTTAATAACACCTGATTTTATCACATCTATGCATTTCTTTACATTTTCTAAAATATTCTTCTATTGGGTTTGTAATTGTCCTTTATCTATTCTCCCTTTTGTGCTGAGCCTAGGGGCACAAGGGGGCCTCCTGGCACTGCAGGTTAGCAACTAACTAGAAACTGCTAACTGACGCCCTATTCAAGACTTTAGCAGGCTCCACGAGTAACTTTTTCTTGTTGTTGGCTCCTTTCTTGCTCTTTAATTTTTCAAGTCAGTGTTGTGTTTGTGGATTTTTTGCCTTTGTGAGTTTTGCCCTTTTGTATCTGTTGGCTGTTGTCAATTTAGTTTCTTTTTTCTTTCTTGCTTATTTCTGGACCTTTGAGTTTTGATCTTTTTTTATTTAGGCCTTGTATATTGTAGGTAAGGGATTGTAATTAATAAATTAATGCAGTCTTTCATATTGACTTCTTTCTATTCAGCTAAAAAACACAAAATAGACGGCAAATGTTTAGGATATTGATTATTAAAATATCAGTGGCTGTTGACCTGTACGTTTTATGTATATTTTCACATGTGCACTTGAAATGAAAAATTCACATTAAACCAATTAACTAATAAATATTGTGTTATAATCAACACACATGTAAAAATGTAAAATTCAATATTAATATGTGCAAAAATACACAGGCTCACAAAGGAACTTAGCGGCAAACATAGGACAAATACTCTGATAAGTGCAATTGCAAACCTTTAAAAAGGAACTAATAACATTGACATTATGGACAATCCCACAAGTCATCTCTCCCTAATTAGTAAGATGTATTTGCTTAAGATTAACTTACTCCTGAACAACAGATAAAAAACACCACAGAGTTAAAAAAAACAGAAGGCAATCAGACCTAAAAACCACAAATGCTCAAAAACGAAAATTTGAATTTCCCCTTGAGATTAATAAAGTTTACCTAATCTAATCTAATCTACTCTAAAAGGTAAAATAATGTGCAAAACTTATAGACATGCTGTATATGGAAAGAACGCTTTAAAAATGTAAGCAAAACAAAATCAGAAAGATAAATGCTAGCATTACAAAAGATCAGAGGAGCTTCCATTGTTCCAGGGATGCTTTAATAGTGAAAAAAGGTGATCGCTTGTGGCATATCAGTTCACGTGACCAAGTCAATTGCAGCACAAGGAACAATTGCACACCAGGTTAAACAACATGAAAAATAAGCAAAGTAGAATGTGCAAAACAGTTTAAAGACCTGCTCAACTGGCTCAACACACCTGACACTTCAACTTTGAACCTTTAGATGATACTCCTTTTACAAATGCTGAGTCAACTGTGACAGTACTGCTTTTCTAGTCACCATCTCCCTCTACTGCTTCTACACATGTAATGCCAACTTATCTTGAGTTTTTCTTGGCTACCTTCCAGTTTATTTTTTCTCTATTTTGCTGCTTATTAGTATCCATTCAACTGCCAGAATTCTCAACAATGTAATAACAATGACCAAGAAATGCAAGAGTTTTATTTTTTCTCATCTGGCAGTTTCTGACTCCTGCTGCCTGTTATATTTCATGGTTTGTGACCTTTTCATTTCCAGTTAATTCCTGCTGTTTTCAGATTTGCCACTATCATTATCACGTCTCAGGTTAGAATGAACAAAAGTCTGCCGATCTAAAGTCTGTTAAATTGATCCAAAACAATAAATGGCAGTAAGGAGCAAAATTTGGTATGATTTTGAAGGAGAAAAAGATAAGCATATAGCATTTTCTCTGTGACTAAAATGATTTTTTTTTAAGTGAGAGATCCTGCTAAAGGGAAATTCCTACGTAAACCAAACACTAAACAAAAAATCTGGGAAAACCTAATTAAAGCAAGACGTTCAGAAAGAATTACTATACTAATCACCACATTTTTTGTTTTCTAGGAAAAAGACTAAGTACACCTGCTACAAGCTGATAATGAAAAAGTTAATAACCTTCAGAGAAGGCAATTTAACTCTAGCAGTTTACAAATAATAATAAAGGAGCTGACCAAATAAGCATAAATTAATCCAACTAGCAGGGAGTTTCCCAATACAGTAACCATCCAGGGAATAAAACATTGCTGACATTCAGAGCTGAACTGACCAAAGGCATTTTTAACTCGTCACTGACTCAAACAAAATATTATTTTCAATCCACCTGATTAAACAAGCTACAACAAAGATGAAAGCAGGCTGTACAAAAGCGGTCATGTCATAACCAGAGACCACACAACTTACAATAGCTTTCATATTACCTAATACTTAAAACATGGAAAAACAAGATGGTCATCCAAATCACAAGAAATAACCTTAGCAAAAAAAATGCAGAAAGATTGCTATATCCTAATATTGATCATACAAACATTATCTACCTTTTTACCATTTTTAAATGCATGTGATTTATAAATGATGATTGCATTCAGAAGAATCACATATTTATGCTAGGAAAAATGCAGCAGTCCACATAGCAGAGTTCCATGAGGTAAAATAGATAAAAATAAGAAAATATAATAAGATATAAAAAAAATAAAAAATATAATAAGAAGAAGAAGAATAAGAAGTTTTATTCTTTTACCATATTTCGTTTGTTGCCATATATATTTAACATTCATTCTAAATCAAATTTAAAAAAAGCCAGGGTGAAACATACAACACAGAAGTTGGAATTAAAATTGTGGGAAGTATAAACAGACATCCCAGAAACAGAACTATAATAGAATTGAAAAGTCTCACTATGAAGATGAAAGGAGAAACTGCCAACATTTCCTTGCTGTTCAATATACTGTAAAGAAGATAAAGACCTTAATTTAAACTTAATTTAAACTTAAGGTTTACACCGTGCTTTGTTTCTGCAATAGCTGCACTTATGAATATGCTTGTATGCGTCACTCGCTTCATATTCTTTTGCTGCCTTCTCAATTGTGTAATGCATTTTTGGTTCAGCACTCTTTGGAGCTCTTGCGTGTTCTCTGCGTACTGCGTTCACAGTCAGTTCACGTGAGCCGCTCGGAGTACATGCATCGAAGGTTCTCAGCTGTGCTTGTGCTCTTTCGTGCGATCTTGCGATGTCCACGGCTTTATTTAATGTTAGCTAAGACCCGGCACTTAAAAGTTTCTCTCGCACTTTCGCTGAGTTTGTGCCATACACTAGTCTATCCCTGACTATCTCATCTTCATTTGCGTAAGCACAGTCTTTCACCAGCGAATATTTAGCGGCAGCGTGTCTATTGGATTGCTGCCTACGGACAGCCTTATATGGGCAGGCACTCAATTACGTGGGAGGTGTGACAATGAGGGATGCAACTCCGCCTCACACGGCGACCGAGCTGCAGGCTATGGCCGTATATATGTACATAAGTAGGTTCCAGTTATGACTGTTACGTGTAGAATTTCGAAATAAAACCTGCCTAACTTTTGTAAGTAAGCTGTAAGAAATGAGCCTGCCAAATTTCAGCCTTCTAACTACACGGGAAGTTGGAGAATTAGTGATGAGTCAGTCAGTTAGTCAGTCAGTCAGTGAGGACTTTGCCTTTTATTAGTATAGATTATTATTAATCACATGACCAAAAAAGAAATTTGGCACATAAATAGATTGAAACTAAATAGCTACAGAAAGTATGATCAAGTCAAAGTAAAATAAAATATAGTTAAATAAAAGGTTGGCAAATCACTTACATAAATGAGAAAATTTTGAGCCTGCAGTGAGATTTAAATTTTATTACTTTCAGAGCTTCATTCAGAATCCCAGGAACAAAGTACAACAGATACAAAGAGGTCTAGCGGGGACAGCTCCTTCAGAACATGTTCTTGGAAATTGCAGAAATATAGAAATGAATAGATTCCCTCCCGCTAATGCTCAGGGCAAAAAGATGTAAAGTAAAATACTAGAGTAATGAAACTGGCATTGTACCGCAGTGATTAGCTTATGGATACAGCTTATATATAAGCTCAGTTGTTGTCTGTGCAGAGCTTGTACATTCTCTCCGTGTCTGCATATGTTTCCTTGTTGGTATTCCAGTTTTCCCCCCACATTTGCAAAGACATGTAGGTTAGGTTTATTGGAGACTCTCCAGTAAGTTGGCTTCAACATGACTGTGAATGTGGGTGTTTGAGTGAGTGAGCTTTGTGATGGACTGCCCTCCATCCCACAGCTATTTTCTGCATACCTTACAAGAAGTGCTTCTGGGATACTCTCTGGCCCTCTACAACCCTGAATTATATTGTGTAAGTGACTAAAGGAAGTATAGATGTTACTTGGTTTTAAAGTGAATCTTTGCAGTGAAACTGAGTTTATAAATTTGTGCATCCCTTTTGGACAGGTTGTTTTCTTCTAATTTCTCAGCATTGGTCTATTTTTTAATATTGTTATAAATATGACATAATCTAGGCTACATATAGTCAGTATAGTTTATTTGTCATAGTATTATGAATTGCAGATTTCTCCAAGATAAAACAGATATGAGGCATCCTAAAACAAGCCAGGGGGTAGGCCAGAATCCTACCTGGTCTGCCCAGCAAAGACTCACCTGGATTCAGCCAAGCCCCTAAGGCTGCCTTCTGGCTTCATATGAAGAAGACTCAAAAGTGGGAAGCTGCCAAAATGACTATAACATCCCATAAATATAACACAAATCTTACAACAGGATAAAAACCAGAAACCCTCAGCTTGCTTTATGTGTCAAGGACTTATTTTGAAAAAACAGAAAACTACAAAGAAAAGTGTAAAAGGCGATCTTAAACAAGAGTATCCCAAAATGTTATCCAAAAATCAGAATTCTTGAAACAAAGTACAATAAACAAAACCAGAAAATCCAACATAGATTACCCACATAAACGCCTATAAAAAATGATTCCCAACTCCTGAACCTTCTATGTCAATTTCAATAGCCTAAAAGAGGCCACAACAGTGGTGATGTCAGCATGGCCCCACCTGAATCATTGTTTCATGGCCACTGCCATGTTATTTAAGGTCACAACTCCCATTACTTATGCTGCCAATACATGATGTCATCAGTCATGCTGTATTTAATATGGCAGCACGATAGTGATGGTGTCCGTGTTTTGAATACAAATGTGTTAAAATCAACTCTGTTTCTGTGATTTAATTGGGGAAAGGCTAGTAGAAAGGCTTTGACTCTTTTGTTTTGGTTTTTTACTTTGATTTTTGTTATACATTTTTTCTTTCCTTTGGCAGCCAATACTTTAGTCCTTTCCAATTCCAATTCCTATTTCAATTTCTGGCTTGACTCCAGACTACTTCTTAGTACTGTTCCCTTCAATTATTCATTCCCTGGTCTATTTCTTACATAATAATCCTGATATTTACTTTCATTAGTTTCAGGTCAGGTCAGACCAGGTCAGGTTGTGGAGCATGCACTGGTACAGCACATTGCTGCACCCACCTCAGGATCCTAGTTGGCAACCCCTCCAGACAGACACATAGTCCAGTCCCACCCTCTGGAAATTATCCTCTATCCGCCGCAGCAAGGTATTACATTGGTGTCCCCTTGGTCTGGTCCAGCCACTCGGGTCCTCAACAGTGAGGATCCTACAAACCAGATAACCCTCGAGTCACATGGCCGCAGTACCGTAACTGGCACTCCCTCACAATGCAGGTAATGTGCCTCATTAAGGACTCCGTGAGCAACCGCTCTTTCAATAAAAAGTCAAAGCAACGGTACCCAAGGATTCTCCAAAGAGACACAGTACCAAAGGACTCCAGTCTTCGTCTCAGGTCACTGGATAGTGCCCATGTCTGACAACCATATAGCAAGACAAAAAGGACCAGGTCTCTAAAGACTTAGATCTTTAGCCTTTTGCATAGATATCGGGAGCGCCACACACCCCCTTAAGCATCTCATGACCCCCATGCTCTCCCAATCTGTCTACTGACTTCATAGGAAGAGTCATCAGAGACATGAATGTCACTGCTGATGTGAGTAAACCTCTTGACATGGTCGACATTCTATACGCAGACAGACACACTGCCGATGGCTGTGCCTAAGAGGTCATTAAAGGCCTAAATTTTGGTTTTTATCTAGGACACTCGCAAGCCCAAACACTCAGACTCCTCGCTCAGTCTCTCCAGAGCCCCGATCAGAGCCTCCATTGACTCAGCAAAGATCACAGCATCGTCAGCAAATTCAAGATCAGTGAATCTTTCTTCACCAACAGATGTCCCAACACCCAGTCCATACAAGCATTGAACAGAGTAGGAGCAAAACACACCCCTGACAAACCCCAGAATCAACTGGGAAAAACGCAGAGGTCCTGCCTCCACTCTGCACAGCACTCACAGTACCAGTGTACAGACCAGCCATGATATCTAACAACCTTGAGGGGATCCCACAAAGTCTCAGAATGTCCCACAAGGCAGCTCGATTAACTGAATTTGACGCCTTTACGAAAATCGACAAAGGCTGCAAAGAAACTCTACCAATATTACTCTCCATGAGAACCCTCAGTGCCAGGATGACATTAATGGTAGACTTCTTAGGTGTAAAACTAGACTGCTCTTGTCACTGGTATGTGAAGAAGTGATGACGGATCCTATTGAGGATGACCCTAGCAAGGACCTTACCCGGCATTGAGAGAAGTGTAATCCCCCTGTAGTTGCCACAATCCTGGCAATCACCCTTCCCTTTCCAGATAGGGATGACAAGTCTGGTTTTCCAGTCAGTAGGGATGACACCAGTCGCCCAAATGGAAGCAAAGAAATTCCAGGAGGACAGACTTACCACCAGCCTGGAGAAGTTCACCCCGGATACCACAGATCCCTGCAGCCAACCCGACCCTCAGCTGGTTCACCAACTGTAATCAGGACGTGGGTCACTAGACCATAGATGGTGTGTCACTTGCTCACAGATTCCTCTAACAAATGTCTCCTTATCTGCCCTCAGAACCCTCGCAGCCGTCCTTCTCAGTTCCCAGTACAGACCGGAGTTACCATCAAATCCTTTTGATGATATCTAGAGTGTCCTGCAAGATGAACCACCTCTTTCTGGGAACATTGGTAACACAAACATATGCCTCAGCAATTTTCAAGGTCTTGTCACGAAAGGTCTCCCAAATCACATTAGAATTGGCAGTCGCACCCAAGTCCAAAAGTTCTTCACACAAACTGCATGAAACCTAATCAGAAACAGCCTGATCCTCAGTTTGCCAGATTTAAACACAGCTTACACATACCTATGTAACAGCATGTTATTATGTGTCCTGTTTCATGGAGTAGGAGGCATTTTTCTAGGGCATGGTCAGAACCATGGCCCATCTTCTCTGGGATAAGTTACAACGTTTGTAGGACATGCAAATTGTGCTATTAAAGCCACTGTTGCAGATGGCTGCACACAGCCAGAATTTTTGGACAGCAACTCTAAGGTGAACAAGCAGGCAGTGGAACATAACCCAGCAAGCCAGAGCAGAAGGGAACAGAAATAGTTAGTCAGAAAGAAAAAGATCCAATAGCAGATCTTGAGAGGGAGGAAGAGAAAGGAAGTTTTTGGCTGTGGCTACAAGGGAAAAATAAGGGCTGGAAAATTAGAACTTCCGACTACATAGCCAAGGTTAATTTGGATGCCAAACCAGCTGCAGGGAGTGGCAGGAAGACATCCCTGATGGCTGCTCCACCATCTTGAGATGCTCTGGGATTAAAGGGGTGAAACATCTGCGAAGGCTGATTCCCAGCTGATGACCCTGCAGCTGGTGTTTTGGCACCAGTAGAGGTGCAACATGCAGCAATGCTTTTTAGGTTCCAACATCTACCTGTTTATTAATATAGCTCTCCGTTCAACCAGTGACCAGGAGTGTGTGATATGTATTGTCTACGCTAATATCTTAATTGCTGTTTTAACAATGTGCAAATCACTTTGCAAAACACAGTCAAAAACACGTCTCTTTGTCTGTTATATGTTACATCAGCAGTGTGAACCTCTCCTAGTGTTCATTATGTTAACTGTGAGAGGAGGAATTGTATCAGCCTGTCAATAATAAACATTAACAGATAAAAGACTTCAGTGTAGTTTCATAACCCTCTCGTGGCGGGTCACACAAAGTGGCACATCGTGAATCACAATGCAGAAGCTTCGGAGGTTAACCAGATTCAAAGCCAAAGTGCAGCAGTACAGCACATGCGGTAAACGTTGATTACAATGGGATAATTTAAAATCACATGCAATCACATTCACTTTCTTTCCTCCCTCATGCTGTTTTTGTGTCAAGATCAATTGCGTTTTTTTCCTGTAATTTTAAGACAAATGTAACTGAATGCAGCCGAAATCACTGCAGGTAATAAACTGAGTTTAAGATGAAGAGTCACGGCAAACAGAGTTGGCATGGTGAAAACTGTTGCTCCTCTACGAAAAGCAATTTAAGTTAAATTGATCTAGTATGGAGCCCTGATAATTAGATAATAATTATTAATTATTAATCCATTCAAACAAATTACATAATTTGTGCAAATGGATTATTTTTATTTCCATAAGAAGCATTGGCCTATTGGGCGCGTTTTATTACACAAGCCGTATTGTTTGGAGGTCCTTGATTTCAAAGTACACTGTTTTCTATCATTTTTAAAACATTCACAAAAATCCCCGCCTCCTCACCCCACTCCATCCCACCCCTATAGCTGCTGAAGTTGGAACAGGTGATGCCACAAAGGAGGATGAAAAAAAGAAAAAAAAAGTCTTTTAGAAGCTACAGTATTTCAAAAAAATACAGAAATTGAAGGAAGGTGAGTCTCTGCACACTGCCATTAAAAGAGAGACCAAGAGCTACTTGATGACACCTGAGGTGGAAAGTGATGTAAATCCAATTGAATAGTGGAAAACACAAGAAGCACATTATGCCAAATTGGGGAAACTATCAAAAAAAGTACCTCTGCATCCCTGCCTCAAGAAGCCCTTCTGAGACGGCTTTCAACATCAGAGTAAATGTAACATGTAACCGTGTTGCTCTGTCGGTGGAATTTTACAATTGATTAATATTTTTCATATATGCAATATTGGACAGAACTCAAAGTTAGTAATTTGTTTAAATTTTTTTCTGTATTTTTGTGCAACATATGACTATATAACTACAAAAACTATACATGCTATATTATTTTTTCCTGTGCAGTATTTGACAGGACATTGGATTTTTACAAGATAGTAAAATACAGTATGTTAGATTTTTGTTCTTGACTGTATGCTGCACAATACACCTTACATCAGAGCAGTTTATGTTTATCTAGACTGTAATGTTCATGCCCTGTAGTTCAATTATAATTAGTATTTTATCCCCTTTGCATTCATATCTTGTTTACATTAAGGTAAATGTCAGTTTAAAATGCTCTCATTATAATAGTTTTGTTGGTCTTTTGTGTAAATCCTGTAGGTCTTTTTGAAATGGTTTACTCATGCCTACACTGTTTGATCTCAGTAATACTTTGACTGGTGATTTTAATGTTTCTTGCATTATTTTACTTCCGTTTTAAGTAAATAAATAACATCTGTTTTCTTTAACTGTTGTTTCCATTAATCTCATTAGTAACATAAAATTAATATCCTATTAACAAGACCAAGCTAGATCAATAAGATTTTGACAAATACGTTTTTGAAGGATGCAAATTATCATCTAATTATCATTATCTTCACAGTCCGAGGAAATATTGTTATATAATATTTTGCCAATATCACACACCCCTACCAGTGACTACTGAGAATAGAGTAGTTGGAGTCCAGTGAAGACTGGAAGGCAGTCAGGAAAGACTGACTTAGAGAAAAACCACAAATGGGGTGGGCTAACTAGTTACTTTTCCCGCAAGCCTTTCCATGACGAACCCAAGCTAAATATGGCCATAAGAAGGAAAGCACAGATCTTCTCAAAGGTGGGATGACGGAAGGACCAACCAGGATAGAATTGGTAGCAAATAGGGTTGGCACCCTGCCCGGGATTGGTTCCTGCCTTGTGCCCTGTGTTGGCTGGGATTGGCTCCAGCAGACCCCCGTGACCCTGTGTTCGGATTCAGCGGGTTGGAAAATGGATGGATAGAACAGAACCTACTAGTGAACAGAACATCCAAACGAGATGTACTTGTGGATGGATGAAAATAACAACTCTCAGAGTTTTGTGAGTATACTAAGGAAAGATGAACTAGGGCCAAAAGCAACCTTACACTGCACAAGCAGATGAAGCAAGGAGGACTCAAAGGCAGATTGAGCACCACAGTACTGTTAAGGCCAATGTTGAAGATGGTCACATACAACCAGAACTCTTTGACAGCAACTCAAAGGTGAAAAAGCAGGGAGCAGAACATATCCTAGCAAGCCAGAGCAGAAAGAAGAGGATCAAGTGGCCAAAGGCAGAACTTGTGGAGGAGTAAGAGAAAAGAAGATTCTGGCTGTGGCTACGAGGGAAAGATAAGAGCTGGGGAAGTTCAGGATACTAATTAGACCCTCAGAAGTTAGGATACCAAACCAGCTGCAGGGAGTGGCAAGTAGATGTCCCTGATCTCTGCCCTACCTTCTTAAGATGTTCTGGGATTAAAAGGGTGAAACATCTATTAAGGTTAGGATAGTTTGGCAACAGAGGAGATGTAACAGGTAGTGATGCTTTGCAGGTTCCAATACTTACTGTTTGTCCATCATCCAGACAACAGCACATTTTCTAGAAACTATATGCTGCTTGTCCACTTCTAGTTTTGTTAACCTTGAGGTTACTTTGGTGTTCTTTTAGATTTTTGTAGCTTTGTTTAACTGTAATTAACTTTCTTTGGATTTTAGTTTTTTTCATGGCACATTAGTGTATTTAGTAACCTCATTCTCCTCTCATGAATCACAGTTGTTTTAGAGGGTGCTTTGTCATTACCTGTTTGCTGAGGTACATGAATCAATTTACAAAATAATGTCTTGTAGTTATTTAATGATGATATGTTTTCATTGCCTCTAGTCTGAAATAGCTCATTTTATCAACAAGGCAGGCTCAGTTATGGGGTGCACTTTCGACCCACTGGAGGTAGTAGCAGAAAAAAAGAAAAAAGACAAAAATAAAAGCCATTGTAAACAAGACTGCCTGACACACAAGCAATGAGTACATTAAGCCAACACATTATTTAGCAGAAGTTTGTTTAAAAACGTGATTGTGTTTCAATTATACTTACAGCAGTATGCCTGTATAATGCCTCTCTGTCACTGCTCTCTCATCATTAGTCAAGTTATATGATTTTTTTCCTTCTTTCTTTGTAATTCTTCTGTGTGTTTGAGGGGAGTTGTTGCTATTGTTTGTTATAAAAAGTTCTTTATTTCTTGAATTTTGCAAAAGGCAAATTTCCTGATTAGCCAAAAGAAGTAGCAAATATTTATCTATCTGCCACTCATATATTGGTCATTAATACAAAACTTGATTAATGTTTCCACCTTCTGTATTTTCTAAAAGTCATGGTATTTCTTTGTTCCCTTTTATTTAACCTCAATGAGCACTTACTCAACATTCAATTTACATTTTTTTATTTTTATAACAAACTAAATATGTGTTTATACAAAGGTACAGTGCCTACATGTATTTCCAGAATATCCATGTATAAAGCAGTACGGCTCGCAGACTTCTCTGCTGTATTGATTACTGATTATTTTTCACCTCTGCCTACAGGATAGCACTCTAAAGTTAATCAAGTGTTCAGTGACAGATTCATTATGCCCAAATGGCCAGTTTTAAAGGATAAAAAAATATTTCACAGGTTTGTAGACTGTAGCCAAGGTGCATTCTGGTGTGTTGGAATATTCAGTATAGTAAAGCTCTCACCTTGATAAAACTGCACTATATAATTAATTCCCAGATGTTCCATGGACAGAAAAATGCTAAAAAGTATAACTTTAAAAACTGGAATGTACAGAGAGAAGAGTAAAAATGGGTACTTTCTGAAGTATGGTACAGAACAAGATTCCAGGGCACATCACAGAACAACAACAACATTTATTTATATAGCACATTTTCATACAAAAAAAATGTAGCTCAAAGTGCTTATGAACTCATGATAGAAAAATTGTTCCGTTCTGAATAAACCTAAATACACACTGAAGTTATCTCTGATCAATTTAAAGTTAAAATGCTGGTCATGTAAGTAAAGACCACTGAGTATAGAATCTATTAGTGTTTAAAAGTATCAAAGGTAAATAGTGAAATGGGAAGCAGAAAACACATGACTAATTTGGGGGAATACTGAAACTCAATTGCAAGATCTGAAAGACAGCATATTTGCCAGAGAAACCAGGAAGCCTACATTATAAATAAAAATTGTATTTGTAATTGTATTTATAAACCTACATGGCTACATTAACCATGGCATAATTAAATCAAACAAAGGGGAGAGGAGACCTTTTAAAACACAAGTTCATCTTCAGCCATAAAACCAAAACTAAGAAAAGGAGCATTATAACGCATCATAAACCAGCAATTGGGAACAATTAATGATGCCTCTCTATTCTATTACATAAAGAATACAACCAAATAGTACCACATTAGGAAAATAGGCAAACTCAGTGTGCTGCATGTGTTGCAGCCTTGCCAAGCTGCAGATTTTTAAGTAAACTTGGCTAGCAAGCAGCAATTTCTATTCTTCTACCAAGCCAACTCATTTCCTTGACAGATAGCCTGATCATATTCTTAGCTAAAATTTACGGCATGATATACCCACAGCCTTGCAGCTGGCAACTGCTGAGTCGCTCACATTTACAGCATTCATAACAGCCCCCCAGGGCATTTCTTTTCATTCTCATTTTAAATCCAGTTTCTTACAGAGCTAAGGCACTTTAGCCATTCTGTTTTGATGTTTAAGGCCATTTTGAGGAGAAAGTGACAATATGTTTGAAATTTTTAGAAAAAATGCAGAATTCATATATTATTGAAAAGTAAAATACTCCTTGCTTTTAACTCCCATAGCCCATGCTCATTAGCATTAAACTCTCTCCTTACATAATTTTAATATGAATGCCTAAATTATAACACTAATCAATTTCATGTTTGCTATTAGTGCTTATGCGAAGGATGAAAGAAGTGACCTTGCCTTATCCACCTCATACAGCACATTTCAATGTTCCAAAGCTGCATCCTACCCCAGTACCAATCTCTGACACTTTCAAAGTTACAGGTACCCTGTAAATGTAAATTATATAATTCATTCTATTACAATTCCCTGCTGGTTTAAAGGCCATTTTCATGGTTTATTCAGGCTAGTGAATTGCCCTAAAATTGTTAAGGTATTGGAACAGAAATGACCTTATTCTAAACCTAGTTCACATAGGTGGCTATAATATACTACCGGTGGAGCTGTCTTGTAGTGACAGAGCTGTGAAAGAGTCCTGTTAATGTTAAGCCATTGAGGGTTAACAATCAAGCATGGAGCTATCACCAGAAAACTCAGCTAGGGCTGTGGCAATGCACAGCTTGAGCAATGGAATTTAATGTTCAGAAAAAATGCTGTTATTAGATAATACTCTCAGGAGTGCAGACAGCTCTGTTGCTGTGAGTATACAAAGCAAACGTTCTGTTTAAATACCACTATTTCATTAGATATTTTCATTATTGTGAATATAATGCTTTATAAACTAATAGTTAAACATAAATCTGAAAATCTCAGTGATTAAAAATATACAAAATGAACTGACAATATCTAATAAGGATTCTAAAAAAAAAAAAAAAAAAGATTCCACCTGCTATCATATTTGAATGCTCCTTTCTTTTTGCAAGATGTACTATCAATGTTGTTAAAACCAAAAAAATCTTCAGGGCCAATGCTGTCTTATACTATTGATTTATGCCTTTGAGTCGAATAATTCTTGCTCATTCTATGAAATTAAATATCCGTACTTGCATCTTCCACATCCCTGCCTTCTCAATTGTTGGCAAGGCTCGCAGTATTTCTCACCGGCAGCAACAGGGAGTCAGTCTTCTTGGTGATCTGTTTGACAGTTCAGACCTTATGACATTCCAGTCTGTCTACTTTCATTTCCATCTTCCTAGTTCATAATTTTTCTTTTACTTGCACCTCCAAATAATTCTCAGGGCATGGGGCATCGCTTCCATCTGATCCTGTTTCCTCACACAATTATTTGCTCTGTTTGGCTCCTTTGCTTTACTAAACAATCCTGTCTGTCTTCTCCAATCTTTACTCCGTATATCAACCTACAAACTTCAGTTGCTCCTTTAGCAAATTATGTTTAGCCTGGCAAATTTTTCACGTGTAAGATTTTGTTCTTGAAATCCTAACTTTCAACTCATCCAACTTAAAATACTCAATAGATTTTAGCCTACCCCACATAATTCTTTACCCATTTGTCTCTCTCCTCATCTTTGTTACCTTCATTTGTTCTGGTAGTGTCCTCTCATCTTCCCATTTTGGTTACAGATAAGCCAGTTCCTCTCTTTGTTCCTGTCTGTAAAAATTATTCCTATCCTCTAAATTCTCAATCTGTCGGATCTTTCAAAGCATTTGCTCACCTCTCACCAACATGAACTGCTCTGTCATGGCTCTCCAGCTGCTCAATTCTTTTGCCTCTTGATGGAAATCTACAAAGCTTCTTTCTTCTAACAATTATCCATCTTCATGTTTAATCTAATTCCCTTAGTACAGTCCACTTCTAAGATTAATGAAGCATCCTTGGAGATCATCAAGAATTGTTTGACTTCTTCTCTCTCCACAATGAAAATTTTCTAATAAGTACCTTGATGATCTTGACTCTTTGGGGTAGGGTAGGTATACTGGCCAGGTGGAATGGCATAACAGGCACCGTAAGGGTCATATACTGTAGTTTTCCCCTTATCAACTGACCTGTTATGTAGTGTTGCTTTTTTAATGCAATAAAAATGAATCACAAAAAAATTAAAAGTTAATTATTTTCATTTATTCATTTAGACCCAGGAGAAACTCATTCTCCTCACTGCAATTCCTGAAAGGAAGTTGATAAGAGATCACATTGCTCCTGTTCTTTTTACTTCTTCATAGGCCTCACCTTTTCTTCACCAGCTTCCAATTTTCATCTTAAACTCTTATGTAACTAGGTGTACACTCCATTGAGTGGATGGGAGCAAACAGAACAGCACACACAGGTATGATAATAAAACAAATAAGACAAAATGAAGGGACTTTGCTTCATTTCATGCATTGTTTATACCTCTTTAAATCTCAATTAAAAATACACATGCATGGTTTATTACATACGCCACTTAGTGTAGACATTTGTGCCATGTTGCCTGATTATGACTTTGTGCAAAATGGCAGGGCCTATAATAATTTTTTAACTTTTAGATATTTTTATGCAATTTTATAAACCAATATAGAATCTTTTCAAACATCATTCAAAAACTAAAACTTTATTTTTGATTTAAAATCTATTTTGAAAAATAAACACCAGCACATTCTTACAGATTCATTGAGATATCTTGCGCAAAGTTAAAGAAGGAAAAAAACAATAAATTAACATGCTGCTAAACTACATGAAAAAGCACCATGTGAAGTAAATCTCTCCTAAGCCATCTGCTTCAAAGAAAGGAAACATTTTTGATTGTGTGTGTTTTTAAATGTGTCGCGGTACTAATATTCCTGCTAGGTGATTAGTAACAGTAGCTGCATGGTCCCTTTGTTTGTCTCAGTGGTTCTAAGAGACTCCATCCTGTTTTCTTGATTCTACTCGTAGTACTGTGAAAATTGTATTTATAATAACAGTTCCAACCTCTCTTATGTTCTTTTAAATATCAAAGAATCTGAAGTACTGCTACTGATCCGAGATACACAAGGTAACATTCAAGCTCCTAGAACTATTGACAATAGATAACACTTTAGAAATGACCACAATGTAGTGTAGATTCGTACCTCTGAAAATATACATTTACATTTTTTGATGACTTACTGTATTAAAAAGTCAAAATACATGAACCTGTCTAAAATATCACTATGTGAGCAGCAGCCTTTTCTCTTCCTCTCTCTCTTTTTTCATATATATGTTGGTTAGATTATCAGGTGATAGCACTAACACTTTTGTAAGATAGATGTTGTACATTGTCATGGACTGAAGATGGAACAAATGCCCTGGTTCCTGCTTAACAAGCAGATCCACGCTACAATAACTCACCATTTTCTAAATATGGCTGACCCCTTACTTCAGAGATATGGAGCATAGCCAGCAAAAGCTATTTAACTGAGGAAAGGTGAAAGGTAATGACAAAAACAAAGAGACGATGTTGACAACTATGTCGAGATTCAAAAATTATATAAGACGAGAGCCAAGGTAAGACATTTACAAAGGTAACCTAGAGTACCTCGGAGTTAACTGCAACTTACATATCTGTCTACTTTATCTCTTCATTTTATTTATACAGCAGCATGTTTCTTTCCTGTCATATCAGTCTGTAGGGTTGCATAATGTGTCAAATTCTTGATTGATAAATTTGTGGGGTGTTTCTCACCTATCTGTTTTTTCTGCCGATCTATGACACTCTTGATATAATAGGATCAGGTGCTGAAACAGTCGTCATAATTGTAAAAGTGGCATGCAGGCTTTTCAAACCAGGAGGCTAAATTCTTAACTTATGAAACAGAGTTCTGTTCTGTTCGCCCGAGCTTGCAGCACTTAAGTTTTTCTAAAAATAATCAATTTCTTTTTTACTTAAGTATATAGATGGTAACCAAATGTTAAGCGTTCATTATACTTTAAAGTATCTTAGTACTTCATTAATGTTAATATTGTTTTCCTTTACTAAAAGTCTAAAGTGTTCACTTGATTAGTTGTTAGTCTTGTTTTCACATTTTATATAAGCAAAATGTGTATTTTCAATGGGAGTCTTAATACTTCTGACTTCGTCTTCTTCTTCTTCTGTTGGCTGCTCCCGTTTGGGGTTGCCACAGCGGTTCATCTCGTTCCATATCACGAATATTCATGGACATAGTAAAGTCTACCGAAGACCAGCTAAGTGGCCCATTTCTTTCCTCAGTCACATTTCGTCCAAATTACACACTAAAAATAACACACACAGATACATTTTAGCAGTCCCATAGTTTTCCAGGGTGTCATGTAAATAAAGTGCTCACAACTGCTATCTCACAACTTCAAGAGCCCGAGTTTAATTTCTGGACAGGTCATTTTCTGTGGGAAGTTTGCTCATTCTTCCCATGTCTGTGTGAGTTTCTCTCCAGGTACTCGAACATGACAATGTAATTTAGTACTAGAAACTGTATATTGGCATTATAAAATCAAGTATTGCCTGTGATGGACAGATGTCTCAGAAAGAGTCGATTCTTTCATTTTAACAGATGTCAACAACCCAGTTTTGGGATAAACATGTTCAGATTCAGAAAGTGAAAAGCAGCTCAGAGTGGTTTTCTACTTACTGTATACCTGTATTAAAACAGTATTTCTATGCATTTCAGCTCAGAATAACTTATGACCAAAAAGCTTTTAGAAGTAGTAGCTCTGCCATATGTAATGTATCAGTTTTGCTGAATCCAAAACCTTGCCACAAATGTAAATTTCATCAGTTTCAACAGTACGTTGAAATCAAATTTCAAACTAAATTAAAATAAATGACCGGCCCTAATTTATATCCCATCTGCTCATTAGCTTTCCAATATTTCTAATTTTTTTTTATTACTTTCTGTACTCTGTTTGTCATTCATTCATTGACTATAACTTTACATCATAACTAAAGAATGGCAATAAAAATTATTAGCCACCTGGAAAGCTATGCCAGTATGCAGAATTCATTGTGTCTACTAGCAAATTTAATTTGTGTGGTCATCATGGAGACATTGGAAATGCATTTTCTGTTTAAGATTGGGAGGGGGCATCATGAAGACAGATATTGAATATGTGTTTGTTGACCACAAAGAAGTACATTACAGTAAAAGCCTAGACTAGAGTTGTGACTGGTATATTTACATGTAATGTAACTGAAGTCAGTTTGACTCACGACTCACTTCTGAAATAAACCATTTGGAAGGCCTTACAGTGTATGGAAACATTCATTCCTATTGCATAGAAGTCCTCATGGTTGTTACTTTTGTTATTGAGTAGATGCCAAGCAATCAAATTGAAGACATGTTTTCAATGACAAAACAGGGAAAGTCGAATGTAGGATCAATGCACAGACAAACAGTTGGCCAATACAACAATACCAAAACATTAACCCAAAATCAGACACCAAAACAAAGCAAACATCAAAACCCTAAAAGTTTTCTTTCTTATATGATCTGCTTTTTAATTATTTAGCAGACTTTCCCTTTATTATTTTTTTTAAATCCAGATACCAAATTAAAGCAGCAATGTGATACCATACTGTGCTAGACACCATCAGCTTGACATGAGTTGCAATGAGTATGTTTGTTACAAACAATATTGCAGTGAAAGTGGAAAATACATGCAAAACCTTAAGCAAATTCAATAGCAGTGCTATGGCATCATCAGATTGATGATATAATAATTAAAATAAAAAACAATTATTTATAACCATTAAGTTAAGAAAATGAAACCCTCAATAACTAACATATTTCTAACAATGGTTAATTTTTTATTTGTTTTTAAGAGTATATCTGAGGTAATGTCAAATGAAGTAGTGGTTGGCACACTATAAGCATATATCAGTTAACAAAGTTCAGATTCAGAACTAAATAGTTTTGCTCAAGTACTAAGTCTCTTGCAAAATTTCCCTTTATCTTAATTAATTTCTGGCAACCTACTGTGGTCTTTGGCGGGCTTGTCATCCCGGCCAATACCCCCAAGCCGCCAGATGGCGCCCTCCCTGCAGTATGGAGGTGCCCTGAAGACCAGCAGGGAGTCATGAACAATGTAGTTTTTATACACAGCCCTGCTGGATACCACAGGGGCCGCAAGAGGGAGCTGCAGGAAGGACCAAAGAGTCATATGTGCCCTATAACCCGGAAGTGCGTCATAGGAGGAGCGATGACAGAAGTGGCGTACTTCCAGGGTGAAGAAAAGGACTTGTACCTGACCTGGAAGTGATAAAGAATCACATGGACTGGGGATTGGGAACACTTCGGGGTCAGGGAGAATAAAAGGACTGTGGGAGCTCCCAGATGGTGAGCTGAGCTGGGTGAAAGGGTGGCAACGCGTCTGGGAGTGGAGGATTGTTAATTGTAATTGTGAATTTATATGAGTATATTGGAGGAGAGGGTGCTTTGTGCACTGTGGAAGATTAATAAAGTCAACATTTGGACTTTTTCCTGGTGTCTGGAGTCGTGGACAGGGGTTCAAGGGAGCAATAGCGCCCCCTATCTGTCACACTATATAAACCATGCACCAATCTTATATAATATGGTAGCCATGACATTACATGTAATGTAGTGACTGGTGATATCTGGTGTGATAGCGACTAGAAAATGTTAGCAATTAAAACATCACTGTCATAAAGGTAAAAATATAAATGAAAAATTCAAAAAATAAAAGTTGAACTCAAATGGCTTGATCAGAGTAACAGTAAATTAAAAGTGTACAAACATTGTGAATTTCCCCTTGGGATTAATAAAGTATCTATCTATCTATCTCTCTATCTATCATATAAAAAAATCGGTTGTTTATGAGTGGTGTCTTGGTTTAAAAAAAGTTATATCTCTTCTTTGTCTGTCAATCCATCAGTTTATTGAGCTATATTATCCAATTTCAAGAATCTGTTCTGGTATCATTTGGCACAAGTTGGGGACCAATTTGAATGCGGAGACAGTCCTCTACAGGCTTCATTTGTTCATACACACCCACTCATAAAAGGCCAATGTCTGTTGCGTAAGCAGAAGGGAAAAATCATAGTTTGGTTATTTACTGTAATTCTGTTATTGTCAAAACAATCCGCATAAGTAAATGATAAATGTTGGAAATCCATCCTAACTGAGCAATAAACCTGAAGAGGCCATGACCACTGTGAGTCCTCCAGTTCTTATTTACACTGGTCACTGCTATATATATTGACAGCCAATAACACATTAAAAATAAGACAACACAATTTACATGAAGACCACACAAAGTCTTAACAAGGTGTGTTTTTCAACCCATAAAAATGCAAATAATGACTCATATCCAGCACTGTAGTTTAATCTAGAGATGGTAGATTATTTTATAGTACTTGACATGCAATGGATGAATGATGACCAGACTTAGAAATTTTAAGAGGTTAGGTTTTTCCTTTGCAAAAGGAAAAGCTAAATATTAACAAAAGCAACTGTTCTGGCACTTTTGGCTTCATCAGCTTTCTCAACCTGCTTCGGGCAAGGTAGAGGGCCATGAAGCTTTGGCATATTAGGCACAAGAAAGGAATTCATGTACATATCCACACATGGGACCTTCAGAACTCAACTTAATGTTATTTTGAAGAAGTTAGGTGGATAGGATTGGTGAGCTTTGTTGGGCTGAATAGACTGCTCTTGTCAAGATTTGTCTAATGTTCTAATGTTCTAAATATCACTCCAGGCCAATTCAAAGTCACAGTTAAACCTACCTTGCACATCTTTAAGTGGTGGAAGATAAAAACAGGGCACATGGATCAATTTTCCTGGAGCTGTGGGGCAGCAGTACTAATCATTGTATCAAAATGCTGATGAAGCTGAAGTTAGTAGCTAACTACTGTGTACATGACCTACATGAATAATGGTGTATAGTTAGTAGTAAACAAGTAGTATATTGAATCTATCACAGAGAATTGTATTCTTTGCATATTTTAATTTTCTCCATTCTTCTCTCCGTAAATGTTAGCAGTTGTTAGGATAATAATTTGTTCTATATATTGCCACAAGTTATTACAGGTTTATTACACTCACTTTGAATAATTTTAAGACAATCTTTAATTACTGCTTAACTGTGCATTTAATCTTGCGACTTAACAAATGATTGTTGAGCACAGGGAGTCTATAAAGTATGACTGACTACATGTTCACAAGATGTGCAGGAGGAAATCTGAGCACCACTTATCAATATACTATATTTCCTCACTGTAGTAAATAGTAACAATTCATACTTCAATGATCCTTTTGGATAGACTCAAGATTGCTTGAATTGATACAGTTCCATTGCCTTGTGGCCAAGAAGTACTACATTTTAGTCTTCTGCACCACTTCAGCACAATAGGCTTCTGAGGAAAAAGAATACTCTGCTAGCTTGAAAGGAAACCAGTGGTGTCGTTGAAATAGTAGATTTCTTTGCCACTGATAATATTGGTAAAACACTCTAGTATAACACCCATGATACGAGTTGAACATTCTTTTCTCTTCTCCAAAATAGCAAAACAAAACAAAAACAAAAATCTGTGAAGATAGCTTGCCATCTCTGCTCACAACTAGGCATCACTGGCGGTAGTAGATTGTCCTCTAGTTAATATTTATCCCAGTTTTTTTTAGTAGGTTAGATGCATACATTAATACAAAGCAATAAAGCTAATACCTGCCAACTAGTTACAAATGTAATATTTAAGATACGTACTGTATAAAGACATAGATGGATTTTTGCCTGCATTTTCTCAAACTCATGAACAAAGTCTGAAGCTTTTCTTCATTTCTGCTATAGTTCCTCAGTGACAGCACATTCCCCTTAATCTCCTGATTTGCTTGGACTGCTTAGGAGCAGCCAGACTTCCTCCACTTTGACTATACAGAAGTTAGAATAACTTACCAAAGTATGAAATTCATGAATAAATAATTCATATTCTCTCTTCTGATAGCTTGCTTGTGACACAAAAGAACAGAGAAAACTATAAAATTGACCCTAAAGTGTAGCTTAATACAATGGAAGTCATTAAAGGCCAGTAAAACTCTCATTACAGTCTTTTAAAAATTAGTTAAGTAGGTATAAAATTGCTTTCTACCTTTGTGTGGGGCATTTTTACCATGCAGTCAGTTTGTAAATAAGCTTAAATAAAAGGATAATTTTGTTAAAATATATTTACTTCCTTGGTTCTTTTAATCCCCATGTCATTTTCAAGGTGTTTTTTATTTAGTGTCATATAACAGGTATACATTTTATTTACATTTTCATTTCAAGGTGACATTTTAACACAAAGGTGGCAAGAAAAACATGTAAAAAACACATTCTTTTATAACTGATTTGTATCCAATGACAACTAGCATATGAAATATGCTGTATATAGAATGGAGGTCCTACCTGATTTAGTCATAAAATTTTAACCGCAAGTTAAAAGGACAGTGATTTGAACCCTCAGAGATGAAATGGATCAAACTTTGTCAGGCGTACACAGACCTGAGAGATGCGACACTGACAACTGTCACAAAAAGCATCAAAAAGCTCATTCACGGACCACAGAAAACATATGGAAGCAGGCTTCCGTATTACAGGACACCAACCTACAGCAGTGTTCAGTAATGTTCTGAAGATGATTAAATCCATACAATGATAGTTTAAAATTACTATGAATCACAACTCTGTATTCACATCAGAGCCTACAAAAAGAACTGACTTATCATAATATGGACGTGAAAAAAATGCTTATGGGTTAAGACAGTAAAAGTTAGTGGGGCTTCATTCTGTTTGATGGTGACTTACCTCTATCGCATAATTTGCTTCCTTTCATTTCCTCAGTATTTTTTATTGTGCGCACTCCCAAGATACACCACAGAAAGTACACAGCACTAAGTGTTGACTGGTATCACAAACTCAGTAACAACATGCATTTGGCCTATGCTCTTGTCCCAAGACTTTCTATCTACTATATAAAAACATTTTGGGTTGAGACGTAATCATCTTGGGGAGACACTTTGAAGTCCCGCCCTACTTACAAACAATTTCTCGGAGTTACTTTAATGTCCTGGAAGACAAGGAAGTGAGACAAAAGGACAGGTGTTGTACAGGCTTTTAAATGATTGTCGCGCAGTGCGACATGCACATCATGCAGCTTGGTAGCAGCAGCTGATTCGGCCGCATGTCCTTAGCGTGCATTCAATCCCACCCCCTCTCCCCCCCCACCCCCATAACGCGAGCGGTACAGACGCGAAGTGGCGAGCGTGAAGCAAGCCCCCAGAGAGAGGGGTTGGGGGGTGGGTGAGCAAAGCAAGTAGGGGGCAAAGCCCCCTAGTTATTATTATTATTATTATTATTATATATTTCAGATCTCAGGATTACAAGTTACATTAAATAGCATTGTGTTACAAATAACAAATGATATTTTAACTATACAGCAACAGGTTTATTGCACTATCACACAGCTATAAAAGCTGATTCAGTCTCTTTTGCACTCTATATTTACATTTATTTATTCTGCCAACACTTTTATGCAAATCAACTTACAACAGCTGAGATACACTTAGAGCAAGGGCAGGAGAAGTGACTTGCTCAGGGTCACACAGCGTCAGCAGTGGGATCTGAACCCACAACCTCATGGTTTGAGGTCCAAAGCCTTAACCACTGCACCACACCAATCACTTGGTGTAGCACTGTAGTGCAGTGGTCAGAACTGCTCCCTCAAGCTCTTTAAAATTGGGTTTAAATCCCAGCCCACGCATTATCAGTTTTTGTCTTTCTGGGTTCTTTCATTTTCTTCCCATAACCCAATGACATGCAGATGACTTAAATTGTGATTATATTTTAACCCCTTATGAGTGTGTTTGTGTGTGTGTGAGTTTGCACTGCAATGGACTGGCACTCTGTCCAGGGATGGATTGTGCCTTCTGCCTGGAATTGTAATGTCTATGAAATATTAAAAATAAGATCCCATTTACAGTATCTCAGATCAAAATATGATCCACTTTGTCTGTCAAAAAACTTTTCTTATACAGTACTTGCTGAAAACTGTCCAGAACAGCAGACGACTATAATCGGGTCATTAAAGTGAGGGAGAATTAAATTATTACCATAAAAATAGGATTCTCACGTAAAAAAAAACTGATTTGACTTTTTCCTCTCAGTTTCTTAAAATGACCTTCCCTTCCTGAAAACAGTTTATGATAATAGTTTAAGAACTATAGATACTGTACCTGGTCACCATGACATTATATAAAATGATTTTTCCACAACTTTCTTATATATAATTGCTTTTATGGTGGACATTATTACAAGGTGGTCACCACTGTGACATTGTCGCTTTCTCAGGTCCAGTATCTATGACTTGAATTCTACACATGAAAGTTGTCCATGTAGAATGTGCGCATTCTCCCTGCGTTTGTGTGGGTCTTATTCTGGGGACTCTTGTTTTCCACTCTCATCACTTAAAGTGTGATTCCCAAATGGTCCCTGTGTAAATGTGAACATTGGTCTGTGAATGATCCTTGCAATGAAATGTTACACTGCTCAGAGCTGTTTCCTGCCTTGCACTTAGAGCCCCAAAAGACTTAAAATATATAGAGTATAAAATATTAAGATATTATTGGTTTATATATAAAATAGAGGAAAGCAGTTTTCAAAAAAGCAATATAACAGAAAAGATGGGTCTTGAGCCTCGATTTGCATGTTCAGCCTGAAGAAGCTTCATCAGCACATTAGGGAGAGAACTGAAGAATGTGTGTGCTAAAAATTTAACTGAGTGAATTTACAGAATTTCGATAGCAACAATTTTGGTTAGGAAAAAAGGTTGGCATTAAAACATACAAGCTGTCTCAAAGGTTTCTAGGAGATTGGCAGCACAGAAAAGAATGCAGAACCTTGTAGGCAAGCAACTGAGGCTTGGAATAAATAGATATGCTGGTGTGAACAGGTCATGCATTTTGGAAACCAGGGAATCCTCTTGATATCCCCTCCTGCCAGCAGAGACGGGCACACTGCCAATGATATCATGGTGTATAGAATCCCTGAACAACTTCATTATATGACCAAAGTCATTTACAAACAAGGTGTTTATATCTGAAAATCATTTCAATTTTTAAAAAATAAGCCACAGAAATGGAATCCTTGGGTGAAACAACCATAAACTATGCAATTACCAGCATGTTAATTTGACAAAGATAGAGTATTGCTTGCTATATTATGCTTGTTATTCCATAATAAAAAGGAAACTTATTCTCCTGCCCATCTACTGACCCCTCCATCCATTGAGTTCAAGGTATAAACAAACCCTGGACCAAGTGTCAGTCCATCACGGAGCACATTCATGCACAAACCGACATTCACACGTTAGGCTAATTTACATTTAGTAATGAACTGAATATGTGCTCTTTGTTATAAATAATAAATACTAATTTAAAATATAATTTAAATGAAAACTTGCAGCTAAAACTGAACAGTGTCTAATAGATTGAAAGTTTTAAAAACAGGTGTTTTTTTGCAATTTTCAACAGGTCCTGTGACACTGTGATGGAATAAACATGTTCAGTGAAATGATGAATATTTAGAATTTGCTGCCAGCGCCTCTAAGACCTCACAAGTACATAAATAAGTTAATGCTCACTTCCATCTGCTACTACGGTCTTAGAATATGTTATGTACATTTTTTGTCTTATCACTGACAAGGAATTGGCAACATATATATATTTTTAATCTACTCAGTTTTACTTAGACTCAGGAGCCACTTAATCAGGTACATCTTTCTTGTACTGGATTAAACAAGGCCCTAGAAATACCCTTTAGGGATTTTTGCAGATTCGTAGCATCACGCAGTTCACATACATTTTCCAGACACACATTCATGCTGAGAACCTCCCATTTCAAAAATTCTCTGTTGGATTGAGATCTGGAGAGTATTTAAGCCATTGGACTAAACTGAAGTTATTGTCATGATTGTGGAAGCAGTTAGGGATGATCAGCGCAGGATTTACGTATAAGCTACACAAGCTATAGCTTAGGGCCCCCGCCTCCTTGGGGGCCCCCAAAACAAATTGTCCGAGTGAGCAATTGTCATATATACTTAAATATACTACAGCATTATTTGTCCCAATGCCGTACGTCCGGGATGTCCAATATTCTTCACCCAATTTTTTTGCGCGTCTTTTCGAAGAACAGAGCGCTATTGTGCCTAGGGTTTGCATTACCGATAACCGGTTAACCAATATTACCGGTAATTATGACTACCGAAATTAGATAAATTTCGACAGTAAATGCCGGTAATTTCGGTAATTTTTAAAATTATTTCATTATTATTTCACAATAGAAATGGAACGTTTAGACTCTAAACTTTAGAGTATATAATTTCTTTTACTATAAACACTGGGATTCCCCTGTGTTCCTCCGCTACACTCGAGCATGCGCTGATCTTTTGTAGTTCGAGTGAGCCGGCAGACTATACACTATTCAAAGACTAGATGGGAAACACATTCAATGGCCACAAGTGCAATACTTGATAGTTATGATGGAATAATTTCTGCATTGCATCAGCTGCATATTGATACTACAGAGAAAGGCGAAACAAGAAATCAAGCCATAAACATTTTGAATAAAATGGAGGAGTTTGAATTTATGGTTATGTTATATTTATGGAGTTATTTGCTGGATGAATTTCACAAGACTAGTCAATCACTGCAAGACCCCCAAATTAGTCTAGATGTATGTAGGAAATTGTATGCTTCACTTTCGGATTTTGTTAAAGGTTCCAGGGATATGTTCGATCATTTTGAAGAAAAAGCAAAGGAAAAATTGCCTGATGTTGATTACAAGAAGAGCAGTTATAGAAGAAGGCATATCAATAATGATGAAGATGATGCTTTAGAGAACCTTGGGCCAAGAGACAAGTTCAGAATTAAAACATTTATACCTGTGATGGATGCATTAGAGTCAAGTCTGGCACAGAGGGCCTCAATATACAATGATGCTGCAAAAAATTTTTCATTCCTAACAAAATTAGAAGCTACAGAAGAAGAGATTTGTGAAGGAGTTAGTGCTTTATGCCAAACATATCCTGAAGATGTGGACATGAATCTTATAGGAGAAGTCAAGCATTTTCACCAATATGTTAGACATAGTCAAGCCCATGGTTCAGCGGAACATGATAGTCTGACACATCAGGATCTGTATAGGGTAATATTTAACGATCGTGTCCAAACAGCATTCCCTAATGTAGAAGCAATTTTGAGATTGTTTCTATGTATGATGGTTGCAAATTGCTCTGGAGAAAGATCTTTTTCTCAGCTGAAGAGAATAAAAAAATGAATTTAGAACAACAATGACACAAGATAAATTATGTTCCCTCAGTCTCATGTGCATAGAAAGTGACAAACTATGCAGTTTATCATTTG
Source organism: Polypterus bichir lapradei (assembly GCA_026402145.1). Taxonomy (NCBI): domain Eukaryota; kingdom Metazoa; phylum Chordata; class Cladistia; order Polypteriformes; family Polypteridae; genus Polypterus; species Polypterus bichir. The sequence continues at coordinate 11,916,260 of JANRMT010062796.1, read as the reverse complement.
GTGATGTCATCAGTGACTTTGCTCTGGCAAAGGCAAGAAAGAAAATATTTTAGTTTAATATAATTCCTTAATCCTTATACCATGTTTCAAGATATTAGATAATAAACCTTTGTACATTGTGTCTTTTAAAAGAACTTTTGTTTCTTTTTACCAGAGTTTGCATTTTTAAGTTTAATATGAATAAAAATTATTTTATGTTAAGCATTTATTATTTCACTATCTATATACTTCTTAATTGTATTTCATTTTAAACCTCTAGGTATCGGAAAATCATATTTGGCACTTACATAGAATATCTGGACTTATAAAGGGCCCCATGTCTCAAATAGCTTAGGGCCTTATCAAGTCTAAATCCGGCCCTGGGGATGATGTGTGCTTTATGCCATGCAACTTCATCCGCTTGGAAGTATCAATTGTAGACTGTGATCTACTACTCTCATTTCTGCATTTATTGTGTTTCTTCTCATTCTGTTCCTGTGAAGGTGAGGGTTGGCGCCACGCTACCAGGTCCTTCCAGGGAGCCTCTTGAACCCATTACCGCTAATAACATACCCAAGAGATGTGCCTAGCAGATGAGGACACACACAAAGCAAGGGGTAGGTACAAAAGTGCTCCAGTGCTCATATTAAAACAATCAAATCAAGTGTCCAAAAGTGCAGTGCAAAACGGTTAATAAATAAATAATCCATAAAACCAAATGCATTTGTAGAAGTTAAAAAATCAAACAAATAATCCATTAAAATGAGATTAAAATCTCACAGGCAGGAATCTGTCCTTTAAAATCAAGTGCCTGGTGCTTCCCCTTTCAAAAGGACATCTCCCCAGCTTACTCAGCTCGGGTCTTACAGTCCAGAGAGATGTCAAACCAACAGTTACAGCTGACCTTCTTCCACGGGTCGGGGTCCCAATCTGAACCCAGGCTCAGGTCCCCACTGTCCACGGCTTAAGTAGGTCTCCCATCTGAGCCTCGCCAACTTCCGCTGCCTTCACGGACTAATGTGGCAAACCAAACCATCCAGCACTGCATTACTCCAGCTCCCAACAGCTCACCCAGAGTGATTCACTTCAACAGCCAGAGAGCATCGGCAACACGCTCCCCTGAGGGCTCTCTTCACGGCTGCCTGCTTCCCCTCTCTTGCTAACTTGCACCGGCACTCTCCTGTCTTCCTGCCAGCTTCTCTCTCTCACCCCTCTTTAACCTCCATTCTCTTTCTATCTTCCCTTCCCTTCCTTTTCTCTGATTCTTCTTTTTCTATTACATGCCTCCATGGGCGCAACACTTCGATTGCACCTTGCAGAAAGCTGATGAAGCAAATGAGACAGACCGCAGGACTGCAGGTGCGTCTCACCCCTATTACTCCAGCAATCTCCTGCAGCTTTGCAAGCATGCACACCCATGGAGATCAAGCTGGACAGTTAATTATCTATTTATTAAAACAGGCTCCTGATTGTTAAGCTACAGACCTGCCATTCCACAATTCCCTGCTTTGTTGCTTATTTGTTTTGTTTTTTTTTTGATACAGATGCCTACCTTCACACAACAGTCTGTGGGTATATGGCATTTGAGCAGTTCCAGGCCCTGAATTTCAGTCTCCTTAGTGACACTCTCATCCCCTGTAAAGTCTGGCAAAAAGTGATGGAAAGTACATCATTTTCCATTTGCTACCTGAGATTCATAGCTCATTGCTATTAAGTTCTGGACCTGACTGAATTGCTTCATATCCTTTTCTGTTTTTTATTCAACACTATGACACCCACTCTTGGGAAGTGTTGCTCTGTATCTGTTATAGAAAGGATCCTTCAGCAGCTATTTTTCAAGTCTTAACTGAATATTCACATCTTTTCTACAGGACTAGATTTATTAAAATGCCACAATGGGTTTCTGGTTGTTGCTGTGTCATCCTAAACTGCATGAGCTAAAATCAATTTTATCGTCTGTGCTTTCACCATTCAGACATCCAATTTCTCAAGTTGCAGGATCACAGGGTGCCAAGTTTCTCTGGGTATCTATAACTGCAAAGCTTTAGCCAGACATAGATGGGATGTTAATCTATTATAAAGTACATTCACAAATTCCAGGACAATTCTGGTGCCACAAATTAACCCAATATGTACATATCTTTAGGATGTAAGTACAAATTGGTATACCTGACAAGGCATAAATAAACACAGAAGCACAGCATTCAAACTTTCCTTTGGCAATTCCAGGGCCAGGGAGTCAGACAAGGTCCCTAGAGCTATAAAAGGTGCTTCATACATGTAAGTTCATTGATTTACTGGGTTAACAATTTTGGATAACCTACTTGTTGTTGACCATTTTATGGAAGAGTCTAACTCTATTTCATTGTCACCAGGCTCAAGACAGGAATTTACACTGGATTATATGCTATTCCAGCTGCCAAAATGTCCTTGAACCCAGAACCATCAATAGTCATGACTGGGACAAAACAGTGCAATGAGGGACACATAACTCGGCAAGAGAGGATGCAAAGTGCTTTTTGCTTTTAGTTTTCCAAATCCAAACAAAGTCCAAATCAGTGCAGTGCAAAGTCTTTATCCATAAAACATAATTAAAACCATAAATAATCCATAATAAAAACAAATGCTGAAATGGAGGTTAATGAGTCCATAATAAATAATCTTTCAATAAAACAGGGTTCAAATCTCTGGCAGGGACTGTCCTTTTAAAAACTGAATACGAGCCACGGTGTTTCCTTCCCTACCATGTCTCGGCTGCTCACCTGCCAGGGTCCACTCAGTCCACAGAGATGCCTGCTGAGAAGTGCACTCAACCTTTACATGAGCTTGCACCCCAGCCACCTCATTTAGTTAAGTCAGTCAAGTCAAAGCAAATGCAACTTCACAGGGGAGATTATTGCCTCCACCAAGGAGGCGGCTATGAAGAATGTGAAATTTGGGGCTGCATTATCACTGATAACTCTTCTAGGTTAAAACTACTAACAGATTTGTAAGATGGCACCAGATATGCTGTTACTATCAGATACTATCCATACTATCCAAACAATGCGTTCCGGTACGATGTAGGCCCTGGGAAACTTGTGGTCCCTGGCCACTTTTGTATGTTGCGTTCCCATTGAAAAACAGAAACTGTAACTGTCATGCAAAATATATGATGTGCAAAGAAGAGTGGTGCGAAGTGAAGTGCATTCAGGATTTATTGCTCTAATGTGATGCATCGTGCTGCCTACAAGGAAGTTGGGTATGAAAGAGTAATGCGGTGTGAAGTGCAGCACTCTGCGGTGGGTTGGCGCCCTGCCTGGGATTGATTCCTGCCTTGCACCCTGTGTTGGCTGGGATTGGCTCCAGCAGACCCCCGTGACCCTGTAGTTAGGATTCAGCGGGTTGGAAACTGGATGGATGGATGAACTGCAGCACTCCATCTTCGCCAATAAATCTCCAAAGTCCAAACTAACTAACATATCTGTAAGATGGTGCCAATGCTTATGGTCAACCAATCAGTAAATTTATTGCCTGAGCCCCACCTATGATAGTCCCTGCTTAAACGAAAAGCACAAGCCCTGGAGTAAGAGCTAAAAAAAGTATTTTTCCCTGTCATGCGAATGCTATAAAAAGTTCCTAAAAAATTCCTGGTTCCTGAAAAATGTTCCTGTGGTGTATGTAGAACTCCACGCAAAAAGTGGTCAGACCAGGACCTGAAACCAGGATTTATGAATTGTGAGACGCAGCATTAAAATAAAACTGCACTTCAGTTTGAGCCATTATGTTATGTTTAGAGCCAGTGAAGTAACAAGTAAATAATAAATTTACCCTTTTAAAATGTTTGCATTTATAACATAACATTGTCGGACTTGTTTAATCAAATTCAGGACTATGGTAGCGGGGGTGATGGGAGCAGCATTTGGTGCAAGGCAGGAACTGACCCAGGCCTGTCCATTGCAGTGTCAGCATTTATGCTTGAAATAATATAATCATTGGTTTAGGTAGTCTAAAAAAATAAACTGTTAGGCAAAGAGCAAAATCTCAAACAGAGTTTAGAATGCTGTGGTTACACTGTTGCCTTTTTGATTTATATATAGCAAACAGGGAGTAAAAAAAAATTGTTTTCATTTCATGGAAATAAGCCCACATTGATGACGCATAAATCACTACTTTTCTCTCAGATACTCGCAGCTTGATCTGAAGCTGAAGCACTGCTGTACGTGATTGTCTCTGACTGCTTAAACACACAGGAGTAAAATGTATCTGCTCTTGGACACTCATGAATTGCTGGTACAAAAAAAGAGTATTGCAAATAAGAAATGCACTTGTGAAAGCTACTGTACTGCCACCAACCCCGGAATCAATGGCCAATCTGAATAGGCATATTGAATTTGGCTATTCATGTGTAAAAAAGCTCACAGCAGCTTTTAGTCCCTGCAGCTGATCTCTCAACTGCACATTTGGAAAATCTGGAAGCAGGCCCACTCAGCACTTTTTTATTTTAACCCACTCTTAAATGTAAAATGTGGGGAAGTCTTGTGCAGGTTGCACACAAATGGTAAATTATGGGAAACGGACCTTTCATGGCTTTTTACAAAACAGATAGAGAAGATGCCAGCAGTAAACATAAGAAAAAAACATGCTGCTATTGCCGTGAGTAGCATAAAAAGAACTCTCAGTTTAAGGTTACATTGCTGGGGAGCCACTAACATTCCTCTTTAGTGTCTCAAGTTATTAATAAGCTAATATGATTTAATTGCCAGCCATGTTGTCTTTAATTAAAATAATTAGAAGAAGAAAGACAAAAGAACAATTTTGATGAGAATGGACTGTTTAACCCAACACAGCTCATGAATCCCTATTCACCTAACCTTTGGAAAATATCATCAAGTTGACATTAGAAGGTCCCTAAAGTACTACCATGTAAGATACTTATGTATTCCAGACATCTAGTAACTTCCACACCCTGAACTCAATTTAATTTATTTTTGTATAGTGTTCTTCACTTAGTACAGGCTCAGATCACCTACAAAAAAGTACAACTTTAATGCAATACAACTGCTTTCGAAAATGGATTGATTTTGTATTTGGTGACAGGCTTTGCTAAAAAGCTCGTCTTCAATAGATATGCTATACTGTATGCTCATTTTAACTCAGCCTTGAGCAATATGCAGAAGTAAATGCTGGAACCATAAGCTATTATGTAGAAGGATCACTATTCTCTTCCAGGTGGAGATACATATACTCTCCAAATATCTGACGTGGGAAAGACAGAAGTCAGCAGGGAGCAATAAGTTCTTCCTGGTATAGTCAGGCTCATGTTATCCCCACTTTCCTATCTAAAGATAAACTAAGACTTTTAGCCACAAACAAAATAACTCAAACATTTGCAAAAGTGTCTCAGAGTTGATCTTCAAGACTGCTATTTCGCAGTGCCTCTGTCTATGCCTTTGACATTATTTCATGCAGCTCACGCAATAGAAAAGTGCATTGTACATAAATAATAGTCAAACAGATTTAAACCATATTAAAAATATACAATCCATTTATCTCTATCATCAAATTATGCCCTCACTCCTATTATGACATTACTTAGGTTGTAATGCCAAGATACCCAGCTGCTTTATAGATTTAAAGGCTGAGATGGAAAAATGGCAAATCTGCAAAACTTTATATTTTTAGTAAGAGAAATGGAGAAGGAAATAAGGGGCTTTCGCAAATCAGAAAAGTAGTATGAAGTCAGACAGGGGACAAAAAAACAAAAAGAAAAATTTGCAAACACGGCATGACACTTCAAAGCAAAAAGTCAACTTTTAGAGCCAAAATAACAAATCAAAAGTTTCTAACACTGGCAAATATCCTATTTCACTCTATTATTATATTTGTTTGTTTGTTTTGTTGCTCAAATCAAATCGTGGTTGCAAGAGTATGTGTACTGCTCTTTTATAAGGGCCGCATGAAAACATCACACATCATGCCCACTCTCATGATTCTTGCTTTTTTCCAGTTAGTTACAAAATTATTTTAGGTTTTTTAGTTAATTATTTTTAGCCTTATTATGATGACATTAGGATGGCATGATGGCGCAGTGGTAGCGCTGCTGCCTCGCAGTTAGGAGACTCGGGTTCACTTTCCGGGTCCTCCCTGCATGGAGTTTGCATGTTCTCCCCGTGTCTGCAAGGGTTTCCTCCCACAGTCCAAAGATATGCAGGTTAGGTGCATTGGCGATCCTAAATTGTCCCTAGTGTGTGCTTGGTGTGTGTGTTTGTGCGTGCGCCCTGCGGTGGGCTGGCGACCTGCCCAGGGTTTCTTTCCTGCCTTGCGCCGTGTGTTGGCTGGGTTTGGCTCCAGCAGACTCCCGTGACTCTGTAGTTAGGATATAGCGGGTTGGATAATGGATGATGACATTATTGGAGTGCCGTTTTAGAATGAATTTTTATCACAGACACCATTTCCCACTTGCTTTGTATGACTCTAGCGTGCTGTGAGAGCAACAATACCCGTTGTCACTCATGTGATGTCAAACTTGACGTCATCATGTGACTGCTACAAAAGATGCTGACACACTAACACAGGCATCTAAGCTTTTGGATAATTCTAAACAAATCATCTGCCATCTTTGAACTCTTATTTGGCTAGATTTTTGTTTTCATTTTCAGCCCTTTTGACCTCTGATTTTTGAACTTAATTTTGGTTTTATCATTTAGGCATTCTCAGCCTTTTCTAATGTCTAAGCCCTTGCCTGATCTCAGACCATGATTTTGCCTGCTCCCTTAAATATGTTCTCTCCTGGTCAGTTCTAATTTCATACCACCTCTTTGTGTGTACTTTTTTCTCCTTTAATGTGTTAATAATACCAATATTAAGTTACACACCATGACCACTTGACCAGCGACAAGCTTATGATGAGTATACTGTATGAGAGAGAAGATGGAGATGAGGACCAGAGAGTGAACAGACTTTTGAATTATTACTACTTACAGACAAAAAAATATCCAAAAATTTGAGAGTACTAAACTAGGGGCTTTTACAATGACAAATGAACACAATGCTAGGACGAAGACCACCACTTAGGCTTTCTCTTTGATTTGCCTTGCCTCCTCATTACATGACTGTTCCTGAATAATGGTGCATACAATACAATACAATACAATTTATTTTTGTATAGCTCAAAATCACACAAGGAGTGCCGCAATGGGCTTTAACAGGCCCTGCCTTTTGACAGCCCCCCAGCCTTGACTCTCTAAGAAGACAAGAAAAAACTCCCAAAAAAAATCCTTGTAGGGAAAAAATGGAAGAAACCTTGGGAAAGGCAGTTCAAAGAGAGACCCCTTTCCAGGTAGGTTGGGAGTGCAGTGGGTGTCAAAAAGAAGGGGGTCAATACAATACAATACAATAGACAGAACAGAACAAATCCTCAATACAGTATAAAAATAAAAATTTTAGAAGTGGTGCATAACATCAGACATTGACAGGGGCAAAAGTTAGGAAGTCATGTCCACTCCTGACACATAAGACTTGCTTTTTATCCCAGGTCATCTCTTCCTTTCATTTACAAGAAGAAAATAAGATGAAGAAAATAAGCTGTCCGAAGCACAGCTGTTGCAGCTACTGTGTAACATACAGTATGAATGCAACTGTTCTGACGTAAAGCAAAATTGCTTTTCTTCTTTAGAAACTGAGCTCATTCAAATTCTTTGGTAGGAGGTGAAAGCTACCATAGGTATTGATGGAGGGTGGAATGGTGTTGCAGAGCTAGAATTCCATTCTGATTCTAGTCTGTGCTGTCTTATGTATGGAGCTGTCCCATGGTTGCGGAATTTCCTCTGGAGGCCGCTGTCTCTTTCCACATTCCAAAGTCATCCAGCTAGGTTGAATAAATTGAGCCAGAGTGTGGGAGTGTGAGTGGATGTATTTTGTAATGTCTGCTACCAGGATGAACTTCAACAACCTACCACAAGAACAGGAGAAGAAGATATATAAAATGGATTTTACTGGAGAATATCGTCTTCTCATTGAAAGAACGTAATTTGGCAAACAACTACGCTTAGAAAAAAACAAACCTATTTTTCTTCACATAACATAAACGTTGATTCTTTTTAACATATACGTTCATTAAAAACTTTTTTCAATATTCCAAAATATTTTGATACCCATTGCTTATACTTGTACACTACACACCATCAAATTCATCCTGTCTTTCATGCCCATTCTATTTCCTCCTGTGGCATCCTTGTAGCCAAGTGTTAGCACAATTTATTCTTATTTTAATAATTAATACATTCAGTAATGCTATCCATTGTTTTTATTTTGAAGCACATCAATGCTTGACTTCTTATGGAGGAATATTACAATAAAGTGCCAAAGGTACACAACGTTGATTAGTTCCACCTTCTCTAAGTATAAAGAAGGAGAGCTAATGAAGGTAAGGTGGGCTTATGCTGGTATAAGGCAGACCCTTTCTAACCATAATGTCAACATGCAATTAACGCTTAACAGCAGGAAAACTAAGACTTTTACTACGTTTTAGGCCACTTTAAAGATTATAAAAAAGCATACATGAAAATGGTCTGAATATCAATGTCGGTCCTAATTAAGTGTCAAAAAGAGCTCTTATGTCAAAAAGGATGCATATCAACATCCCATTCATTTTACTGTACATCTGTCCTAATTCGTGAGTCTCTTCAGCCAAGACTTTGGGGCAAAAAAACAGCTCAAAGGCCTTTGGCATCTTTACAAAGCCATGTGCGGATGGCAGAAAGAGCGTGGGGGAGGTGGACCTCTCCAATGGCCAAAAAAGGAATGGCTTTGAGGCAAAATGTCATCTTTAGTGCTTGGTCCTGCAGGGCCGTAGTAGCTACAGTTTTTTATTCCAGCCCAATGTCTTAATTTGAAGCCAATTATTGTAGCTGAAGCAATTATTGATAAAACTAAATTTTTGCATTTTACTTTAAGTTCATTTACTTATTAAAATTTCTAGTCCAAAATTGCTTCTTTTAGTCTTGAACAGCTGTTTTCAGTTTTTAATTGCTTCTTGTTTTATTTACCAGCTGCCAATTAACAATGAGATGCAAATGACCAAGCAGCTGGCAGTTCACCTTCGAACATGGTCCAATGTGCACTTGTATGTGCTCATCATGAAGTATCTGTTTTAACAAAATATTGGGACAGAAATGGAAGAGAAGACAAGGGAAGGAATGAGAGTGGCTAATCTGCTCCATTAAATAAATCAACTGGATAATATTCTTGGAAAAGAAAATTCTACAATATAAGAATGAGCTGATGTCGCAGAATTAAAACACTAAAAAGCCATGTCATTAAACAATTTCTCTTTCTGGCTCTGGTACGGGACTTTAAACCACAAGGCAGACAATTCAATCTCTGGCTCTGCCTAACTGAATACTTCTGTTAACAAATGGAAAGTACCATGCACTCTGTCTGCAGATAATTAAAGTGGTATGTAAAATAAAAAGCTGGTTATCTTTCAGGGAGAGGTGAAATAATATTTAATATGGCTGTGGCTTAACTTTGCATTGTAATCGTATACAGTCACACTCTGCTCGGTGTCCAGCCCAGTAAAGCATTGCCCTTACCCTGTTTTCATAACTTATCAAAGTTTCTGTGATGTTCTCCCCATCTTATTTCATTCTGCTCAAATGCACATCCTATTTGAGATTTTGGAAGGAACACAAGGCCACCTTTAATTTGCTGGTTGACTTCCCTAAATCTCTAACTTTTTTGTTAAAATATAAGGTAATTGAAACACAATAGACTGCTAGATCATTGCCTCATGGCTGCAAAATTCCACTTCTGGCTAAGCAAATTGATATTCTTATATTTTAGCTGGGGTGGCATGGTGGCGCAGTGGGTAGCGCTGCTGCCTCGCAGTTAGGAGACTGGCGTTCGCTTCCCGGGTCCTCCCTGCATGGAGTTTGCATGTTCTCCCCATATCGGCATGGGTTTCCTCCGGGTACTCCGGTTTCCTCCCACAGTCCAAAGACATGCAGGTTAGGTGCATTGGCGATCCTAAATTGTCCCTAGTGTGTGCTTGGTGTGTGTGTGCCCTGTGGTGGGCTGGCGCCCTGCCCGGGGTTTGTTTCCTGCCTTGCGCGCTGGGATTGGCTCGAGCAGACCCCCATGGCCCTGTAGTTAGGATATAGCGGGTTGGATAATGGATGGATGGATGGATATTTTAGCTGGGGTTGGCTCCAGCTGCATCATGACCCTTCTCTGGACAAGTAGGTTTGGAAGATGAATAGATTGATGGATAACAAAATGAGGTGAGAGATCAGTGTTATATTACAAGCTAAGCAGAAAATGCTCAGAATCCTTCCACTTGCAGCTACTACTTGGAAGGACATTCACATAAAATTTCCTAATGACAAATTTGTATTTCCCATATATCCTATAGCACATGAAAGCACAAGTGGTTCAGAATCTGGTTCAGAGATCACCGTGTACTCTTTTATGTATAAAGCAATTTGAACAATCTAAAATTCTCCTCATTTAAGAAAAAACGTACATTTAAAAACATGTATGTGCATTGATTCATGCAACATTATAGGCTCAGATTTACATGTGAATTTGTATCAGTGTAAGTTGTAATGGAAAAGTGTAATGCAAAATACACAACCCTCATGTCTACAGTTTTAGACCTCTAAACAAAATAAGCCAATAATCCAGGTTATGTCAAAAGTACAAAAAGCATACCAAAGATTATTAGAGTCGTATAAGATGTATTTTTCTTTTTTTTTCTTTCATGGAGAATTTTTAAGGCTTTTTTATGACTTTGATTCTTTGTGAATACTTACCTTCTTTCTACCTAAGCATAGCTGACTAGCTATGTCTGGGCTGCAAGAACAGACAGTACACCCGCGTCTTCCATTTGACAGCTTAAGTCAGTGTTTCATATTCAGTGACTTACATATGCTGCATGCCAATTTTACCATTATGAACTAGTAGCCAGTCATAACTTTATCTGAAATGATCCAATTATTCCTTTATCCGGCATTTTGGATGATCATGCTGCTCAGATTTAGTGTCATCTTTGTAATGGTTTTCAAAATTTTGTGCATCCCTACCATGATGAATAGAGACAGCGTGTGATATGGGATTCCTGGGGTTTGTGACAATAATGGAGCTGGCCTGTACCTGCCCTCTTTTACTTTTTCAACCATGAAAGCATGTTTCCATATGCATGCAGAAACATACAGTATATTGCTACATACATACTGAACAGTTCTATACAGTTATCCATCCTATATATTAAATTGACCAGTCTGAACCATCTAAGGCTTCCATATTATGAAAAATCGACAATCTGTGAATGAATGTGTTATTTAAAGGTTGATTTTTTTTCTTATGTATCCTCCATGGATTTGACACATAAAAAAGAAGCTGCTAATCTTAAAACCTAATACTGTATGTGACCAGCACTTGGGGATGGCATAAGAAATGAGGGAACACTTAAACAAAAATTTTAGAAGTAGGAGGACTGTGTTCCTGACCATTCAAACACTGATTAAACTTCTAAATAACTTAGCATTATACTTTCAATAAAATTTAGCAAAGAAACTTTATTAATTTTAATTAAGATTATTACATTACAGCTGGTGGCTACCTTTTACAGAAGCTCTCTCTTTTTAATAGGATTTTTTAATATAATTATTAATCAATTTATTTAATAATTATTATCATTAAGACTAAGACTTGGCCTCTGGCTTGTTACTATTAATCTTAAACAAATTTTAAAATCAAAGATATGTGACATCAACGATTGTAAGACACTAAGAATGTAAAGTGGGATATATTAAATGCCCCCGTACTCAGCTGGTAGCACTGTGACCACCATTGCACCTTATTGCAAGAGCAGATCATTCAAAGATGGAAAGGATACAGAGCAAGGAAATTGGAAAGTACTCAGAACTTGGCCTGTCTGCACAAACGTGGATTGTTCAATTATTTAATTTTAACATGTCATTGCGAGTCATAAGTTCAGGTACTGTGGCATTGCCGAGAACCAACTTACACTTCTTATTTTAGATGCAATTTTAATGCTGGACTGTTTTCCCCTAATACAATCAGACAGAGTGGAAAAGGTAGAGGGCGACTGGAAATGAGTGAAAAAGCAATGGTGAAAAAGTGAGCACATTACAATTAGAACTAAAATGTGTTAACCAGTTATTAAAATACTGCCTGAATTTGTTTGTGTTACAGCTTAGGGGAATAAGTGAAATCATCCTGATTAATGTTTATTAACTCAGCAACAGGAGTCTATTACCAACACTCTGAAAAAATGTTTCATTCTGACCCTAGAATGCTGTTAACCTTATCTAGGGGGACACTAGAACAAACAAACTTCAACTATCATGTTGGATTTGTGGACACAATAAGCTGGACTTTCTCTATTTGATTGTCAAAGTCTTTAAATGTAAATCTGCAGGACAACTGAGCAGGTCTGACCATGTCATGCAGCTCTCTTATTCAAGCCAGATGCTCTTATGTGTGTTTGGGGTTTGTTGTTTGTTGTTTTATATTTATTTGTTTACATATATATATATATAGAGAGAGAGATTTTTTCTTGAGCTTCTGTAAAATAAGCATTTCACTATACATTGTACTGTATGTATTATTTGTATGTGACAAATAAAATATGATATAATTTTCTGAGATAGATATAATACAGCAATTTTAATAGGCTGCTGTCCCAGGGAGCTAACAGGCTGCCTGTTGAGAAACACTATGTGATATTGCTTACTGTGAAACACGTTTTCAGAAATAACGGATTTTGGAAAGGGATCAACCAAAAGCATGAAAAGATCTAGGGCTCCAACAGATGTAACGGCCAGATGAACTTAAAATGTGGGAGAACAGATTATATGCAATAGTGCCCCTGTTGCTTATAAGAAAGACAGAATCTTGAGGAGTGTTTTCTGCTTGTGATGCCCCTTGTTGGTCAATTGACCACAAGTGTTGGTGAGGAGGAGGAGGAGGTTAGGAGCATGCGCTGATACAGCGCATTGCCTCAACCACCACATGATAAACCAACTCAGGACCCCAGGTTAGGTGACATTTTATTCTTCCTGGGTGTAAGGGGCAGAGAAAGACGTGGAACAGAAATTACGCCAATCTTCTTCCAGACAGTGTTCCTCCACTTTAGATTAGGAAATCAAAATTGTGTGAATAACCGTTTTACCACTCTGCCATTACACTAGTATTCCCATGAAATGGTCCCTGTAAGAGAATAGCCACACTGTTGTGTTTGAAAGAATTTAGAAATGATAGCATTCAGGGTGACACATCTGGTTTTTTTTTTGTTAATTATTCCTTCTTCAAAGACATGCACGTTAGGTGGATTGGCGATTCTAAATTGGCCCTAGTGTGTGCTTGGTGTTTGTGTGTGTGTGTGTGTGTGTGTGTGTGTGTCCTGCGGTGGGTTGGCACCCTGCCCAGGATTGGTTCCTGCCTTGTGTAATATTGTTGATCACTTAGTTTCTATGTGTGTGTGTATCTTCTACTATTTTCCATGTATTCTGTGGGTGGTTCCCAAGTAGGTGTGACCACCTGCCCATCTCCATCTAGGGACTGCGCTCATCCCTACAAAGACTGAGGAAAACCCACAGTCCCTTGCGATTCACTTGAGTGTGATTGGTGGTTTTGGCAAATTATGGAGATTCATTGTGAATTTTTGTGAATTCTCAAGTTTGTTAACTTAATGCTCTTGTATTTGACATTTCTTGATGGATTTGTGATTTTGGGACTTGTTTGCTTTGGCAACTCCTTCTGTACCCTTTGCACTCCATGCAGCTTTCTGTCAAGAAGAGTATTGTTTTTGCAAAATAAATATATTCCATCTATAAAGAATCGTTGTCTGCCCATTATGTGTACGAGCCAAATGCTGACAGATTCCTTCTCTTCTGGGAGTTTTGTCCTATAGTTTGTAGGGACTTTATGCTAAGGTTCTCCTAAGTTCATGACACCCTCAATCTCTCTTCCAATATTCTTTCCTGCATTTGTCCGTACTCCATGCACTTTCCATCCTAACTCAAGCAGATCCATATTGGAGCCATTAAAAAATGATTGTGTTAAATGACACAAATTCGCAAACTTTTTTAAAATTAAAAAAGAGGGAACTTTCTTCAACAGTTGAGCACTCCCACTGCCTAACACAAGTAAAGTTCCACTTAAACAAAACTGATGGCACCTTTAACTATTTTTTTTTTGTCTTTATTCATATTTAATATCTCAACATGTCTATTAGACATAATGAGTCTTCTTTTTGGACTGACAAACTAAAACAACGAAAGCCAAATTCATATTGCTCTGTTCAGTACAGAAGGCAGTTAAGAAACACAGATTGGAAATACGCAGTCTGCAAATGCCAGGCCTGCAGCTTCTCAGGAAGTAAACGTTTCCAAAGTCATGTATCACAAAAAAAACTGTTATTACTGAAGCACATTTCAGTCTGCTTAACACAAGCAATTAACAAAACACAATGGATTAGCTGATAATTACTAAGAGGCTTAACACATTTCTAAAAGGAGAAATACAAGAGCAGCAAAAGAACATGTACCTTGAAAATCAAGGATAAAAATAGTGCCTATGTGATGGAGCCCTGGTTTCCAAAGAAAGTTGCAGCAGTGCTACATATTTCAAAATGTTCTTTCATTAAATGTATTATTAAGATAGTTAAAAGGATATTATGGCACAGGTTAGATACTGTGGTCTCATTTCTATGCTTAAATGAAATTGAAATGTGTACTTAGGTGCTTGCACCTCTCTGTTTAGGGGCTACTCTTTGCAGATAAGGAAAATGTAGAAAAAAATGAAAGTTTCCTTGTGTGTAGTAGAGAAACATTTTTAATGTATAAATCAAAAGATACAATGGTGTTTAGTGTTTTCCTTCTTAGTTGTATGGACTCAGGTTCATTTTTTTTATGCAATCCCTGTCTTTGGAGAGTTCTCATTCTTCCCTGTGACTGTGTACCCTAAGTTGGCCTGAGGTCACTCTGATCAAGCTAGGATCTGTGAGGAAGTGTGTTTTACAGTTCAGTGACCCCCCATTCAGAATCAGTTCTCTTCTTGGCGAAGTATTACCAGGGTCCAGGAATGAAAAAAGTTGATTTAAAAAAATGTATGTTACTCATATTTACTCAGACATTTCTCTAAAGTCTTGAGTTAATTTTTGAACTGCATTATAATGAAAAGATGTCGCATTCTGACATCTTCAGAATACTTGACTCGAGCATGGGCTCTGTCTGTGTGGATTTAGTGTATTTTCTTCATGGCCACCAGGAACTCCAAAATATACTGCAGTTTTGATTCTTGCCTAAATATTGACTGATTGAGACAGAATGGTCCCCATAAATTAAAACCATTTAGTGATGAGGTGACAAAGTAGAGGGAAACAAATAATGTAAAAGGCCTTTCAGTGTTCTGTTGGTTCAAAAGTGTCATGTAAGGGCTATGCATTCAGCCCTGTCGATGTAATATGTGGGAATCCACAAGGAAATTGGTGTTTCTTGGATGTTTATGGGGGGACTCAGATATCAATCAGACAAAAAGTCTAGCATGGCATAGCTCCTTAAAAGGTGTGACCTGGAGGGATTCACATAATGTTCCCCTTGGACACTAGGTGGCAAATGGCCCCTGATGTATTCATGTGAGACTGTGTTCAAGCTAAACGGGTGCCATTGCGTCCAGGCCTTTTATGTCTTATACTAGCTCTTGGGCTGTGTGGACACCAGAAGCTACTAGAAGATGCTAGTAGAATTGGACACAGAGCGGGAACCTCCTCGGGACTGGGACATGTTCAGCTCAGATTAGGAATGATAGGGTTTGACAAAAGCCCTACCGGTGGGAGAGACAGAGAGAGGCCAGAGCTGTGGTAAAACAGGCACACAACATGTCTGAAAGATGTATTAAGATTATTTTGGAAAACTGTGTTGATGGGAGGATTATTAAGCCCCACAGGTCTGACAGATCACTAACCAGTGTAAAAGCAGGTGCTTTTTTGCTTTATCCTGCTTTGTCTTGAACACTCCATTATATAATCTTCTGTTATGTCTATTTGGAAAAATTAAACATTTATTTTTGTTATTTGGCTCCTATGGTTTCATTATCTTTTGGGGAAGGTTACAACATTGTTCTCTGTTATCTCTGCCTAGGATTGAATGCTGTCTCCATGCTGCTAGGAACCAATGCTGGTAAAAATTACTTCAAAATCAGGAAGATGGATGGATAATAAAAACAGATGCATAATGCCCTGAGGACATGTCATTTATGAAAGGTCAATTAATACATTTATTCTCTGACCCCGTATAGAAGGACCAGTGCGAGCCATAGTCTGGCCAGCATCATCTGCTACAAGGCAGGAACCAAACCTGAATGGTACATTTTATAAGAGGGCACACTCATACACACACTGGGCAAATGTAGAAATTCTTATTTATCTTATTTGAATACAAGAAATTGCCAAAGAAAGGCACTGTATCATATTCCTCTCAACTGACTGACATTTTAATAAGACTAGGTAGAGGAAACAATTCAATGTACAAACAAAAGGCAGCTGCGACGTAAGACAAAATAGAAACCTAAAGAAAACAAAGCAGCTTATGCAGGCCAGTCGGAATCACAGGTGGCAAATTAATACCTGCTGAAAGCTTCACGCCATTATTTTTTAGTGCTGTAATTACAGAAAATCATACAAATCGTTTCAGCTGCCTGAGGCCAATGAATTAATAATTCTCCCACAGTGCTCGTGTCAGATGTGTCATTAGGTAAACCAGAGTTGAAGCAGAGCATTATTGGAAAACCGTAGCCTTTCTTCAAATTGGCGACCCTGCTGCCTGAGTATATCAACACTTGACTCCAGCCAGTGACATTTTCTAATTTATCGGAAGTTTAGATGCACAGATTCTTCTATCACTGAGACCCAGAGGTTAAAATGTTTGCATGGTAAAAGTAATCTCCTCAGATCAGCTTTAGCTAATCCCATGCAGAACAAATTCCAGTTGTAAAATCATTCTTTGAAATTTAACAATTGCTATCTGCCTGCAAGTATTATTCAATGGACCTAATGTTTGGTGACTGCACATAGCACAGTTACGTTGAGCCCCCTGAGCAGGCCTATTAGAGTTCACAAACAACACTTCAAAATCATCTTAGGTTCCTTCATTGATCTTTGTGGGCCTTTTACCACATACATAACGCATGTAGAGTTTTTGTACGTCAGTTACAATTAGTGAATGACTGTTAAACTAGAAAACAGGCAACCTGAGTGTTTGAAATGTTACAGTCAATTTTGTTACCCATGAAGCTACACTGCTGTTCTGAGAGATATCACATTCCTATGTTCTTATAAGCTTATTTTTAACATTTGTTTCTCGACTGCTCCTTTCACTACAGGAACTCTAATCAGGCACTAAGAACAACCATGACCTCCAGCAGGTGAGAGGCTCTATATTGATCTCAAGCATATTTAACGGACTGAAATGTGTGATGGCATTCCTTTCTTTCTCCCAAAAAGGGTCGTTTGTTTTTTCTCATTTTGGATGACTGAGACATGCAACATGAGCATCAGCAGCATATCGCAGACCTGGCATCTGTCAAGTCTTTTATTGTGTCAGATGACATGCACACAAGTGGCAGAAAACAAAAATGTCACACACTGGCAGGACCCAGCTGGTTTTAATTAGCACAACAAATGAGGAGATTTCACTTTGAGAAAAGTCTAAAAGTGGCAGAAAACTGGCTTTAGGTGGAGGGGGTGCCACAGAAGCTTTACGGTAGACTGATTTCTGTTCAGGCAGACTGCCAGCAATGAGACTTTTTTTAATCACATACTAACAACCTTACTCTAATGAATGGGTCATTTATTTAAAAGGGACACCACAGGGACAATAAAAATTATTAATTTTAACTTGCCTCAGTTTGCACTTACTCAGAGGCATCATAGAGCAGACATACTCACCAAAACCCACTTCTATTTACTTTTAGCACCCAGTAGTCGGCCTCACCTTGCTGTCCCAAAGCCTCAATGTGCAGCTGTCAGTGACCTCTCATGTCACTTGAAGGATCCACGTGTCTCAATGTCATTGTCTAAGTCAGTCTACGAGGCACATTTCAGTAGATTCAGAAAGTAGACCCCTTAATTTTCTAGACACGTTATTGTGTTGTAGGTTTAATTTTAAAAGGATACATTTGCCATTTTTGCCTATCTGTCTACAGTATACTCAATAACCCACAATGAATTTGAAAAGGGTTTGTTTACTAAAAATCAAAAACTAAAATCTCTCATTTGTGGAAATGTTCAGTGCTGTGGCACTCCAAGTTGTGGTCAGGTGCAACCTGTTTGCTTTAATTATTCTTGAGATGTGTCTAGAACTTGATTGGAGTCCACTTGTGTCAAAATGAATTGATTGGACATAGCTTAGTAAGGCACAGACCAATGCATATAAGGTCCAACAATTTACACTGCATGTCAGGACAAAAACCAAGCCAAGGAACTCTCTGTAGAACTCTGCGATCAAAGTGTGGTGAGGCCTAGATCAGGCCAAGACTATAAAACTATTTTAAAAGCTATTGAGGAGCACTCTGGCGTCAATAATTATAAATCAGAAGAAGTCTAGAAGCACCAGGACTCTTCCTAGAGTAACCATGAGGCAGGGGACCACTCTAACAGAGTTTCAGATATTCTTTGCTGAGGTTAGTGAAAATATTGGAAGGATGACCATCTTAGCAACATTCCATCAATCAAGCATTTATGGTAGAGTGGTTAGGCAGAAGCTATTCTTGAGTAAAAGGCCTATGACTGTTAAATGGAGGAAAAAATACAAAAAATATCTTTGGGCAGAACTGCAGGCACTATGTCTGGTGAAGACCAGGCACTGCTCAACACCTGCTCAATACCATCCCTATGATGAAGCATGGTGGTGACAGTATCATGCTCTGGGGTGTTTCTTCGCTGCACAGAACTAGTCAATATTGAGGGAAGGATGAATGCAGCCAAACACGTAGAGAGGTCCTTACAGAAAGCCTTCTCCAGGATGCATATGACCGCAGACTGTGGTAATGGTTCACCATTCAGCACAACAATGTCCCAAAGCATACATCCAAGACAATGATAAAGTGGCTTCGAGAAGGTAGGATTGTCTTTGAGTGGCCCAGCCAAAGTCAATACTTAAATCCCAGAGAGACGTGAAGATGATAGTTTACCGATGCTTCTTATCCAGTCAAAAGGAGACTGAGAGGATGTGCCAAATGAGAATGGGATAAACTGCCTAAATCCGGATCAGCAACGTTTGTAGAGACTTACCCAAGAAGACTCAAAGCTGCCAAAGGAGCTTCTTCAAAATACTGAAAAAAAGATCTAAATACATACATGAAAGAGAATTTTCAATTTATTTTTACAAATGTGCAGACCTTTCTGAAAACATGTTCATTCACTTTGTTATGATGGGTTATTGAATGAGCAAAAATGGCAAATTTATAAGTTTAAAATTAAATCTACAACACAATAAAGTGTGCAAAAGTGAAGGGGTCTGAATACTTTCTGAATTTGCTGCATATCACAAAATATTAATATTCACCCACAGAGTATTTAAATCCACATCTTCATAATTGTATTTTACATCAGGTCTTCATTTGCAACACTTTATTCTGAACTTTTTATTCTTGCTCCATTTGTACATGCCTAAAATGAATCACCTAACAAATCTTGAAAAGCAATCAATTTTTTGGTAGCAAATTACATATTAACGTAAATCGTAACCAGTACTTCACATTCATTGTCCCCGGGTACATTATACTATGTTGTACTGTGACAGCTTCCATCATTAACTAACCAGCTCCAGCCACACCTCTTATTCATCGCAATTTCAATTTAAATCAGTTTTTTGAAATTTAAAATTGAGTTTTTCAATTTTTAATATCTAGCTGTTCAGGTTTTAGCAAGTTTGCATGGTGGACATTTGTGTCAACCAATTATTATAAATCTGGGGGTGCCCACATTTTTTCAGCTTGCAAGCTACTTTTAAAATGACCAGGTCAAAATGATCTACCTACATTAAAAATTATATATATATATGT
>JANRMT010062796.1:11826654-11895811 GCA_026402145.1 Polypterus bichir lapradei | reverse complement strand
ATATATATATATATATACACTGAGTATCAGAGGTGGGTAGTAACGAGTTACATTTACTTGAGTAACTTTTTAAAAAAATTGTACTTCTAAGAGTAGTTTTACTGCACCATACTTTTTACTTTTACTTTAATACATTTGTGAAGAAGAAACTGTACCCTTACTCTGCTACATTGGGCAACGCTCAAATCGTTACTTTTTTCCATTAGATAAAGTCTGACAGACAATTTTCAATCTGCTCTGTAGCGTATGTTGTCAAGTTGCGCACATGCCTTGCGTCTCCATCTCTGATGCAAGGTTTTGGATGTTCCCCAAATCAAGGCACTGCAGCTTTGAGGACAGATGTTGCATTTTTCGTTTGTTAGCATTAACTGAGCTACTCATATTGACCATGGTTTTCTCTTTTGATTGCAGCTGTAAATTAAGCTCATTCGATATGTTGGTCAGATCGGAAAAAAAATGCCAATTCTAGCGGCCATTGATCGTTATTAAGTTGCTTGTATTCTGCATGTTTAATGACAAGGAGAAACTCCTTTTTCTCCGGCCAGGGGTCTTGAAATCTCAGCAGGAATTTCTCCCTAGCCACCTGTCTCAATGAAGGTCTCTTTTATCATCTCTCCATCTTGGAAGAACTTCTTATGCTTAATGATCGAGTGACTCACCCGGAACGATGCTTCGGTGTGTCTGCCTTTGTTGTTGAATTCAGCCGAGTGAAAAATGACGGCTGTCCAATTAACTGTGATTTTAGTTCCCTCTCCTTTCTCTTTCTCAGATCGCTTTTCGAAAGTAAGTCAGTTTCATAGTTTTTATGAACAGTTTGAAAGTGCCTTTCCACATTTTCCTTCTTTGGAATAGCAATGATGGATTAACAGATCAGACAAACGCACTTCGATTGTGACATTGTGAGAGAAAAAACCCTTTTCCAATTCCACATCCAGCCGATAAACAACATTTTTTTTTAAATCCCTTCTTTAGTCGATATAAATTGGAAGGCTAACTAGCTCACTTAGATTGCCGGAGTTTTGCAGTAGCTTGCACGTTTGATCGTGCGTGTGGGATGACCAGTGTGTTAGAAGAAAAGAGATCTCAGACTGGCTGCCCTTTATGTCAATCAAGTGGCAAATGCAATAGGGAGGATATATGATAGAGTAGATTAACATTTAAAAATTTTTTTTTTAATGCAACGCGATCTACCTGCACTCCCTTTCCGATCTACTGGTCGATCGCGATTGACATATTGGGCACCCCTGTTTTAAAGTTTCATATTTCAGCACAGCATTTTTTTTAAGTTATTTTTATATATACAGTATTAACTCTCTGCCCAGATAAATTGTTAATACTTTAAGAATATAATTAAGCAGTTTATGATGTTAAACTTGAAGTAAAATGTGTGAATAAGAGTATCTTGCTGCATTTATTACATGAAATGCAACATCAGATCAAAACAAGCTGCAGGGTTGAGATGATCAAAAGCATCTCTATATATATAAAATCAAGTGTCTGTCTGTCTGTATGTCTGTCTGCGTTTCATGAGAGAACTACTTAATGGATTTAGATCGGGTTTTTTTCTATAATTTGCTTAAACATTCTGGATGATTTTGGGACTTCTCTCATTGCGCTAAGTATGATAGTTCGCCTGTAGGTGAAATTTATTCATGTGAATCCGAGATAGAGGCTGCAGGCTGAGGGGAGGGGGAAGCATGACGTCAGGAGTGGGGAGCTGGGCAGGGCCCTCCTCACTCACACACCAGCCTCTGTTCGAGTTGCTGTACCTCTGGCCACATGTTGGAGCGTACCTTGCATCCGCTTAGCTAACAATACCTGTTTTGTTCGTTGATTTTTTATACTTTGTCCTGTTTCACTACTATGCAGGTAGAGCCGTGGAGGATGGCTAGTTGTCAATAAAAACAGTTTTTCTATCTAATCTATTAATTTACAAATCATTTAGCCCAGTTTTGGGGTAATGGGGAGCTGGAGCCCATTGGCAGCATAGGATTCAAGTATTCAACATCTATGCATATTTGGCACCCAGCACACTCTTTTTTTACAAATTACAAAAACTACAATCTTAATATGTCATGAGTTGACACAGCAGCTGTCAT
Organism: Polypterus bichir lapradei; assembly: GCA_026402145.1. Classification (NCBI taxonomy): domain Eukaryota; kingdom Metazoa; phylum Chordata; class Cladistia; order Polypteriformes; family Polypteridae; genus Polypterus; species Polypterus bichir. The sequence goes on along the minus strand of JANRMT010062796.1, from coordinate 11,893,712 downwards.
CTCGATCACGAGTTAATGTTCAAAATGTCAGAACCATGCAGTTTCACACAATAAAACACAGCCATTACAATAAAATGGTACTTTATTTATAAAGACTAATAGCCGAAAGAAAAAAGTGTAATCTTTCTTCAAGTAAACATTAAGTACATCTGCTCACTAGCCCAATATGAACTAAAGTTGCACCTTTAACTAAAATACAACAGAAAAAAAGCATACTTCCCTACAATTGGTCATAGCACGAGTCCATTAAGCACACTTCAAAGATTCTGTTTCACATTAAGTTTGATCCTGATAGCAAATTTTAATTTAAAAATCATATCAAAATTCATATTGCCACTACATTTCACAAGTAATATCAAATTTAGAAAATGTACAATATCAGCAATTTTACTTTTGATATCAAGATAATGGAATAAAAGCTAAAATGGCTTGCTATAATGTGGTGAGTTCATGGTTCCACTCAGAAATACAGTTACCTTCTAGCGGTTACTGAGCCTTTCATGCCTCAGAATCAACCGAATCTAAAGCTGAACTCCACAACTGACTAGCATTTTATGTACTAACCTGAAAGCAGAAATGGAGGCTACCTTTTTATCTTGCAATTTAATGCTCTTTGAATTGTAAACCACTGTGTGACGATGCTCTCTATAAAATGTGCTATATAAAATAAAGACGACTGCATGAGCGCTAATATATGTTAAATTACTAAATGCATTACTATAGTCCTGCGGTGGGCTGGCGCCCTGCCCGGGGTTTGTTTCCTGCTTTGTGCCCTGTGTTGGCTGGGATTGGCTCCAGCAGACCCCGTGACCCTGTAGTTAGGATATAGCAGGATAGATAATGGATGGATGGATGGATAGATGGATTACTATAGTCCATCAATGTATTTGTACTGTTGTAGTATTCTGTCACTGTGGTTTATGGTGTGTATGGCTTATCTTCTCTTAGACGTTGTTATCATTTTGTTTGGATTGTAGTGTCTTTGTGAGAGTGTGTGTTGTAAAAAGCGCTTTTCAAGGTGGTGTCATAAGTATGTACTGTGGCTGCACAATGGTGCATTTTAATTATTATTTCTATCATTTTTCTTACTTTGCTGACTGGTGTGCTATTAAATGCTTTTCCCATGATGGTTAGACCTTATTGGACTTTGACATATGATCTGATGACATAAATGGCTTCAAACCTTCAGACTAAGAAGGCACCACCTTATTGGCAGGTTTGCTTAGACAATGCAGCCAGTGTCACAAACCGAGAGAATCCAGCAGGACTACAAATGAGGTGGCTGAACAGACCCAGCCTGCTCACTAAGGTGCCATCATTAGAAACTAAGACTGATAAACTCTAGCCCGGGCCTTCAATGCATCATTGAGTAAAAACCTGCTCTACTTTTATATTTAAATAAGCCCACGTTGACAAAAGTAGCAATCCATCTAAATATTAAGCGCGACATAGATCTGTAACTGTAAGAAAACAACTACATATTATTCACTGTAGTTCAAAATGGAATGGTGCTGTTTACCAGGTGTGAAGTCTCAATAATAACAACCTTCTTTTCTGATTTTTAGCCTATATCTGAGTTCGGTAAAGTAATTTATAGCCATTCACTGCATTTGTAAGTCTGAATCAAACAAATGATTACATGCTGCTCTAAGGAAAGCCATTTGTCTTTGTAATGTTAGACTCTAGAGAACATGCAACATGTTGCCCCTCTCCAGCTCCATAATAAAGACTAACCGTAACAGCAAAGAAAGCTACAATATTAGACAGGCGCATAGCGCTCATGGCTGTAAGCACAAAAGGAGGATGAGAAAATTGATCAATAACCTGAACACTTACAGTACATGCCTCTGAGTATACAGTAAATGTAACTTGTAAGTTTATATGCTTGTTGTATATATACTTGTATGCCTACATAACTCCTTTTTGAATTAAATAACATATTTAAGCAGAAAATACCTCTTTATACACAATATTTGGGGTAAAAACTGTCTTCATTGGAATTAGTCTTACTTGCTTTACTGATCAGAAACTTGTACTTTAATATTTGCTCTCAAGGTTGCTCAAGACCAAACCACAAATGCTTAGCCATGTGTTAAACTGCCGATGATAAATAAATACCAAAAATATCTAAAGTTTGCTGACTGATGGACTTGATGGGAATGCTACAGTATATGTGCTTACTCGCCGAAATGTAGAGTGTAAATTAAAGCAGTATTATGGTTAGAAACACACATCTGCATCAGCATTAAAATCTGTATTCTGTGCATGGGATTGACGAAATTCAAGTTTTTGGTGTGTGTTTATTGCTATCTATATATTTACTACATTCATTTCCAGATGTTGCATAGCTTTTTGCTTTATGCTGCTTGGGAATATTTGTGCAAGATTCAAATTTGTGAAATCTAAAGTGTCACCTGTGAGCCCATACATAGACATAAGGAAGGAATAAAACAATAGCTGGCCTGATCCATGGCAAATCATGGAATATTTTAGTAGTGCTTAAATCTAAATGCACAAGTGTCATCTATTTGAAATTCATTAAACATAGTTTTAAGAAGAGTAAATAACAGTATCATCTGCTAAAAATATGTTATTAGATGAAACAGTATCAATATATGTTGCATTCAGAATTGAACCTTTCGGCAAAGATTTATTCACTTGGCTTTTCTCTACATTCATAATGGCTAACATGGTACAACACCCTACTACTACATTTCACTGGCAAATTAAGGCTATTTTTCCACCCTAATATGTTTCTTTCAGTACAATGCACCATTACATTAAATTATTTAATCAATAAACACATGACAATAAACTTATAACACTTCATTTCATTAATGGCAGTGTGGTGGATGGCTGGGGCCCTTACCCGGCCGGGAAGCCCCGATCATGGAAGGACTGGGTAGAGGGCATATTCAGGGCAATACCTTCCCCGGAACATGAGACGGCAACCCTCCTGGCTCGTAGCAAGGCCACAGGTTTAGAGCTTAGAAGACCAACCCTGCTGGGGCGCCTGGACAGTTTCTGAGCCCTGGGTTGCCCTCTCGTGGTCCGGTGGAGTTATTACCCTGTATATGCCCTCTCGCTTGGTCCATCCATCACAGGGGTGTCCCAGCCTGGCAAGGGCCCTAGCCGTCCTCCAGAACAGTTAATGATGCAGTTTTCTTGCCAAGAGAAGACAGATGTGGAAATGTGGGAATGGATGGTTCTTACCTTACCTTCTGCAACTGGATATTAAGATCAAAATTATGGCTTATCCAGTGTTTTATATATAAAGGACATAGAAAGAGTATGTTATACTGAGCTTTGGGTAGGATGAGCCAACTCAAATCTTTACTCAGTCATTTCAAGGCATTCAAAATTTTATTTTGTCATATTCATTATTTTTTCACCTCTCTCCAGCTTGTCTTGGCTTATCTTTCTTCCTTTATATTAATAATAGTTGTTTTTCTGTCATATTTTTGAGAGGCTAGAAAGCTACCTCATTAAGCCCTCAGAAACCCTCTTACTGTACAAATCATACTCAGTAACAAAATCTTTTTATCCTGGAAATTATTAATAAGGTGTTCATACTTTCAGTTATGTGACTCTGTGTTAATGTCACACTAGTCAGTCTGTAGTGTAACTCCTGGGAGTTGGAGTTCTCAAAGCAAAAATGGATATTATTACAATCTTCAAGGTACCTAGCCTAGTATAAATTTTGGGAAAGGCCACCTTCAACCTATTGTAATTGGCCAAAACTGCTTATTTCAATATTGGAATATTTGAACAGCATCAGGCACAAGTCAGGAACCATCCCTGGATAACCATTTAAATACTCATTTAAGGTGTCACTTGTTTAATGAATGCAACACATATTGCACTCATTTAAACAGAAATAATAACCAATTTCTAAAGGTCTTAGGAGAAGGAAACTGGTGTGCCCAAAGAAACTCTATGTGGACACAGGAAGAATGTGCCAATGCCACAAATGCTGGGATTTAAGCCTAGGGCTTGGTGGCTGTGATGCAGCTAACTACTTTGACATCTTTTCTCCTTCTCTTCGTCTTTCTTCTTTTGATGTGGATTCCAAGAAAAACCCAAAAGAGCATGCAAAAAAACTCTGATCACTAAAAATGTAAAATTCTTTTCTCAGGAGACATACAACAGCAGCTAAAGAATAACACAGCCAGTGAGGAACCGAAAATGCCTAGGAAATGGAACCACCTAATAGGGCCCAAAATAAGCACACATGCCCTTGCTTGCTCCAGTCATACGTGGCTAGAGAGTCTAATACAAGAAGAAGAGGCAGCAGTTCATTTCCTGAATTCACTAAAGAAGAAACTCCACCTAGCAGTAGGTGCATTTATTATAAAAGGGATCCCAGCCCTGACACCTGGAACTATAACCGATCAAACAAAGGACACTTTAGTCATTATTTAAAGAGACTAGACTCTGACCATTTACTGTAGAACAGATTTAACAGTTGCTTAACTTCTGGCTGAACTGTGCTTGTTTTTATCTATAGGTTTTATTCTGCACACTACAAATGGAAAAACTCTTTAGTGAGATACACTTTGGTTAGCTAAGTGTTCATAGGTTCAATCCACAGCCCAGGTGTTGTCTAAGTAAGGTTTGCACATCCTTCCCATGTCTGTTTAGCTTTTTTTTCCAGGCACTCCAGTTTGTTTTCAACATCCTTAAATACATTTGCAATTTGAAATTCCAAATATGTGATTGTGTGTGTGTCTTTGGTTGGGCTCCACCTCCTGTGACCCTGAATCATATTAAATATATTAAATGGGTTGGTGAATGTTAGTATATATAGGGTGGTCCAGATCTAATTATGCAATTTTCATTATGCTATAACTTATTAAGTTTATCTATACTAATAAACGGCAAAGCCCTCACTGACTCACTCACTCACTCACTCACTCACTCACTCATCACTAATTCTCCAACTTCCCATGTAGGTAGAAGGCTGAAATTTGGCAGGCTCATTCCTTACAGCTTACTTACAAAAGTTAAGCAGGTTTCATTTCGAAATTCTACACGTAACGGTCATAACGGTCGACAACGTCCGCCATGTTGAACTTTCTTATTTATGGCCCCATCTTCACGAAATTTGGTAGGCGGCTTCCCTGCGCTAACTGAAACCGATGTACTTACTTATTTCGATGGTATGACGCCACTGTCGGCCACCATATTGAACTTTCCAACGTCACCAATTTTCCAACTTCCCGTGTAGGTAGAAGAATGACCCCGTCTTCACGAAATTTGGTAGGTGGCTTCCCTGCGCTAACTAAAATCGGTGTACGTATTTATTTCGGTGGTATGACGCCACTGTCGGCCGCCATATTGAATTTTCCAAACGTCACAAATTCTCCAACTTCCCGTGTAGGTAGAAGGCTGAAATTTGGCAGGCCTATTCCTTACAGCTTACTTACAAAAGTTAAGCAGGTTTCATTTCGAAATTCTACGCGTAATGGTCATAACGGTCAACGACGTCCGCCATATTGAACTTTCTTATTCATTGCCCCATCTTCACGAAATTTGGTAGGCGGCTTCCCTGCGCTAACCGAAACCAATGTACATACTTATTTCGGTGGTATGACGCCACTGTCAGCCGCCATATTGAACTTTCCAACGTCACTAATTCTCCAACTTCCCGTGTAGGTAGAAGGCTGAAATTTGGTACTTATTTCGGTGGTATGATGCCACCGTCGGCCGCCATATTAAACTTTTAACGGAAACCGATGTACGTACTTATTTCGTTGGTATGACACCACTGTTGGCCGCCAAATTGAACTTTCCAACGTCACTAATTCTCAAACTTCCCGTGCAGGTAGAAGGCTGAAATTTGGCAGGCTCATTCCTTACAGCTTACTTACAAAAGTTTAGCAGGTTTCATTTAGAAATTCTACGCGTAACGGTCATAACGGTCAACAACGTCCGCCATGTTGAACTTTCTTATTTATGGCCCCATCTTCACGAAATTTGGTAGGTGGCTTCCCTGAGCTAACCGAAACCAATGTACGTACTTATTTCGGTGGTATGACGCCACTGTCAGCCACCATATTGAACTGTCCAACATCACTAATTCTCCAACTTCCTGTGTAGGTAGAAGGCTGAAATTTGGCAGGCTCATTCCTTACAGCTTACTTACAAAAGTTAAGCAGGTTTCATTTCGAAATTCTACGCGTAATGGTCATAACGGTCAACAACGTCCGCCATGTTGAACTTTCTTATTTATGGCCCCATCTTCTCGAAATTTGGTAGGCGGCTTCCCTGCACTAACCGAAACCAATGTACGTACTTATTTCGGTGGTATGATGCCACTGTCGGCCGCCATATTGAACTTTTCAACAGTCTTTGTTACTTATGGGCCCATCTTCAAGAAATTTGGTACACGGGTTCCCAACGCTAACTGAATCCTACTTACGTACATATATACGTCCATAGCCTGCACCTCGGTCACCATGTGAAGTGGCGTTGGGTCCCCCATCCCAACGCGTCCCACGTTGTTGGCTGCCTGCCTATATAAGACCGTCCGTCGCTCCGGTCTCTACATTCCCTTCCTTGCTTCGCCACGGGATTCACGTCTCCCTACTGATAACTACAGCCTTTTTGTTTAATCCACGGCTTCTCCGCTGTTTTATTGTTTGTTTATTACAATTATAGTTATTGTATAGGTATTTTACACTTACTTTACATTGCTCAGGTATCCATTTCCTTTATCATTCCAACCCCCATTACCATGTCTATCGAGATGATCACTATCGATCAAAGAACTGTCACTTACCGAGTGGTTTCCATGCCCGGAAATAGCACCTACCTTTTCCATTCTCTTTCTTACATATTGCACGGCCGTATCAGGCTCACTCTTGATATCCGGAGGAACATTCTGTCTTATGTATTGAATGACTGGGACAGGATTCAAGGTGTGGACTGATGACGGTACAGGAGATAATTATACTACACAGGAGCACTATAAGAGTGAAATGCTTAAGCCCTTCACCTATGGTTCTGCATGTGAGTTGATGGCTGCCGCTGAATTGTTCGGTTGTTGCTTTCAAGTGTACCGAAATGGCCAAATATTTTACACCTTTCGACAACCGCCAATGCCTCTTAAACATCTTAGATTCACAGGTGACGATTTCAGTAGTGGACACTTTGATGTTTATGAATGTTTAAACTCTCAAAAGCTGGATGTGATTTTATCGATGAAACCGGTTGTGTGCTTACAACGCTTGACAGATGCCAAATGTCACTTCAACACAACAAATCCTGCAAATACTGTCGTAATTGAAACAAACCATGAAACTCAAACCGATTATGACAGCAGCAATCCAAGCTGTGAGATTTGAGACAAGATTACTGTTCACATTGCCAACTGTAAGTTACATGCTCAAGAGTAAGCTCAGCGCACAGCTTGGTCAAGTTACAACCGGAGGGCCGAACTGACAATGTAGTATACAAAGAGATCCTTAACAAATAATTATTGGCATATTTTTCCTCAGTTTAAAAAGGTTTCATTTTCTTCTTAATAAAAATTTTAATGCAGTACTTCGCCGCTGCGAAGCGCGGGTATTTTGCTATAGATATATATATAGATAGAGAGAGAGAGAGAGAGAGAGATATGACAACAACACTCATATCAATGACAAAACAATTACATTAACAATCATGTTACGTTATTTTTAAAATATTTCCTTTTCTTTTTCATAACTTCTTTAACACACTACTTCTCCGCTGCGAAGCGCGGGTATTCTGCTAGTTATATATAAAACTAGGGGGCTTTGCCCCCTGCTCGCTTCGCTCGCCAACCCCTGTGTTTGGTTAATCAGATATACAATTTTTATTTTTTTTTCTTTGGAATTGTTTCAATTTCATTATTTGCACTTTTACTTTAAAGCTTCATTAAAAGTAATATTTTTTGGAGACACATTGTGACAACGCAACGTATAACTGCCCGTGAGTGAATATTGTTTCTGTTTCTCTAATAAATAATCCAAATTTTTCTAATGTTTGTTCCTGTGATTTATTGATTGTCATAGCAAAAGCTATTCTCACAGTAAACTGTAAACATTTTAATATGAGTTACATATCACGATCTCCTTTGGTGTGTAATGTTATTCGCGGAATATATACATTACCTTTCTTTTTGCCTGTTAAAATTTGCATCGCTTCTCCGTGATCATAAATATACACCTGACCAAATTGTGTATTCTTTGAAATTCAACTTGTCGTTGCTTTAACTGTTCCGGGACCACAGATTCTCATAGCGTATGGTCTATTATTATGTAAATCCACGTTTTGTGTATTGAATGATGCAAATGCGAAAAGACTTTGTTGTCTACTCTTTGCCTTTCATTTCTGACCTCGATTTGTCCTGCTCTTTTTTCAATTACACCTGGTTCTGATGATTAATCACCGTTTGTTTTGTGGTAATGCAATCTTTTCTATCTTTTCTTTGATAATGAAGCGACTGACATGATAAAGTGTCACAAAAAGTTTTACTTGTACAATCGCTGACTTCGTAACCCCAAACACAACTTTCTAGCACCTTCTCCAAACCCTCATCCCCCACGTCTCGCCCCTCCCCCCGCTTACTGCATCAATCAATACCCCGCTATCAGTCTTCCGTACTGTACTCCGCCCTCCCTCAATCAGACCGAACAGCCACTTAAAACCAAAAAGGCCGCAATCTGGCAGGGATGCTGCAATACTTTCGAATTTTACTGGTTTCATAATCTCTTATCTGCCTTTTTTTCTCTCCACACCTTTGGGTCGCTATTCTCCATATTGTCCTTATACATTTTATATGTGTTGAGAGCACAGGATCTGTGTGAACTACATGTTTTTACACAACTGTTTTTTGATAGATGTGCTCTTATATGATATCATTTGTAAGTAGGGCGTGTCTTGCAAGAATCTCTTGTTCCACGTCCCCGCAAGACAGCCCTGGCACAGTCTCTTGGCACCAAGTCTCATGTTTCCGGTCCCCGCAAGACACTCCATGGCAAGTCTCTTTTGTCTCGCAGGTCTTTTAAATGTCTTTCAAGAACTTCCGAGAAGATCATGTATCGTCGCCTTGCTTTTGCTTTCCAGGATTTCTTTTTATAATAGAAAGATCACCCGAAAAATCCCGGACCATCGAGAAGTGTGCGAACTGACGACATAAAGAATCATCTTCGAGGCGAACTGGAATCGTCCCCGCATAAATCAAAGTCATCCAGATGATCTAGATCTGCATAATTAGATCTGGACCACCCTGTATATGCGGTTATGGCTTAAGTTTGGGTCAGTGGGTAGTTTGCACATGCTCTCTCTGTTTTCATGTCAGCTTTATCAAAATACTGCAGTCTCTTTCCGTGAAAGAAAATGCTGATTGTCAAATTCACACAGAGAAAAAAGTTAAAAAGGTTACTTCCACACTGAAAAGAAAAGATCGTAGATGGCACAACATTTTGACTGCATAGCCTTAATCAGACCTTTTATTACCTTGTTTTCTTTTCTGCATGAAAAATAACCTTTACGTATTTTCCTTTACAAATGCAGACTAACATTAATGTTTTATCTGACCAGTGTTCGGCTAGCATCTCACCAACAGCCGATTCCTGACTTAGCCCAGTGTTACATGGATTGGCACTGATAACCATGGACCCGGTAAAAAATAGTTCCACAAATTAGATGGAAGGATGAATTGCTAGCATGAAAGGGGTCCTTCTAAAGAAGGCTACCATCCATCCATCCATCCATCCATCCTCTTCCGCTTATCCGAGGTCGGGTCGTGGGGGCAGCAGCTTGAGCAGAGAGGCCCAGACTTCCCTCTCCCCGGCCACTTCTTCTAGCTCTTCCAAGAGAAACCCAAGGCGTTCCCAGGCCAGCCGGGAGACATAGTCCCTCCAGTGTGTCTTGGGTCTTCCCCTGGGGCCTCCTCCCGGTTGGACGTGCCCGGAACACCTCACCAGGGAGGCGTCCAGGAGGCATCCTGATCAGATGCCCGAGCCACCTCATCTGACTCCTCTCGATGCAGAGGAGCAGCGGCTCTACTCTGAGCCCCTCCCGGATGACTGAGCTTCTCACCCTATCTTTAAGGGAAATCCCAGACACCCTGCGGAGGAAACTCATTTCAGCAGCTTGTTACAGAAGGCTCCCATAATTTCTAATAAAGTTGCAGATACAAAATTACAAACAAATATACATTAAAGGATGATGATAAAAGGAATCATCAATTAAAGCACAAAAATAACATGATATTAGGACAATTTTCCCCAGTGGGCCTATCTTTCAAGCAGTTTGCCATTTTCTATCACATTCATTTCAGAAGTTGGGGTTTCCTTTACTGTCAGATAGCCCCTCATTCCCTTGTACCCCTGAGTCTTTTAATTGAGGCCATGAAACGAGGAATGCTCCAGGATTTCTTTTCCTGTGCTCTCTGGTGCCATTTACTGGTGTGAAGGAATGTTGGTGCTGATATGTCTCCCAATACCATATACAGACTAATAATCTGTTGAAAACAATTATTTTATAATTTAAGGACTTCAGCATAGAATTGTTGAGAATCTCTTTTTTTAATTATCTCTTCTCTATTATTTGTTATCTATATTTTAATATTGTTTTAGAATATGAACTGAAGTGCTGGCATTAATATGATAAAAACTTTTTCCATCTATCTAGAAAACTCGTGAAATTTTTCCATCGGCAGTTAGCAGTGTGTGTTAAGAGCTGCTGCACTGTCTTTCAGTTAAGATTACCCTTCTCTAGGTAGCTGTGATAACAAAAATAAATTATTATAGATATTCTACTCCTAATCAAACCTGCTGAATCCAGATGCAGACTTCAAAAATACATGGGAACAGTAAGACAGCAAAATGCTGTCCCTTTGATTTATTTATGTGATTATATATTTTTTAAACATATAAGATTGAAACAAAATTTCTTGAGGATGTTTCTATTATCTTACTTGTGACCATAGCCTTATTCCTTTACCAGGTAGCTAGTCTCTGCTAAGGCATATATATACTGTACTGTATACATATATATATATATATATATATATATATATATATATATATATATATATATATATCCAAGTACGGAACACAGTAGTCCTCTTTAATTTCAAGTTCTCTTTTAGGAGTTTCCAATCTATCAGTTTCAATTGAAGTGCCACAGATCTCAGTTTCTAAGGCTTCACAGATAGCATACGTTTCACGTTCTTTAATTGGTTTTTGTAGAAAACAGAAGGTGAGTGGGAAACACTGTACAGAATAGTGTAATTCCACATACAAGTCAGCTGACAATTTATTTTAGCATTTGTACATGATAAAGCTCTGTGAAAAAAAAGCTTATTTTAACAGGTAATGCAGTTATTTATACAAATGAAAAGACTTTCTTAAATATCCTTGAGATGGAATAAAGCAAGCATCAGTTAAGAATCTATTGAACTGGCTTTCACTCTGTGGCTCTTAAAAGAAGAATCGTCTCAGTTTTGATGGATTACTGGTACTTACGGAATTCATCACAAATGAGTATAAAATGCTTCCATTGATTTGCCCATTTCGCATTTAGAAGTATTTACTTTTTAATTAATTTGCAATTACATTGTAATTAAGAAGAATTGAAGCATTGTTTTGGTTTCCAGGAATGGAAATAAATAAACAACAGCATGGCACAACTAGTGCATGACAAAAAATAACTGCATGTACTTTTAATATTTTCCACTCTATGTACTGAACTTGCCTAATCCAGTTCAGGGTCATTGGGTGACAGGACTGATCATGGATAGCACTGGGTGCATAACAGGAAACTCTGGAGAGGGTGGTATTGTACCTAACACACTCACAAGTACACATGCACTCATTCCCCAACATTCATTGTCACCAGTTAACTTAAGATATACAACTCTGGGATGTGATTTAAAGAAACCCACAAAATCAAGGAAAGAATATGCATATTCCAGACAGACATTAAGAAGGCTGGGATCCAAATGCAGTGTTTTAGATCATGTTAGGAAGTAGCACTAACCAATAGCCCACCATGCCATCCTTATGCTATGAATGGCATATAAACATACAATGTATTCTGTAATACACAGTATAGTCTCCTTCCATGAAATAAGATACAGTATAGTTCACTTCTACCAACTCTTCTACTTCCAGTTTCACTTTTCCATTTTTAACCTCTCCACTATAGGTGGAGAACATATATTGAGTTTTTGATCTTCTCATCTTCATCTAATGAATCTTCAGAGCATCTCTCCATTTCTCTTATTCTATTTCCAGGTCTCCTTGTGTCTTCACATAATATAGACTAAGAAATGTATGGAACTATACAGTACTGGTTTTTGCTCTTCAATTATTGAAGATACATTGTATTAAAAAGACAAACTGCAACAAACGTTTTCACCAAAAAATAATACAATAGTATTTAGTTCTATCGATGTGCTATTTGAAACTGGAAGTAATCAAAAAATTGAAGGTATGAGTCTGAAAATAATATCTAACATAAAGGTAGGACAAAAGTAATAAATGATTGTACAGTAGCACAGAAAACATTTTTGGATGTGTCCAATGTAGATTATCCAAGCATTACTAAATGATTCGCTACGATGCAAGTACAGAAAACATACAGATATCAAATGACCTGACACCAAGTCTTTAAACCAGATTAATGAGCCCTGCATGAGATGACTTACAACACCAACAAGATTTAATTCTAACTAAGCTTTTAATGACTAAACCATCTTTTAAAATTAAGTTTAATTAACTAGTACTTAAAAATAATGGACCTGACTGCAAAAATAGCCAGTCTTGCCCAGTGAAGCATATTTTCAACTTGATGATAATATATATGACAGTTCAAAGAAAATTCCATGTATCATTTTTTTTAACTGGCTTTTCCTGATCAAGACCAGCAAAACTCACAGCTTATCTCAGCAACTCCCAACAGACACCTATTTGATTCTAGGCTAAGCACGTTTTACATGAAGATTACGTATATCCCTTGTCATCTGGCTTTCTTCTTTCCAATCCAGATATACTCCAATAGTCATGGTGTGAGATAGACTTGTGGCCATCCGCAAAAGGTATCAACCTTGTACCTGTGCTCTGTCTTTAAGTGTGTCCAATGCTGCATTAGAAAAGCAGGTCAAACTTATTCATGAAAAAATGAATTTTCAAGATCCCCAGTGGAGCTAAAAATAATTATAATCAATCAGCATTGTGTATTAAATCCCATTTGCTTTTTTAGTATGTCTCCTTGTAAACACTGTAATTCCTAACCCAGTTAACTAGAGACTTGTGGTTTATAATGAGCTTTCACATAAATTCAACATTTCAGCCTCAATAGGAAATGATATACACTTTATTTTTAATTAGCATCATTTTACGTAGCTCTCTGTACTGTATGCATGTATTATCTCTTTGTCCATCACTTTTATCACAAGCTATCCATGAATTCAGTGAAAATAAAATAATAGTTTTCTTTACCAATAACATTTGACTCATAAAATTTTCAGGACTTTTGCATTCCTAATACAGTTTGAAAACCTGCTGCTAATTTAACTGGTGTCTCTAAATGTCAAAACCTTCTGTGTGTGAGTGTGTGTTTGAATGTGAGTGTGTGTTTGTTAAATGAGTTTCCCCTAAAATAAGTCAGAATCACATTCAGAACCAGTTACCTTCCCCAAGAATGAAATATGTGAATCTGGAAATTGATGTATAGTACATTAATTCACATAAAGGCATTCAAGTATGTCTTGTTGATATTTTCAGTCCTGCACAATTCTCTAATAACATTCGAATGTAAACTACAAAATAAAATGAATAATTGCTCTGAAATATCTGCTATAATTTAATGGCACTACCAGTCAATGTCTTCTAATCTGATTTCCAACAAAAAAGAAAAAAACATTCTTTTATTTTTAAGCTAAATATATTTGGCATAAAGACCCAATGCATTTTACAAGGCCAACAGAAAATTATACAATATATCATCAAAGGAAATGTGGTGCTATTTCAGTCTTCTTGCATCATTCAGTTAAATATTTTAAAAAGAGTATTATCTCCAAATACTGAAATATTTTAAGTAGCAGTGTGAGCAGTATGTCATTCAGGCTCCCCATGGCTTCAGCTTTTTGTTCCAACCAGTTTCACAATCAGTGATCCACTTTCACCTTTAACTGATCTTACTATTTAAGTAGCTGAACGTTTTACTTTTTCTCATTTTCCATTCAGAAAAGTGTAGTATTGTTCGATTTATCCATCCATCCATTATCCAACCCGCTATATCCTAACTACAGGGTCACGGAGGTCTGCTGGAGCCAATCCCAGCCAACACAGGGCACAAGGCAGGAAACAAACCTTGGGCAGGGCACCAGCCCACCACAGGGCACACACACACAGGACAATTTAGGATCGCCAATGCACCTAACCTGCATGTCTTTGGACTGTGGGAGGAAACCAGAGCACCCGGAGGAAACACACGCAGACATGGGGAGAACATGCAAACTCCACACAGGGAGGAACCTGGAAGCGAACCCGGGTCTCCTAACTGCCAGGCAGCAGCACTACCACTGCGCCACCATGCCGCCCATTGCTCGATTTATATTTATAAGAAATGAAAAAACATTTGCATTTTTGCTGTATCTCAAAGTGCTTAGCTCTGCATTGTCATTTTCTTTTTAATTAACTTTTTCCTGTGGATTTTACTCTCTTAATTGTATCTGAATCCTCACAATTAATGGCAAACGAGGCAGACAAAACTGCAAATAACACTGAATGTTAAAGGGCAACTACTTCAGTGCTACCCACTTGTGTGCTTATTAGTAAATAATGGATTAAATAGCCAACGAATTCATCACCATCTAACACACATAAGTGACTGTTTCATTCTATGAAAATTAAGCATAGCCAGTGTGTAATTTCTCAACTGAGAGAAGAAAACACAGAAACTAGGAAATAAGGAAATCTTCCTTGATTAAGGTATAAATCCACAGTGGATTAACAAAGATTTAAAAAATAAACTGCAAAGGAAAAAACTGCTTTATAAGGCATATAAGAGTAATGACTGCAAAGTTAATCATTGAATATGAGAACATGAGTGCAACCATTAAGAAGGATATCAGGAAGGTTAAAAGAAAGTTAGAAAGGAATATAGCAGATAAGGCGCAAGAAGACCCTAAGACTTTCAGTGTTTCAGTAGGAAAAGAACAGTAATGGAGGAGGTCAAGTGCATCACAAATAGTAACAGGGAATTAAAAGATATAGACAGAAAAATATTGGATGCCCTAAACGAGTACATTTTGCACAAACATTAGGAAGTTTTTCTTTACACAAAGAAGGATAGACACTTGGAATAATCTACCAAGTAGTGTGGTAGACAGTAAGACTTTTGGGGCTTTCAAAACTCGACTTGATGTTTTTTTGGAAGAAATAAGTGGATTGGACTGGCGAGATTTGTTGGGCTGAATGGCCTGTTCTCGTTCAGAATGTTCTAATGAATCCACTTAAACAGAGAAATGGTTTGGGACAAAAACCAGTAGCCAACAAGGGTCCCAGGAATTTAATAAAAAAAAAACACCCATACAAATTTGAAAAAACTGCTAATTAATGAACAAAAAACAATAACAAAAGAAAATATCTGTTATAAATATAGTTTATTTTTTGCATTGTATAATTGAAAATAAGTGCCCCCCCCCCCCCATTGTAACTGCTCCTGTAACTTATCTGTGTGGGTGGAACTCAAGCATTTGTGAAAATTGGCATAGTCAGCAGGATCCCATTATCACCAGCTGCACAAGCATGAACAGGTACTGAAAGGGTGTTTTTTTTCATTTCTATTTGTTGCAATTCAGAAATTCAACTCTGTTGTCAAAGGCTATGTCACTGATTGTGTGAAGTATGAATATACACATACATTCTTAAAGTCACTTATTACATTTGCACAGAATCAGAGCCTATCCCAGTAGGATTAGGCACAAAGACAGGACAACAGACTATCACACTCAAATTTAATGTCACTAACTGGAGTAACCAAAGAGAGACCCATGGAAAAATAGGTAGAACGTTTAAACATTACATGTACTTGTGAGACTCAGAACAATGGAGTGCATATTATAAGAGTATTTGAATGAGTCTTATTTGATATAGTAAATAAGCACTCCTCTCCTATTACAATAGTAGAGGAGAGGTTGGAAAACAGGAATAAGGTAAGAAATAAAGTGCAATACTTTATTGTCCACAAAACATAATGTAGGGTCAATAAAATGGCAGTTGGTCCTTTACCATAATTTGTCATGAAAAACAAGCAAATGTATGCAAAATAGTAGAAGCAAAACTAAAATATCCAAAAACACCAGCAAAATGTCAAAATACTAAGCTCAACTAAACCTTGAAAGGGACAAAGATCAAAAAACAATACTCCAAAGGGAAGGCACAATGCTGGAGCATCCACAAAGGGTGTAATCTTCTTTTTATTCTCCAATTCCCTTATCATGTGACTACTGCAGAATTACTGTTACTGAGAAACATGGCAAAACGGAAAGAATCTGGGGCAAGTAGCATTTGAAAGGCAAAGCTAAAGACAGGGTCGAAAGCCACACCTGGTACAGTTTAGGTACCGTTTAAATTATCCATTCTCTGTCTTGTGGTTTCTAGCAGAGCAAAATTTAATTAAATGTGGTATGATGTGGTTAAATGCAGACTGGCCTTAAATGAGATATCAAGCCCAATAACCTTTAGCACAGTGGAAAAAATATAACTACCCAATAATCAACATGTAAAGCAGTAATCTTTAAATGAATTATGACTTCGTAAAACTCCATTGGAAAAAACAGAAGCTCAAGTTTGTTATTATTTCAACGTGTTATTAATTGTATAAGCTCCGCTTTTGATGTTGTTCCTGTCCTGTGTCTATGTAGGTGGAAATACGAGACAAAATCAGGAATGGTTGTGAATAGAATTAAAGTGTAACACAGAGAGAAAAGAAGTGGAGGTTTAAAGAGCTCACATGTTTTGGCTAGAAGCCACCTCTTCCTGTGTCCATAAAGGGATGCCCATATTCCACTGTCCTTCTGTAACAACCTCACATAACCAGATCAAAACAGCTTGTTTAAAAGTGAAAGGATAAAATCCTGAGGTAGTGCAGGTCACAGAAATGCAGAAATTTAGTTTGCTGGCCTTTATATTCAACCTAAATCTTTTGTAAGACAGGTAGAATGCATTGGATGTGTGTACTGTATAGTGTTTCAGTGACACTCTAACATTTATCAAAGAAAAAACTTAAATAAATAAACAAAACATTATGATTTAATCAGCGAGGCTTTTATTTGACAGCAAGAAAAAACATTTTCCATGTAGCACACTCGCTACCTTAATTAACAAAGCTCAACACGATTTTTTTAGCATAATTCAGATTAGGAAAAGAAAACATTGAAAACTTGAACATACAGAAAAGAAGCACACTTGTTCCTGAAAGATATCAGGACCCACATATTTCACATTGTTTAATTTGTGTCAATAAAACCTGCTTAAAATAGCAGTGGAAATTGAAAAAGTCGGAATGAAATAGCAATGATCCATTCTAATGGAACAACAATTAATTTCTTGCCCATCTGACAAATACTTAATTTAATTACTAGAAATTATTCCTAATGCCATAATACTTAGTTACCAAGTTTTGAAACTGTATGTCTGAAGAAAATTATGTATTTTATCTGCATGACTTTTCTTCTAGTTCAGTGTTGCACTGTTATTGGCAAATGTTGATGTAACATAATAAGACTCAGCCTCTGGAAATGTTTCCAGCTCTAAAGGAGCTGTGAAGCTTTTCCAATCCCAACATTCACATCCATGTTGTTGAATCTCACCTTCCTTTTTGCTTATTAAACAGGCAAGATAAATTATTTTCTTTATAATATCTTAAGCCTGATAATGTAATGCTGTGTTCATGTCACTAATGTCCTTGTTTATTTTTCACTTACAGAGTATCAAGGTACACTTAAGGCTTGGAGAGTATCAACTTTTAAAACTTAAAGGAGCAATTGTGCTGTTTGCAGATGATATTGTCCTCTTGGCCTCATCAGACAACAATCCCTGACAGTCTCTGTTGAAGTGTACAGTTGATAGGAGAGTTATTACCCTGGAGTCATGGCACACACCCAGATGACTGGTTGTCTTCAGTGGAAGAGCTCTGGAAGTACCTCTGGATCTTATTCATGAGTGAAGATAGATATGATTGTAAGACTGACGAGTGAATTGGTGCAGCAGCAAGAATGTAAGAATGTGATTGTGAGTGCAAGTAGTCAAAATTAGGTTCCTGTCTGTAATAAGGGGTGGAACCACTGCTTCTCTGGATTCACAGAAGCTAGATTAGGAGGTTTGGGCATGTAGTTACAGTGCCTCTGGGTGACTCCAATGGAGGAGAACCAGGCACAACACTATGATAGAAAACACGGGGTAGTTCCAGAACACACCAGATTAATTATATCTTTCAAATGGCCTGGGAACATCAATGATGTCTCCTGTAGGAAAACATTTTATGTATAAAATAATGTACCCAATAGATGATCTAGCCTTGCAGGTTACTCCTTTGAGAAGCACTTACTATAGTTTAGCCAAAAATATGTCATAATATAAAACAATGCAGCATTTGGTGTCTAGATTTTATCACTCCCAAAAGAATTGTCCAGCATGTGCCTATTCAGGCTAGTTGTGCTTAAGCAGGTTAGTAGTAGCAGTTGTGAATGTTAGCCATCTGTTGCACAGTATGTGTCATTGTGTTTTCATTCCACAGCTTTATGTCACTGCTTATACAAAAGTGCACTTGGTCTTATTGTTCCCACTCATGAAATCACAAATAATAACCTGAAGAGCACAAAACAATCTAAATAGGTATCTACTCTTTTGGGGATGATAAGAACTGATAATGTGCAGTCTATCATTGATTAGATCCAAATCAATACAATTCATCACATTCAGTAGATCCATAGTTAAATGCCTGTAGCTGGCCAGTATCGATTTCTACTGTTGTCCTCAATGGAAAATTATGCTTTGATAACTGTCATTTTCCTAATCGTGAGCCTTCCAAAAGCTAATTACTACCAGTTATCAAATGTACACAGTAAAACTAATGGAAATGATTCACATTTCATGTCATTTTTGTCAGTAACCTTGTTAGGTTGAATAATCATTTTGTCATAAATGATTTGACGCCTAAGAATTTAACTGTGCTAGTTACAATTACCAAAGTACAGTAGCACATTACCCATGGGCCTAAATATATCATTATCTGCTCTAACAGCTGCATAAACTCTGCTGGCATTACTTACAAGACATACTTGTACATGTCCATTGCAGTGAGAGATGAAACAGCTTCTTGTACACAGATTGAAAATCTATGGTGAATTTTAATCCTAAATAGCAGGATGCCAGTCTCTTGCAACTCATATTTATGAATGCAGTTATAACAGGTTAGGATAAGTCATGTTGTGTGCTTATTGTGTGCTAATTAGTGAAATCTTTTCTTCCCCATTATCACATAGTGCAGGCTCAACAATTTTACTACCAGCAGCTGTCCTCACCTTTCAAGCATTCTGTCTCCTCAAGACCCCAGTACAATTTGCCCTCAACTATGCAGATCGTTTGTGCAGCTGTCGTTTGTATTAATACTTGAACTGAGAATGACGGTCTTGCCCCCAATCATATTAGAGTCAAGAGAATTCACCAAACCTGACTTTAAACAGCATCTGACAACATCACTCAACATGGCATGTTCACCTGACAATGCTCTCATCTCATTCCTCCTTTAGAAAAGGCAGAGTTTAAATTTTCTAATGGAAAGCATGTTTTGTTTTTTACTTTATGCATACTGTATATTCCATCACTTATAAATCTTTTATCATTTTATGAGCAAACATGTTTTGAAATAGCTAAGTCCACAATAATAATAATAATAATAATTTACATAGCACCTTTAACATGCTGAAATATATATGTCTGTAAATAAATAATAAAATGAAATGTTGATAAATAAATAATAAAGAAAACTGATCAACACTGGATATGTTGGATCAAAATGATGGAAAGATGAATATCAATACCAACAAGAAGCTTCCACAGGCTACATCCACACTATAATGTTTTCACTTTAAAATGGCATTTTTAAACTGAAACGATTGTGACTACTCGATTTGGACCAGAAACTTGATATGGACAACACATGTTCGAAAATACGTCATTTCTTCTACTCCGTTTTACGGCATTTGGACAATGTATGCGCAAGATCGTTTTTAAGTTAGTGTAAAATGAATGATTTTAATAATGAAATTCTGTTCATATACGTTTTTTGTACATGACGTAAAATTTGGAAATTGTTTTGTGGCAATAAAGAAGTAGTTTGGTTTGTGCATCTCCCTAACTGAACAGGACTATTTCTTCTCTCAGCAGATGATGAGAATGTACTGTAGTAACAGAAATGGCACTCTGCATCTTTTAATTTGCGCATTGACTGTTCAGTTTGTGTCTTTAATGATGTGTTTGCTTTTTAAATAGCAAAAATATTTGTTTAGTTCTTGATTCACTCTTTCAATAAACAACAAAGAAGTAAGGTGAAGTCGTAAAACACATCATAACA
This sequence comes from Polypterus bichir lapradei, assembly GCA_026402145.1. Lineage (NCBI taxonomy): Eukaryota > Metazoa > Chordata > Cladistia > Polypteriformes > Polypteridae > Polypterus > Polypterus bichir. The sequence continues at coordinate 11,873,093 of JANRMT010062796.1, read as the reverse complement.
AAATATCGAAAAACGATTAACGAAAATTATGTACCATTGTTCTCCATGCACTGTCCAAATCAGGTTTCTGGTTCAAATTGGGTAGTGACAACGATCTCTGTCGACACTAACATTTCATATCAATTATAACATTGGCATTCACCTATAATGGGCATGCGCAAAAAGAAGCTTCCTCCTGAAGGGATGGTTACACTGCCAACCGCAAGATTTAGTGCAAAACTACAGTGATCGATACATTATTTGCTATTTTGCATGTATTGCAACATTCAAAGTTTACAAAATGCAATTTACTGTAAACACAAAATCACCATTGAAAGCAACTAATTTCTCTCCACTATGTTGGAATGTGGCTTTCTTCCATGAAGAGTAACCAATCAGTGAAAGATTTGTTTTTAAAATCAGGGCCAAATCAGCAAAAGGCCATGTAATAAATCTGAACCAACTAGAGTGCAACTGGAATCTGCATTTCAAGTCTATATGTTTTCGTCCATCCTCACTGGAATGCTGTGCCAGCATTTTCAGAAATATGCAGTTCTGTAGAGCGTTCTCAAACCTCTCATTTTTGGTGTTAAAAAAAGCTGGGGTAGTGTAGACAAAAGTCAAAACTGAATGTTAATGTCAGTGTTTTTAAACAAAAAAATAGTAGTGTGGACATAGTGTCAGAGCAACTACTACTGCAGTGTGATTTGTACTTATTTATGTATGCAAATGTATATATTAGAGATGGGCATGATGAACTGAGTACAGTATTTGAGTAAATTTGTAAATCAGTACTCTAAGGAAAATATTACAAGATCTGTATCTGGTTTTGTATTATGTTGTACATGTAACACTGCACACTTGCATTACATCAGGAAAGTGAATTGTGTTGGCTGTCACCATTTTTATACATGGTAAAAACACTGCCACAGATGTTTCACTTTATTTCACATTTCTCACAAAACAGCAAAAATGCAGCAATGGCACTGAAAGAGATTCAGCAACAGTCTTTGTGGTAATATGAACAGAGTGGCATGCCAAGGAAGCCTGACATTTGCAAAGCAGCTTACATCCATGTGTATCAAAGAATGTGCTTTAAACGGGATTACAAAAAGTCCTGTCCCTCTCATACATACAGTGAGTACGGAAAGTATTCAGACCCCCTTCAATTTTTCACCCTTTGTTATATTGCAGCCATTTGCTAAAATCATTTAAATTAATTTTTTCCCTCATTAATGTACACACAGCACCCCATATTGACAGACAAAATAAAGAATTTTTGAAATTGTTGCAGATTTATTAAAAAAGAAAAACTGAAATATCACATGGTCCTAAGTATTGAGACCCTTTGCTAGTATTTAGTAGAAGCACCCTTTTCAGCTAATACAGCCATGAGAAACACCCCCACAGCATGATGCTGCCACCGCCATGCTTCACTGTGAGGACTGTATTGGACAAGTGATGAGCAGTGCCTGGTTGTCTCCACACATACCACTTAGAATTAAGGCCAAAAAGTTCTGTCTTGGTCTCATCAGACCAGAGAATCTTATTTCTCACCATCTCAGAGTCCTTCAGGTGTCTTTTAGCAAACTCCATCCGGGCTGTCATGTGTCTTGCACTGAGGAGAGGCTTCCGACAGGCCACTCTGCCATAAAGCCCTGACTGGTGGAGGGCTGCAGTGATGGTTGACTTTCTACAACTTTCTCCCATCTCCTGACTGCATCTCTGGAGCTCAGCCAAAGTGATCTTTGGGTTCTTCTTTACCTCTCTCACCAAGGCTCTTCTCCCCCGGTAGCTCAGCTTGGCCGGACGGCCAGCTCTAGGAAGGGTTCTGGTTGTCCCAAACGTCTTCCATTTAAGGATTATGGAGGCCACTGTGCTCTTGGGAACCTTAAGTGCAGCAGAGATTTTTTTGTAACCTTGGCCAGATCTGTGCCTTGCCACAATTCTGTCTCTGAGCTCTTCAGGCAGTTCCTTAGACCTCATGATTCTCATTTGCTCTGACATGCATTGTGAGCTGTAAGGTCTTATATAGACAGGTGTGTGGCTTTCCTAATCAAGTCCAATCAGTATAATCAAACACAGCTGGACTCAAATGAAGGTGATCTCAAGGATGATCAGAAGAAATGGAAAGCACCTGAGTTAAATATATGAGTGTCACAGCAAAGGGTCTGAATACTTAGGACCATGTGATATTTCAGTTTTTCTTTTTTAATAAATCTGCAACAATTTCAAAAATTCTTTTTTTTGTCTGTCAATATGGGGTGCTATGTGTACATTAATGAGGGAAAAAATTAATTTAAATGATTTTAGCAAATGGCTGCAATATAACAAAGAGTAAAAAAAATTGAAGGGGGTTTGAATACTTTCCGACATATACATATCATCACAAAAGGAGGAAAAGCCTGTAGCTTCCAGGTCTGACAAAAGGGTTTCTGGAATGAAGACTTCATACTAGCCATAATGACATTAAGCCCCTGCCTATCAGCTCACCTCTACCGATCCTACCACAACATTAATGGCAAGCATCATTCGCATTTCCATTCTTTGGAATATCAAGGGCAACCGGACACACGCACATCAGCATGAGCGCGAGGATTCTTAAAAAAACAAGATAACATTAAAGTAAGCCAAAGCAATAAAACAACTTTGGCTTCATATTTGTTATGAAGCTACATCAAATAACAGTAGTAGTAGAATTGTCACATAAATAGACACAAATCCACCCATCTCAGCATGCATATGAGATGAAGCTGCAACTCCAATACATATGAAAATATTAAAAAATACTAGTAAAATCAAACTGGAAAGTTAATTTAATTTCAAAAACTATATTCAGTTTACCAAAAATAATGTTTGCTTTTGACTAAATGTTCTGCTTGCTACCGTGGAACCACTCTACTTGCCTTGGTTTAAACTGTTGAATAATGTTTAATACTCAAATTCAAATTTAAAATGTTAACTTTCATAATGTATTTTTGAAATTTGGATGAACTGTATTAATAATTATTTGCTTAGCAGACACTTTTATTCAAAATGATTGACAAAAGAGGTCAACATAATCAAGTAAACATAAGTCTGGGCAACTGTTTCGAAACACATGTTAGAGAACAAGGGTACAAAATTGATCATTACAAATGCAGAGCTTAGAACAAAATACAAGCTAGTAACAATTCCATGTTTACAAGAAGCTAACATCTAATGTCATTCAGACAGAAAATCACCAAACAAAAGAGTCTTCAAATGCCTCTTGTACACATTTAGGGAGTCAGAATTTTGGATGAAGGTGGGCAGGTCATTCAACCATACATGAAGAGTGTCTGGATTGAAACACCTTTCATCAGTAGATCTGAGTGGTCGAGAAGAAGCAATGGACCTCAGGAGTGTCTCCATATATATACCTGTACATGTTGACTCATTCACTGTTCTATAGGCAAGCATCAAGGATTTGAACTTAATATGTGCTTGGCTGGTTGAAAACAAGATGTGCTGCTTCATTTGAAATCATCTGCAGTGGCTTGGTGCCAGCTGAGAGTTGCAGTAGGCCACATGTGACAAGACCAAAGTTTGGACTAGCAGTTGTGCAGCATACTCATATATGGTCTGATCTTGTGGTCAGTGTATAGAGTTAATAGGCAAGATAGGGAGGCCTTTGCAACATGACATTGATGAACAGCTTGTCTTCAATCACAACTCCAAATTTGTAAACAAAATCAATTTGAAATGAGGGATGAGCTTTAATAACAAGAAAGGCTTTCTTTGCCAGGTTGAGCTGACAATAGTGCTCCTTTCTTCAGGTTGTAATATCAGTGAGACATGCAGTGATTCTAGCTGAATCTGTGTGACCCTTTGGAGGAAATGAAAATACAACCTAGAACTGTTTGGAGAAACCATGGGACAGATGATATGGCTTAGCGAGGAGGTGTATAAAGAGAAGATAGCTTGGCACTGATCTTTGGGGCACAGCCATGGTTGCTTGGTGCACCCTTGACATCTTTACTTGCCACGACACACAGAAGGATCTACCCAAGAAGTAAGACTCAGACCACCTGAGGTAAGTCCTAGTGATGCCAAAGTCAGTGAGGATGGCAAAGAGTATCTGGTGGTTGACACAATCCAAGTCAGAGGAGATATCTAGCAATAGCAGAAATGACTGCAGGGTTCAAATTATGGCCCAGTTTCTGTCTTTACGAAGCTGGCACATTCCCCCTATGTCTATGTGGTTTTGTCTCCAGGCGCACTCGGAATGGGGCATCACGACCTGCTCCACCAAACAGAGTAACATATGAATGAACAAAACATCATCTGTAGTGTCGCTGCGTTTTGTAGCTGAGTTTTGTTTTCTCTTTCTTACAACTGCTTTGGGTTTAGTTCAATTTATATTAATTTACTTAAACTTGCCATCAAGAGCCTTAAAACCTAAAATACTACAAAAACTTGGGAAAGTTAAGGTTTATTTATGTCCAACACAAGGGTGTGTTCATTTGAATGCAAATATAGTGAATGTGTATTTTATTTTTATTGCATTATATTTTTAAATGTGTGCCTGTCTAGTATGTTGAATAAAAATAAACTGCTCACTGTACTAATGGTACTTATTCTAAACAAAGGTTAACATTGGGAAATTCATACAATGTTCATAAGTACGCACTGGCATCACTGTAAACCACCATAAAGTATTGGTAGACACAGCTGCTGTTTGTCATGGTCCTTTATGTAAGCCTACAACATGCATGTTTACTATTTTCTGTGAAGTGCAGCATAACAGTAAAGTGCATTTTAAGCCATGTGTACATTTTGTGCTTGCCTTCTTTATACAGTCTGGTTTAATAGCTAAGAAAATATCAGTTGAGCAATTGCTTCTAACCTGATAACACTTAATCCACCTAAAAAACATTTGTACACATTCCCCCTATGTCTGTGTGGTTTTGTCTTCAGGTTAGTTTTTATAGATAAGAAAGAAATATGTTTTGAGGTAAAGCTGTAATACTCAGTGATCATGGTGCCTGAGAGTGGTAACACAATTGCATGCTGATTAACACATGCAAGTAAGACTTTTACTTCACTCTGCATCAACCCCATGAAACTTATATCACTCCACTTTTTCTTTGAAACGACAAAGCCTATAAACTCTCAATTGGTATCATATGAAGAAATACAGATGTGTCCGCCAGTGTATTTCTTCCGTGTCAGGTCAAATGCCATAACTCAGAAGTGGATTTAGTAGTTTCACAATAAAGGATAGATTTATTTTCATTTAAGAGAAGAACTGATTAAATGAAAGGCCCAAGTTTTATACGAATTTAAGTATTCATCTCCAGCATTCAATTTCACATCTACCCTTTAATTCTTCTAAATGCTCTACTTAAATAATTTTATTGTGCATTGGAGTAAAACCTCTTTGTTATTCAGCTAATATACAGCAGATGTAAATTGATTTAAGATTAAAATAATGATTAACTAGATAACACAGTGGATTATTTTATATTGTACAAATTTAATAAGTGACTTGCTTCCAAGGGGATATTTCATCTTGCTTAACAAAGCTTTAATTCGTAAAGACAACCAGCAAAGATGAACATTATCAATCTCTTATTTACATGAAACGTCGTGGAATGAACCTCAGCATATTTAAGAAACAGTAATAATGACGACAAACCCTTAACAGTTGGGCTTGAGAACTATCCATATATTCCGTTCACGGGGCTGTTTAAAGATCGTCAGTGTAGCCTACGGTATGCAGTTTCTTGTCGTTAACTGCTTCTGCATTTAAGATTTACCCGTCTCAAATCTGAAAGGGAGGGAAACCCTCCATCCATGGCTCTTCCCCGAGCTGCATACAAATGCGGAGTTGAAGCACGGCGCTCGGCTATAAGCAGTGTGTCCGCTTAGCATCCCCCTCGGAGCTCCCGACAGGGATACCGTCTGAAAGTAACGCTTATCAATCACCAGCGAGAGCTTGCACCAGCAAAGACAGCCTGGCACTATCTCCTGCATACGTGTCGGATGAGAGCATCTTGCACGTGAGACGAGGAAAGAACCGCTCACAGCACGCAATTTAAATGCAGGCAGGGACAAACAATGATGTTCTGCACGAAAACTGACCCTCGATCAAGCAGCGCCAGCGCTACGCAACATACATACGTGCGAAGAAAAAGAAAAAGCGAGGTTATGTGCGCGTGTGAGCGCGCTCATTACCATAATGTCACAACGCCGGATTACAGGGCACTCAGTATGCTCTCCCAGCCGACCAGGACTCCGCAGAATAAATATATGAAAGCGGAATAACTCGTTGAAAAAAAGAGATCGATTTCCACATTCCTCTGCCCTATATACGGATGTGACGCCTACAGATTAAAAGCCTGAGTTTGATTTGTGCGTGGAGCCGCACGCGCCAGTGTTTATGCCGTTCGATTTATGAAGTTGTTCAATATGCACAACAGCGCGATTACTTCACCTATGCCTTTATCCGTTAATATAACACATTTTATTATAATGAGCAGTGCATGTACAGCAAGCCACACACTCGTAGGAAACCACTTCATCCATATATACATATATACACATATATACATACATATACTTACACATATATACACATATATGTGAACAGTAAAACATATTTTCATTCTTTAAACTGTATACCACACTTTTATATATACGCATAAATATACAACTATATGCTTGTACAAATATAAAACGTACATTATTTCAACATGTACACAGCTATACTCCTTATACTAAATGCCAACAAAGGCAATGGGTACAAAAAATGTACTAAGTCATTTAAATTCCAGTCACTTGTGATCTGTGAGCTCTGTTTCTGTAGTAAGCAAAAAAAAAAAGACTACCATAAAGTGTGCATGTTTGTCATGGAAACAGGTGTCAGATTCAAATAGGACTCCAGCACGCTGTCAATAGAGAACATCAAAGGAAACTAAGCACATGGGAAAAATAATGAAAGTTGCTTACCAGCCCAGCCCTTTGCAGCAGAGCAGCGGAGTGCCGCCGATGGGATCTTAACTCGCAGCAAGCGGATCAGGAAGGCAGGAAGGAGTACATAGCGGGATTTGGAGTGATCGAGTCGTCGTGGGAGGGGCCCTTCGGTGCGAGCCTATATCCAAGCTGCAATTTGGCAGCTATTTTTGACGGTGTTACAGCTGGAGATGCTATTAGCGCAATTGCCTATAAATAAAGCAGATTAAAGCTCAATGAATACGACAGTGCCTCTCAGTAACTCCACCGGACAAAAGGCAGGTAACATTCTCGTAGCAGGTGCCTTTACAATAAACGAACAACAGCTAACTGCATGAACGCAGGGCTCTGAGAGATATGAAATCAAGACTTTCGAATGTAGTATTACAAAACAGTGGTGACAGTAGTAGTAGTGCTAGTACTGCCAATAACTGCAATAGTATCGTCGGACTACGACATCATCATCATCAGAATCATCATACTGGCATAATGCCACTGACGGTCGGTAAACACCTTTACTTGTAAATCGACAAAAATACGAGAGTTCGTAGCAACCAATGAAACAAGACACATCCACATGGTTTTATATATTAATAGTCGAAACCACTAAACCCTAAATTTTAGCTATTTCAGACACAATGAAATTTAGTTTCAGATTAAAAAAACAACAATTTATACCAAAGCAGCAGCACAAATCATTTCATGCGATATGATATTTCAAGACTGTGAGCGCTGGTATAATCAATATGTTTGCCGTAACCTTAAAAGATCAATTTCAACAAACTTCAATCAACCTTTTTCCATCTCCACGAAGGCCCGCTTATCGGTAATCAATACGGTTACTGCAAAATTAAATAAATTCGCACAAAGATCGATTAAAAGGCGACATTTAAAATGATAAGAAAATGGGCAAGTTATTGGGTGGATGGTTGATTTGCATGCGAGTCTTCCAAAATACGCGTGTTATTTAAACATATACGAGATCAGTTTAAACAAATCTAAAATATATTACTGTACTTGTTCCTGCTCGGAGGCGATCTTCCCAGGGCATCCACAGCGGTTAGCCGACCATTACTCTTGGAAGTACATTCTCTCCTCTATGCCTTATTTTTCTACCTCTGTCACTCTCCACTATATTTCCTCGTTTCGTCTTTCTCCTCGTGCAGCGTCTCAGCCAATAAAGGGGTGTATGAAAATCCGAATGTGATCAGAAGCTTAATTCAGAGTCAGCATCGGCAAATTTGAGAAAGCAGGCTACTTGACTGTCAAGCAGAGACCTGTCTTCACCGAAGTTGAGATTGGTCCAACACTAGCCCCAAACGTGGGCGACCATAGGCGAGAGATGAACAGTAAAGGAAGAAAGGCGAGGGACGTGTAGATTCTCTTCCCATCGGTCCGTCTGTCTGAGCGCTCATAGAAGGGGACTAGATGAACGAGAAAAAGAAGAACATCGCCAAGGGAAGGAAGGCCGAGACTGAAAGACGGTTGCGCTTCACTCGCATCAGCATCACGCAGACACGCACGCACAGTGGCACATGCGGGGCAGCGAGCCAGCGAGAGAGGGAGAGAGAAGAGAGCAGGCGAGAGGGAGAGAAAGAGAGGGAGATAGTGTGCAGAGAACACAGAGAGGCGACAATAACACCGCGTAGCGAACAAATAACAGGCGCGATCAGCAGATATACACACAGAGGGAGTCACAGTGCCGGGATTAGATCACTGGAGTAGTGGAGGACTGCGCTCGGAATGGGGCATCACGACCTGCTCCATCAAAGGGTGTAACATATGAATGAACAAAACATCATCTGTAGTGTTGCTGCGTTTTGTGGTTGAGTTTTGTTTTCTCTTTCTTACAACTGCTTTGGGTTTCGTTCAATTTATATTAATTTACTTAAACTTGCCATCAAGAGCCTTAAAACCTAAAATACTACAAAAACTTGGGAAAGTTAAGGTTTATTTATGTCCAACACAAGCGTGTGTTCATTTGAATGCAAATATAGTGAATGTGTGTTTTATTTTTATTGCATTATATTTTTAAATGTGTGCCTGTCTAGTATGTTGAATAAAAATAAACTGCTCACTGTGCTAATGGTACTTATGCTAAACAAAGGTTAACATTGGGGAATTCATACACTGTGCACAAGTACACACTGGCATCACTGTAAACCACCATAAAGTATTAGTAGACACAGCTGCTGTTTGTCATGGTCCTTTATGTAGGCCTACAACATGCATTTTACTATTTTCTGTGAAGTGCAGCATAACAGTAAAGTGCATTTTAAGCCATGTGTACATTTTGTGCTTGCCTGCTTTATACAGTCTGGTTTAATAGCTAAGAAAATATCAGTTGAGCACTTCCTTCTAACCTGATAACACTTAATCCGCCTAAAACACATTTGTAAAATTGAATGAAAACAGTTATTGTATTTGGAAGATCTCCAGGAAGTGTGTTCCTTACAGTATAAAATAAAAGTTACTTGTTTATTATTAAGCAGACATTTTAAAATAGGGATTCAATAATTTTGGTAGCAGTGTAGTGCAGTAATTAGCCCCATTGCTTCTGAACTTCCAGGTTAAAAGAATAAATTTGAGTCCCACCGCCTGCCTACGTACAGTTTGGATGTTCTTCCTAGTTATAAATGGGCTCTCTTTACGTGCTGATTTTCTTTTAACTTTCTAAAGATGTGTAACTTAGGTCCACTGGTATCTCTAAACTGGTCCAGTGCTAGCGTGTCCTAAAATGGACTGGTGCTTCCAGGTTGGTTGCTGCTTTGAGCCTGATGCAGCCAGACTTTGTTCCCTACTACCAACTTTAAATGAACAATGGGCATGGGAAATGGATGGATGGATAGTTTTATCCTAAACTAAGTAATTCTTATGGAATTATACTGCATGTGTAATTTGTGGTTTACACACAAACAAATGAGGGAAAATAAGATTTGTATGCTGAAAACTACAAAGAAAGTTATAAAGCTTTCCCCAGGTGTATGCTGAAAAAATGCAGGTATGAATATGGATGGGGAGAGGAGAATACCACCAGGGAGGATGAAAAGAATATGGGTGAATATGAGAGGTAGCCATTAGAGATTTTAAAATGATAGATAGATAGATGAATTTAACATGAATTAATTTTAAGTAAATTAACAAATTGTATATACTGTATTTACTTAATGTAAAGTGATTAGAATTGTTCATATTTATATAAGTTACAATTTACTGTACAGCATTTCAGTCACTGGCACAGTATATTGGGCATAGCATCATTTTTGTTAAGATGTCTGCTCAGTACATTTCAGCAGAAAGGGGACAGACGATACCCACTCCCCCAAGGGGTGACTCAATATAGAGTCTGATGGCTGAGGGTTGAAAAGATCTCAGATAGAGCTTCTTGGATGGTGTTGTCTCAGTTTGTTACTGAAAGTGTTCTTCTGTTTAGCCTGGAATAGTATGGAGATTACTGAGTGACCTCTATTCTACCATTATCTCCAGTGATGCCAGTCTGTCTCCTGGGATTGAACTAGCCCTTTTAAATAGTTTATTTAGTCTTTTGGCATCACATGCACTAATGCTATATGCCCAGCACACTACCACATAGAAAGATACACTGGCCATCTACAGACTAGTAGACAACATAATGAGTGGCCTGCATATATCAAATGATCTCAGCCCCCTCAGGAAAAAGAAGTAGCTCTGACCTTTTTGTATACAGTCTCTATTTTTAGTACTCCAGTCAAACCTGAAATATACTGTAAGATGGCGGTTCTCAACCTGAGGGGCGCGCCCCGAAGTAACATAAAAGGGAGCGTGAAGATGTGAAAAAAGAAAACAAAAATCAAAAATATGAAAAATAAATCTATTAAAACCAAAGCAAATTAACTTAAACTACATTCTGATTCTAGAAAAATAAATGTAGAGTTAGATAAATGTTGGTAATAGTTAAGTAGGTATAATAAAACTTGTAGCGGTGTATCGGAAGCCAAAAAAGTGACCCGACATTTGCGCGATAGACATATGAGCGCTGACAAAATAGCGCCCATTAAAACGCGGCGTCAAAATCGCGCCGACAAAACCGCAAAAGTTTCATTAAATATGAATTACTAGTTTAAAGCATATATAATAATGTGTATTTTAGAAGTTAATATTATGAGACACAGCACGCAGATAGTCCTTAAGATCACGCCCTGCATATGTAGGAAGAATTGCAGCAAGACGTCTTGATAGTTGAGTGTATTTAGACTTGCTGGCTGCCTGACTGCTGGTAATTCCGCTTTGTATATGACGCATTATGCCAACCCTCGACTGAGTTATTTGTTCGCGACATGCCATCAGCAACACGTTCTCGCATGTTCCACATGGTGATAGGAAACAACTGGTTGGCTCGTCGATAGCGTCTCAATTGACCAACATAATTGTCCTCCCAGTAATCATAAACATTCTGGAGATTGTCGGGTCTACTCTCACTCAGTTCATCGAAAGCGGACTCAACATCTTCCGGAGGAACGAAACTCAGTGCAATTAGCATCTTAGAATACAGTTATAACCTAGCACATAATGTGTACATAATGCGCACGTATGCGTCCAACTCTCTTGGCCTCTCTCGCGATTTTTTCGTGGCGATTTTGTCGGCGCACATTTGTCGAAAACCAGTTAGCGAGTTTGTCGGCGCTCATTTGTCCATCACGGTTTTGTCGGCGCTCATATGTCTATCACGCTTTTGTCAGTGAACCAGCAAAAAATATAGGAATACATTTTATTAGGGTTTCAAAAAAACATTCAAATAAAACTGTTATGAAAACACGGGACACAAATACTTAAAGGTTGAAAAACGCTGTTGTAAGAAGTTTGCTAAAAGAGGGACCATTTATCCACATTCTGAACCAGCATATCCAGGGCAGGGTCATAGTGTAGCTGGAACTTATACCAGCAAGCATCAGGCACAAGACAGGGACAATCCTGAGACAATTAAGCTTCATTTGGTGAGCTAATATCTAAAAAAAATTTTTTCCCATATCTCATTTGGATACTTATTAAAATTTGTCATGCTTCCTGCAGGTAAAAGGGCAGTAGATGCCTCAAGCAGAGGAGTTCAAGTACCTCAAAGTCTTGGTAATGAATGAGGATAGAAATGATTATGAGACTAACCAAGAAATCAGTTTTGTTTTATGAACATTGTCATAGTAAAGTAAATGTTAACTCCACATCTGTGAACACATAGCTATTTCTAGGAAGTAGCCATCATGTGTGGCTGAGCAATGTAATGCTATAAAATTGCACCTGTCAGAGATAAATGGCTATTGTAAGTGACTGTGAAACCATACTATGACACCCATAAGAGCAAGAGAACCCAGGTTAGACAAACAACAAAAGACCAATTAGCTACTAGTTACATTTTAGCAAAATTTCATACAGATATGTTTCGATGCACCTTCAGAGAATGAGATCAGTATTATAGATGTCCTGAAAAGAGTTCCATGTTTTATCCAGTGGTCCATGGAAAACAATATATCTTCATGCTAGATGCTAGTTCTAGGATGATACCCTTCTACCATGTTGTTCTTCCAGGCCTCTCAAATATTTCTCAGGCGAGGTAATAGTAATTCAATAACCTGCATTGTCACCATTGGTCATTTATATTAAAAACATTTGCCACCATACATCAGGCCGGCTAGCTGGCTTCATGATTACCAACAATTTGATCACTTTTAAATTTGCTTAGATAGGACCAACACATGTATTATAAAGGCATTGTTGGTGTGATTTAGCAGCATGTTAAGTGCCGTGAGGTCACTGTGACCCAACTTATTTGACTGTGGCAGTTGTGAGCACAGAAAGCCTAAACGTTAAAAATTTTAATATGATGATCTTTGGTGTCCATTTTCAATCAAATTAAATCACTAGTTCTGAGGCAATTGTTTTGAACAGTGTACTTTAATAATAAGAACTAAAAAACCCTGAATGTATAAGTACATTTGTGACACTACCAACTCCCTTCTAAGTTTCCATTGTTTATTAACATCAATATTACTTCCATTTTTTTATTTGGCAATCTTTTTCTCTAGATAAACTAACTAAATGAAGTTAAACATAATTAAGTACATTAATGCAGTTAACAGGTAAAATAAACAATAGAGGGAGGGGAACTTTATTTGTCCCCAGAATATGAACATATTACCATATATAACTATACAGTATTCCCCTTCATTTACAGAAGTCTTTAAAGGGTGTGACTTTTGTAATTTTCAAATTCATAAAGTATACTCAGATATCAAAATTAACATAACAAAACTATTATTTTTATGCCACATAATGATTTTAGTGCTACAGAAGGGTTTTATATTCCTTGTTGCTACAATGATTCTATTAATTTTTTAGATTGTTAAAAGATTAAAAATCAGAATATGAATGTAAAATTTCAGTAAGTGCTGCTCAGGTAAGATGTTGTTCCCAGGCTTCCAGGAAATGGCAAGTGAATTTAAGATTTACAAAATGTAACCAGAAAAAAGAAGAGAGCAAAAGGAGCAGGCAAATTCATTGTTTTAGAACAGGGATCTCCAACTCTAGTCCTGGAGAGCTGCTGTGGCTGCAGGTTTTCATTTTAACACTTTTCTTAATTAGTGACCAGTTTTTACTGCTAAGTAACTATTTGCCTTAATTTTAATTGATGCACAACTTAAGACTCAGGCCTCTTAATTATTTCTTTTTTCCTTAATTAGCAACCAAACAATATTAAGACACAAAATGTACCAACACATAAACAACAACCTACTTCCATCACACAATAACTGAAAATAAAGAAAGGTGAAGGCCTCAATAATGCTGATCTGCTCAGGTCCACAAAACATTTTGACAACGCTCTTAAAAAAGAAAATCAACAGTTTTGAAAATGTCTGCCATGGCAGAATCAGCGCCATGAAAGTAAATAATGGGTTAAATTAGCAACGAGAATTGCCTTCAAATTAAGAAACTGAATGAAGTGAAGTTGGTTGGAGTTTGAGGCCCTAACTTAGTTGGCCATCTGTTGGCTCATTTCACATCAAATTTATGTTTAGGTGCTGTTTAAGGAAAAAAGAATCCATTCAGCGGTCAGAGTCTCAAGAAAAGCCCATTAAAATAAAAGGAAATAGTTAATTAGCAGAGAAAAATGGACACTAATTAAGAAAAGAGTTAGAATGAAAACTTGCAGCCACAGTAGCTCCCCAGGACTGGAGTTGGAGACCCCTGTTTTAGAACAATTGGAAATCTGGGCATCCAAAAAGCAAAGAAAAATGAGTGTAAAACTCAAGACACTTCTTCGTCTTTCAGCTGCTTCTGTTAGGGGTTGCCAAAGTGGATCATCTTCTTCCATATCTTTCTGTCCTCTGCATCTTGTTCTGTTACACCCATCACCTGCATGTCCTCTCTCACCACATCCATAAACCTTCGCTTAGGCCTTCCTCTTCTTCTCTTACCTGGCAGCTCTATCCTTAGCATCCTTCTCCCAATATACCCAGCATCTCTCCTCTGCACATGTCCAAATCAACGCAATCTCGCCTCTCTGACTTTGTCTCCTAACCATCCAACTTGAGCTGACCCTCTAATGTACTCATTTCTAATCCTTTCCATCCTTGTCACACCCAGTGCAAATCTTATCATCTTTAACTCTGCTACCTCCAGCTCTATCTCCTGCTTTCTAGTCAGTGCCACCGTCTCCAACCCATATAACATAGCTGGTCTCACTACCTTCCTGTAGACCTTCCCTTTCACTCTTGCTGATACCCGTGTGTTACAAATTACTCCTGACACTCTTCTCCACCCATTCCACCCTGCCTGCACTCTCTTTTTCACCTCTCTTCCACAATCCCCATTACTCTGTACTGTTGATCCCAAGTATTTAAACTCATCCGCCTTTGCCAACTCTACTCCCTGCATCCTCACCATTCCACTGACCTCCCCCTCATTTACACACATATATTTTTTCTTGTTCCTACTGACCTCCATTCCTCTCCTCTCTACAGCATATCTCCACCTCTCCAGGGTCTCCTCAACCTGCTCCCTACTATCGCTACAGATTACAATGTCATCAGCAAACATCATAGTCCACGGGGACTCCTGTCTAATCTCATCTGTCAACCTGTCCATCACTATTGCAAATAAGAAAGGGCTCAGAGCTGATCCCTGATGTAATTCCACCTCCACATTGAATGCATCCGTCACTCCTACCGCAAACCTCACCACTGTCCCACTTCCCTCGTACATATCCTGTACAACTCTTATCTGCCACTCCCAACTTCCTCATACAATACCACAGCTCCACTTGAGGCACCCTGTCATATGCTTTCTCCAGGTCCACAAAGACGCAATGCAACTTCTTCTGGCCTTCTCTAATTTTCTCCATCAACATCCTCAGAGCAAACATTGCATCTGTGGTTCTCTTTCTTGGCATGAACCCATACTGGTGCTCAATAATCATCTCACTTCTTAACCTAGCTTCCACTACTCTTTTCCATAACTTCATGCTGTGGCTCATCAAATTTATTCCCCTGTAGTAACTGCAGTCCTGCACATCCTCCTTATTCTTAAATATCGGCTCCAGTACACTTCTTCTCCACTCTTCTCAGGCATCCTCTCACTTTCCAAGATTCTATTAAACAATCTGGTTAAAAAGTCCACTGCCATCTCTCCTAAACACCTCCATGCTTCCATAGGAATGTCATCTGGACCAACAGCCTTTCTATTTTTCATCCTATTCATAGTTGTCCTTACTTCCTCCTTGCTAATCCATTGCATGTCCTGATTCACTATCTCCACATCATCCAACCTCTTCTCTCTCTCTCTCATTCTCTTCATTCGTCAGCCTCTCAAAGTACTCTTTCCATCTGTTCAACACACTCTCCTCGCTTGTGAGTACATTTCCATCTTTATCCTTTATCACCCTAACCTGCTGCACATCTTTCCCAGCTTGGTTCCTCTGTCTAGCCAATTGGTACAGGTCCTTTTCTCCCTCCTTAGTGTCCAGCCTCTCATACAACTCATCATGCGCCTTTTCTTTAGCCTTTGCCACCTCTCTCTTCACCTTGCGCCTTATCTCCTTGTACTCTTATCAACTTTCTGCATATCTCTGACTATCCCACTTCTTCTTTGCCATCCTCTTCCTCTGTATACTCTACTGTATTTCCTCATTCCACTACCGGAATGTCACACCAAGATGTCACACCAAGCACCCTTCTTGCTGTCACCCTTACTACATCTGCTGTAGTTTCCCAGCTGTCTGGTAACTCTTCACTGCCACCCAGTGCCTGTCTCACCTCCTCCTTAAACTCAACCTTGCAGTCTTCCTTTTTCAACTTCCACCATTTGATCCTTGTCTCTGCCCTCACTCTCTTCCTCTTCTTGATCTCCATCGTCATCCTACATACCACCATCCTATGCTGCTTAAACTACACTTTCCCCTGCCACCACTTTGCAGTCTTCAATCTCCTTCAGATAAACTCTTCTGCATAGGATGTAATCTACCTGTGTGCATCTTCCTCCACTCTTGTATGTAACCCTATGTTCCTCCCTGTTTTTAAAATATGTATTCACCACAGCCATGTCCATTCTTTTGGCAAAATCCACTATACTCTGACCTTCTTCATTCCTCTCCTTGACAGCATACCTACCCATCACCTCCTCCTTGTCTCCACTGTTCCCTTCACCAACATGCCCATTGCAATCCGCTCCAATCACCACTTTCTGTCCCTTGGGTACACTGTTCATCATTTCATTCAACTCACTCCAAAAATCTTCTTTCTCATCCATTGCACACCCAACTTGCGGTGCATATGCACTAACAACATTCATCATCACACCTCCAATTTCCACCTTCATAATCATTACTCTGCCTGTCACTCTATTCACCTCCAAAACACTCTTGACATACTGTTCCTTCAGAAAAACTCCTACCCCATTTCTTCTCCCATCCACACCATGATAGAACAATTTGAATCTACCTCCAATCCACCTGGCCTTACTCCCCTTCGATTTAGTCTCTTGCATGCACAATATATCAACCTTCCTTCTCTCCATCATATCTGCTAACTCTTTCCCCTTACTAGTCATACTGCCAACATTCAAAGTTCCTACTCTTAGTTCCACTCTCTTTACTTTCCTCCTTTCCTCCTGCCTCCAGACACGTCTCCCCCCTCTTTTTCTCCTTCTTCTTCTTCTTTCGGCCAACAGTAGCCCAATTTCTGCCAGCACCCTGTTGGCTAACAGTACTGGTGGTGGTCATTGTTAACCCGGGGCTTGACTGATCCGGTATGGAAATTTGCAACCGGATGCCCTTCCTGACATAACCCTCCCCATTTATCCGGGCTTGGGACCGGCACGAAGAAACACACTCGTTTGTGGCTCGGTTGTAAAGTTTTGTTGCTAAATTTCCACAAATTAACCTGTTTTTCTTTCACTTAATATTAGTAATGTTTGTTTTGAAATTAATCCAATGCTCAAGTATATGCTGCTGCTGCTGCACAGTATGGTGACACATGACAGACTCATAATGTCCACAACAGCATGGCTGTAGCTGTCTGAAATCCACTCAAAATGGCACTGAGATGATATCACTATAAAACAGATAAAATAAACAATGAGAAAAAATATAAAAAATTCCAAATATTAACTGAATTAATTTCAAACATGTCAAAACAAAGATTCATCAGAGATATTAAAAACTCATCCAAGTGAAACCAATTTTGCACATGCATTTTAGAAAAAATGTAGAATATTAGAACATTAATATCCCTGTGTTTTTGTTAAAGTCGTTTTGAAATAACAGCCTTGATTCACTGTACTAATACCTTTCGTAATTTTTAACACTTCAATCATGTCACCTCTTAATGTCCGTTTTCTTAAATTGAGAAGGTTCTATGCTTTTAATCTTTTCTCATAACTCATTCCTTGCAGTTCTGGAATCAGCCTAGTCACTCTTCTCTGGATTTTTCTTGTATTTCTGTCTTTTCTGTAACCTGAACACCAAAGTTGCACACAGTATTCCAGATAAGGTGGATTGTGACAAGTCAACTACATCTCTTAAATCCTTCACATTATGATACTTTCAGTTTTCATACCTCCCCTTGTGTATTCAAATCTAACGCTTTTACTTCCTGTGTAATACTTTTATATTTACTGACATTAAACTTTATCTGCCATAAATCTGCCCAAGCCTGTACTGTACGCTGTCCATGTCCCTCTCTAATGATTCAGTGGATTCTAGATTATCTAGTTTGTTATCATCTGCAGATTTAACCAGAGTGTTGTTTATATTCCTATTCAAATTAATTATATGTATTAAAAATAGCAGTAGCCCTAGCACTGTAATCTAAGAAACCTTAACCCAATCCTGATAAGGTTCTTCACACAATAATCCCCTGCGTTTTGTGTTTTAGCCAGTTTTTACACTCATTTACTCACTGCACCTTGAGCTCCCACCTCTTTTAGTTTGATGCCAAACCTGTCTTGTGGTACATTATCGACTACTTTCTGAAAAATCAGATAAATAATATCATATGCAACACTCTCATGGTTCTCTGTGTGAAGCAATACTACCTAATGTTTGTGTAAAATTTACTCTGAACAAGTTTCTACTGTACTAATTCCCTTCATAATGTTAAACATTTCAGTCATGTCACCTCTTAATCTCCTTTTTCTTAAAAGGAAAAGGCTTACTTCCTTTAATTTCTCCTTATAACTCATTCCCTGAAGTCTTGGAATCAACCTAGTCGCTCTCCTCTGGATGTTTTCTAGCTCTTATATGTCTTTTTTGTAGCCTGGAGACCAAAACTGCACACAATACTCCAGATGAGGCCTTACCAGTGAAGGAGTGCATTATAAAGCTTCAGCATAACCTTCTTTGACTTGTACTCCAAATATCGTGCTATATATCTTAACACTGTTAGCCTTCTTAATGGCTTCTGAACACTGTCTCGCAGTTGGTAGTGACAAGTCCACTATGACTCCTAAATTTTTGTCATGAAGGCGTACTTTCAATTTTCAGACATCCATTGTGTATTCAGACCTAACATTTTTTATTTCCTACATATAATATGTTACATTTCCTTATATTAAATTTCAACTGCCATAAATCTGCCCAAGACTGTATGGTGTCCAAGTCTCTCTGTAAAAATTCAAGAGATTCTAAATTATCTGTCAATCTACTGTGGTTGGTATCATTGGTATATATATATATTTAAAATAGTAGTGGCCCTAGCACTGACCTCTAAGGGACACCAGTGTTACATTTACATTTACATTTATTTTCTTGGCAGATGCTTTTATCTAAAGCAACTTCCAAAGAGCTAACATAATTGAGTAACATTAGGCTAGGGCCTGTTAGTTCAGCAATTGTACTAAGATAGGTTGCCATAAATGAAAATATGTAATAACTAATAGTTTTACAATCATGGATTACAATTGATAAAGCAATTAAACTTAATCTAACAAATTAACCAACAGTATAAAATAGCACAGAGCAAAGTTGTTTTTTTCAAGCAACTAGACAGATATTCAGAGAACAGATGGGTTTTCAGTTGCTTGTTGAATACATTGAGGGAGTCAGCAGTTTGGATGGAGGTGGGTAGCTTGTTCTATCAACTAGGAACTACACAGGAAAAGAGTCTGGATTGAGACTTGATACTACACAGAGGCAATATCACCAGAGGCTCTTCCCTGGTAGACCTGAGTGGGCAAGAAGGAGTATAGCACCACACCAGTGTCTCCATATACATAGTTGCTGACCCACTGACTGCTCTTTAAGGCGAGGATTTGAGCTTCATGTATGCTACTACATGGAGTCAATCTAGAGACCCGAAGAGAGGAGTGATATGTGCCCACCACTGCAGGTTAAATACCTGGACCATCTGCTGCAGCTTGATAGCACATGTGGTTACTCCTGTCTTAACATAACCAATTTCAGATAAGGTTCCTCGCACCCATCTAAATATCACACTCTGAACTCCCACTTCTTTTAGTTTGATGCACAACTTTTCAAGTGGCACCTTATGAAATGCTTTCAGAAGGGTAAGATATATAATATGCCCTGCGGTGGGCTGGCGCCCTGCCCGGGGTTTGTTTCCTGCCTTGCACCCTGTTTTGGCTGGGATTGGCTCCAGCAGACCCCCGTGACCATGTACTTAGGATATACAGTAGTGGGTTGGAAAATGGATGGATGGAAGGTATATATCATCATATGCACCACTATGATCATTTTTTTGTTGTTTCCTCATACAATTCTAACATGTTAGTAAAATATGACCCTCATTGGCTAAACCCATGCTGACAGTTCAGTAAAACTCCAGTTTTTGACATGTGTTGCTCTATATTTGAGTTAATGATTCCTTTTATTAATATACCTGTGGTGCATGTTAAGCTTACTGGCCTATAGTTGCCTGGATCTAACCAATCACCCTTTTTATATAATGGTATAATATTTGCCATTTTTCAGTCCTTAGGAATTTCCCCATTGCACAATGACATCCCAAACATATTTGTCAAGGGTTTATATATGTACTCACTAACTTCCTTAAGTGCTTGACGGTAAATATTATCTGGTCCGGGTGATTTGCTTGATTCCAACCTATTTAATCTGAGTAGTACTTTTCCCCCTACAATTTCCAAATCACTCAGTACGTACTTAGTAGTCCCTGTTACCATGCTGAATCAAAAATGCAAATTTAGAGCAACTGTTATTTCACTGTCTGTATAATTTAATTCCTCTTTACTATTCCTGATACAGTTCACACACTCCTTGACTTTTTTAGTACTAAAATACTGAAAGAATCTCTTTGGGTCATCTTTCGCCTTAATTGCTATATTCCTCTTTAATTGGCTTTTAGCTTTCCTAATGTCTTTTTTGATGATTGCTGTCAAGGTTTCATACATGAGTCTAATTGGAGTTATTAGTTTTATACGCCTTATACAGCTATTTTTTCTTTGCGGCTTCTTTTTCAACTCTTTATTAACATACTGCAGAGTTTTTTGGCATATACCTGTCCTGCATTATACATGATACTGCTTCTCGACTCTCCTTACAATAAAAAGCTTATCTTAGTCCACCTAACTTTGCTGCATCTGTTCAGAATTTTCCTTACCAAAATTAAACTTAATAGTTTTGGTCTTTGCATTTGTGCTCTACCAAAACACTGAGAATTGTATTATATTATGGTCACTTGACCCTAGCATTCAATCACCTCTACACCCATAATTGTATAAAATTAGCCCAGTTAATATTCGGGTAGTTACGATCCCCCATGATTATCATGTTCTCCTGCCTTTTTAATATTACAAAAAATAAGTGCATTGAAATTACTGCCTGCATTTGGGGGTCTATAGCACTCTCTTAAAATAAGGCCTCTTTCCTTAATGATTTCCAAACTTATCCAGATGTCCTCCCTAAAGTGTGGCGCATCATCCAACTAAAGAAGAGATGTATTTAAATTCTGTTTCACATAAATGGCAACCCCTCCTCCTTTTTTGTTCTCTCTAACCTTCCTACAAAAGTGTGCCCATCTATGTTATGCTCATTGCCATCTTTGTTATTTAGCCAGGTTTCTATTTTTTGCTATAAGTAGGCAGGTATGGAGGAGTAGGCAGGTCTTAACTAAAAAGAGTGAGCATGTTTAATTATCAGCAGCGGAGGTGAGCTCATGGTAACCACCTTTTAAGAAAGTCGAGTGACCAGTTTCTTGTTTCAGTCCATTAATTTCTCAGGTCATCATGTCTGAGCATCACTTGCTTAAGGTCCATCAGATTTATCAGATAAAGTCCTTGATATACTCCACCACCCAAACACTTTTCAGTATTCATTTTTTTTCCTCGCTTAGTTTTCTTACTAACTACCCATTGGTATGATCCTTGGGTAAAACTCTCTTATCAGCCCTGCATAGTCTTTCTTGGTCTGAGGTTTCACCAAACTAAAAGCTGAAAGCAACACATAAGTCGGTCAGCACAGTGTACATCACTACACACATCAGTCACTCTATTTTACTGGCAGCATGTTTTGGACTGATGCCTTAATGCTCAATGAGGTGGTAGTCAATTACCCTGAAGGCATTTTCTTATGCGTATGTAGAAAAGATGTTTCAGTAAAACATTCAGAGTCATTCTGTGAATAGCAATTCATGATGCTAATTAATTTCCACAATATCTGCAGTATATTATATTATTTTGGCTAAATAACCAGTTAACAAAATCTGGCATTTTTCTTTTTTTCATTTAATATGAAAAAGATCCTGTGATGATGCAAGTCAATGAATAAACTGGAACATCTAAACATATAGTAGGTCTTAATGAGGACTCATGTGCCTTTTAAAAGCACCTTAATCACTGTAGCAATATCTAAGATCTTACTTTATTTGCAAACATTCACCCTTTAGCTACACAACCATTTTGTGATTTTTAAAAACATCAATCTCTCCCCTTAATCTTTTCAGCAGAGCTTCATACTTTATTGACTTATTAATAATTAAAGAGAACACATAATGCTGCCAGTGATCAGCTGCACAGAAGCTGCCTGAACAAAGGATAATGTACTATACTGCTCTAGAAAGCCTATTTATGCACTTATTTTAAAAGCAGACTTATTGTAAGTAAAACATTTTATTGTTAGATAAAAAGAGTAATGCATTTGGTGAAACACTCAAGCCTTTTGTTAATTTACATGTACATTTACTCCAAAGCGACTTACAAAAGGTCAAAATAATTGAGTAAAATTCAGTCTGGGGACTGTTTTGAAAAAAGTGTTACAGGACAAGGTTAGTAAATTGACCATTATAAAATTTTAATCAATGTTTGCAATAAATATATGATATAATTTTACAATTTAATACAAGTATATACTTATATGAAGTTATAACAATGAATTATTAAACATAAAGATAAGAGCTGAATGTAACGAAAGGTATAACTAAATGTTGTTTTAAGCCGTGGTACATGAGGATTTTACTTCATCTTAGAGGAGCCTCCAAGATAGTTTCTAAGGTTAAAATGAAGTAGATGAGTAACAAACTCCCCTCCAGAAAGCGGGAATAAACTAATAGGTAAGCCCAATCACCCATCCTATGAAGCACTACTAAAATCAATAGGAGAGTCTGCAGATTACCCCTATTACAAGGCAATGTTTAGATTAACGGGAGAGTTAAAAGGAGTCAAAAAATACTGGTGGCATTCATTGATTATATTATGTATATTAAGATTCAAATGATGTATTAGATGAGGTAATGTAACAGAAAAGCATAAAAGCAGATGAATTGTTTTATTGATTGGTCACTCTATGGATTGAGACATTTGTGCATACCTGTGTACAAATAAAGAATTGTTTTGTATTTTCATCTCGTCTCTAAGAAGGACTTCTTCGAAAATAGAGGAATGTTTTTTCCATAATACCATCTCAAATGTAAAGCGCCAAACCAAACAGGAAAATACAAGAGTAGTTATTGTTTTCTTAGCTACAATGAACCCAGCACCAACAACATTATCAATTACACATATATACACAGAACAATTGAGTATTTAAATTCTTCCTAAACACAGTGAGGGAGTTAGCATTACAGATGGAGCTGGGCAGCTCAGTCCACCAGCTTGTAGCTACACTTGAAAAAGTTGGGATTGAGATTTGATGCCATGTATGGGTGGCATCTCCAGATTAACTAAAAATAGTTTAAGGAGGAGTGCGCAATGTGATCTACAGTATTAAGCAGCATACAATATTATGACTGTGACAAATCTGTTAAAGGTCTGTAAAGTGTAGTTAATCTTGTAGCTGCACATGAAAACAGCTGTGCAATATCATTTTAGATTTTCATATTATAAAAATTCAATAGCTATTAATCACAGAGTTAAGGGTGTTCTGCCAGCCTTTTGTTCATCCTATGCATATCTTAAATCCAATTGTGGATGCCTAAATTACAATGAATTGCCTGCAGACGCTCTATGCCATTTATATCACTGTATTTCCAACTAATAGGTAAGGATGAGGTCTCCAACGGAATACCAGAGACAGAGAATAACTTTCTTTCACTTCATTTAACTCCATTTTTTATTCAGTGTTTAACGTAGCATATTTTATGGAGTTTAAAAATATCCTCACCTGGCTCAGGCATAGTAAAAAATACTGTAAAAAAACAAAAAACACACATTTTGAAAATGTTGCTATGATTTGCAGGGTTGCAGCACACTGATAAATCTGAAAGGATCTTTGACTTGACAAGTCAAAGTGTTAGAAATGTAGATGCTTATATATACCTTTTAAAATAATTATCACCCTAACCCTAATATCATCATAAAATACTATTAAAAGATATCTCAACATCAACATCAAATACACCACATTTAAAGCAGAAAAGCAAATGAATACTAATATATTTCCAATTTTTGTTTAATAGAAAAGTGCTAAATTATATGGCACATAAACAAGAAACGTGATTCATGATAATGATGAGGACTTCAAAGTTCATGCACCTTATAAATGACCTCATTAAAAATCAAGTAATGAGTCACTTTAAAGGGTTCCATCTTTCAAGGGAAAACAGAAAAGTTCAAGCTGCACATGTGCACACCTGAGCCAAAATATGCCTAGAACACTACAGGATCCAGGGGCTTTCCCAAGCAAAATGGAAAATGGCTTGCAACACCAGACACAATGAAATTTCTCCTACTTCATAAAGAAATATTCTTCTAGATAAGCAGCAAAATTCATTATAACACCAGGTTGCGTTTGCTATAAAAATTTTAACAATAAAATATTGGGGTAAGTCTGGTACTTTTTAGATTCTTGAACAACAGGGGATGGAGGGCATTGCTCCTTTGGCCTTTAATACAGTGATACTACTTGAAAAGAAGTGCACAATAGTGTGGTGGGTAGTGTTGCTGTTTCATGGATCCAATGTCCTAGGTTCAGTGCTGCTATGATGTTTAGGCAGGTATGACTGTACCTTCAACCCAAATTAGTCAGATATAATATTTTATGTTCTATTCTTATAGAGAAATGATTACAGTCTTTCATTTGTTAATGGCATACTGACTCTACTGGTTGCAATATATAGTTTACATATCTTTGATGTAGAGTCTTTAACTTACTTTATCTATGTAAATCACCAAGATATGGAAAACTAAACTCATCCTCAACATATCCTCCTGACAGCAAATATCTAAGCACCTATCATGTATCAGTACCATCATAGTGATTTCACCTAAGCAAAGAGTAAAATAAGAATACAGGATTAAAATGTATTGTACGTACAATACAAAGCTGGAAGCGAGATCTCCATATGATAGAAGATAGCTAGTTCTTGTAGGACATGGGTACTACAAGCTTAAATTATATAGAAAAGTACATTTTTATAAGATTTTTCATGCAGCTTGGCTGAACCGTCCTTCAAGCTGCGGAGACTAATATCTGTCAATGCAAGTGTAAGACAGGGAAGCCACAGTGTAGCTGACACATACAGTAAGTGAGATTGCTCACTGTGTAGATAAACAAGCACAAGGCTTCAGAAGTCCTGGTGGATGACTGCCTGACAGGATAAACAAAGGAAACAAGGCTTGCATAATAAATTTGCGAGTGTGCAGACAACACAAAGAAGAAGGAGTCCGACAGATTTTCAGAAAAGAGAGACCAAGCAACTACTGGTAGATTTGTCCAAATCATGTGTTGATACTGTTGGAAAATAATTTGTGGCAAGTTCCATTCATTAATTTGTTTATTCATTATGACGCAGTGGTTAAAGCTGTTTAACCTCAACATTCCACAGTTGGGTTGAAATCCCAGTCTATTCAGTGTGTACACAGGTTAAGCTGATTGGTGCCACTTACGTTTCACTATTAAATGATAGTAAAATGTGAATATTAGCCTTTAGCATTGCTGAATGCGATTGATTTTTGAGTTTGTGGTAAGTGGTTTGGGTCCTCTGAGATGGTACACATTTTTTGTCGTGGTTTGTGTGATGTGTGTAAAATGCCTTCAATGCACTTAAAATGTAGCCTTTATAATCTGA
The DNA here is from genome assembly GCA_026402145.1 of Polypterus bichir lapradei. Classification (NCBI taxonomy): domain Eukaryota; kingdom Metazoa; phylum Chordata; class Cladistia; order Polypteriformes; family Polypteridae; genus Polypterus; species Polypterus bichir. Next base: position 11,847,138 of record JANRMT010062796.1, on the reverse strand, counting down.
GTGGTTGTGTAATGGAGTTATTGTATGTGTGAGTAGTGTTAATGCAGTTGAAAGACAGAGGTGTGTGTTCCGATACCTGCAGCACAGCAGCGAGTACAAAAAAACATAAGTAAAAACATGTAATCACATATATAAATTGTTATAAACCAACCAAGCAGGTATCACCCTAAACATCCAAATAAGTTCTAGCCCTCTTCACTACCCTGCTAGCACTAAAGTCTGGTAATGATTCTGGAAAATTAATGTTACCCAAATTATACACTAATTATACTCTTCCCATACAGTTATAAATGTTCATTTGACTCCAGAAGGAAAAAATGTATCAAATTGTTCATTTTCTAGAACCCCTTATTGAAAAACTGGGTTCCCAATCCTGTAGTATCAGGAGGAGAACAAACCCTGGAAACAAACACAGTAGTGGCAACCAACCCCGTTGCCATCATGTGACATGTGCAATGACAGAGTGTGAAACATCTTTGAGATTCTGCTGTAAAATGGCAACACCCAGCTTCTTGGATATACCTCAGAAATCAAAAAAAGGTTCCTACAAAATTCTTTAATGGGTTGGAAAAAAAAGAAATTTCTAGCTAGCATCAGGTGCTATTTGTTTTTGACTTTTCTTTTGGTACTATGAAGTTGATTTTTGTTTTGTTCTTTTGAATTTTGCCAATCGTTTTTACCTCTTCATTTCTCTTTTTAGACCTGTGCTTATATAAGCCTGATAATCATTTTGCTAAGCATCACTTATCTTACCTTCATCTATCTTGTTATTTTCTTTCACAATAAGCAAAGACTGCCCTTAACAATCAATTCCGGTTCAATCTGAGCAGCACGGTGGTTCTTGCCTCTTAGATCCAGGAAGTGTGAATCACAGCATCACTCTCTGTGTAGTGTTTATTTGTACATTCTACCTCCACCTGCCAGTGTTTTCTGGACTATTCCAGTTTCCTCTGAAAAATATGAAGGGTAGATTGATTGGAAGCTCTAAATTAGACCAACATGAAAGTGTGAGAGTGTGTCCTGTGGAGGTATCATCTTCTTTGGAGTAAGTTCCTGCCTTATGCTACCAGGCAGGGGTACTTTAATAAGGAAACAGTTAGGATGACTCCAAGGGCTTGGAACATACAAGAGCTTTTTGAAATACTGAAACATAATTTTATTAGTTTTTATAGGCCAGTTATTGAAAATACATTTAAAGGAATATCCATCCATCCATCCATCCATCCATCCATTATCCAACCCACTATATACAAACTACAGGGTCACGGGGGTCTGCTGGAGCCAATCCCAGCAAACACAGGGTGCAAGGCAGGAAACAAACCCTGGGTAGGGCGCCAACCCACCGCAGTTAAAGGAATAATTTACTTGCAATTTCGGAATTATAGTTTTTGTAAAAAGTAGCAATACACACTCTAACTACATTGTATTTCTTACCTCTATTTTAGCCAGAATTGTTCAAGCCATTCCTCACAAATTTGATTCAGTGTGGAAATCCACACACTAGCAACTTAACATTAGATGCATCTTTACTTTGCTTAACTGAAATGTCATAGCTAAATGTTGACTTCCAAAAGAGGAATGAATAGCAAGGACAACTTGAAACAGAGAAGGGACACAGTTGGTTACCCAACTTTTTTCTTAAAGAAAGGTCAGTTTATCAACATTAGTCCATTCTCCATATCAACGGGACTGTCTTAATGCATAGGTATGCTGGGCAGTTGTCCAGGAGCCCCACAAGCATTGGGGCCCCATGCTAATCTATGTATGTTGTGACTTGCTGACCGGTTGTGTAGGTAGGGGCTCTAGTGCACTGCTTTGCCCAAGGGCCTATAATGCTGATAAGACGGCCCTGCATACCAAACTGTTTTACAAGATCATTAAATCTAACCCAGCAACCAAAAGATCAAAAACTCTAACCAGAAGCCAAATTAAATAAAGTGTGTGCTTATTATTAAGTAATTCATGAGGAATGAGCTGTATCACAGTAAACAGACAAACATACATTTCTGTTGCTAATAACTTTAATGGTAGATCGTTTTTTATAAGAGTATCTGTGAGGTAACATTGTTCATGCACCTAGCTAAATAAGTTCTGCCCTGGTATTAGCACAGATGCAACTTCATCTGCCCTTTAGTCATTTAACATGGGTAGTAAGTATTAGAGCCATCAGGTCGTACATTTCTATTCAAAAACAATTCAAGTTTATTTAAGAAAGGTTTTGAAAGCACAGGCTGACACTCAATTGTAAAAGAATGGATGTTTGTTTTACCTTTCACTAGTTATTGCATCATGTTATTCTAGACAAGCTATGCAATTCTGCAGTATTATGCACATCTGTTTTTGCATGTCACTTCCACAATCAGCCTTTTTGTAATTTTGAATACTTTATTACTATCTTCAATAAAACATACAGCTATGCTACTTCACAGCTAAGTGTATCCCGCTGACCCTCTTTTTAATATACAAGTGAATACTGAGCATTTTTTCAAAACACTTCTTTGGTACCCTAAAAGTATCATTCTGCATTTGATCCTGTACCGATTCACTCCTAAACCTGTTATTCTTGACTATCTTATACAAAGATATTCTTATTAGAACATTAGAACAATGATAGAAGAGAACAGGCCATTCAGCCCAACAAAGCTCACCAGTCCTATCCACTTATTTCTTCCAAAAAAACATCAAGTCGAGTTTTGAAAGTCCTTAAAGTCTTACTGCCTACCACACTACTTGGTAGCTTATTCCAAGTGTCTATTGTTCTTTGTGTAATGAAAAACTTCCTAATGTTTGTGTGAAATATACCTTTAACAATTTTCCAACTGTGCCGATGTGTTCTTGATGAACTCATTTTAAAATAACAGCCTCGATCCACTATACTAATTCCCTTCATAATTTTAAACACTTCAGTCATTTCACCTCTTAATCTTCTTTTCCTTAAACTGAAAAGGCTCAGCTCTTTTAATCTTTCCTCATAATTCAACCCCTGTAGTCCTAGAATCAGCCTAGTCACTCTTCTCTGGACCTTTTCTAGTGCTGGTATGTCCTTTTTGTAGCCTGGAGACCAAAACTGCACACAGTACTCAAGATGATGCCTCACCAGTGCATTATAAAGGTTGAGCATAACCTCCTTGGACTTGTACTCCACACATTGTGCTATATAACCTAACATTCTGTTAGCCTTCTGAACACTGTCGGGAGGTCGATAGCTTAGAGTCCACTATGACTCCTAAATCCTTCTCATAAGGTGTACTCTCAATTTTCTGACCGCCCATTGTGTATTCCAACCTAACATTTTTATTTCCTATGTGTAATACTTTACATTAACTGACATTAAATTCCATCTGCCACAAATCTGCCCAAGCCTGTATGCTATCAAAGTCCTTCTGTAATGATATAACGGATTCCAAATTATCTGCTAATCCACCTGTCTTGGTATCATCTGAAAATTAAACCAGCTTGTTACTTATATTCTTAAATCATTTATATATATTAAAAATAGCAGCAGCCCCAGCACTGACCCCTGTGAACACCACTCTTAACATCGGCCAGTTCTGATGAGGTTCCTCGCACCATTACCCTCTGCTTCTAGTGTCTGTATCAATTCTGCACCCATCTAAAAACATCACCCTGAACTCCCATTTCTTTTAGTTTGATGCCCAACCTCTCATGTGGCACCTTATCAAATGCTTTCTGAAAGTCCAGATAAATAATATCATAAGCTCCACTTTGATTGTATCCTTTTGTTGCCTCCTCATAGAATTCCAGCATGTTAGTAAAACACAACCTCCTTCTTATGAACCCATGCTGACTGTTCAGAATAAATCTTGTCCTTGCCAGGTGTTGCTCAATCTTACCCTTAATAATTCCTTCCATTAATTTTCCTGTGATGCATGTTAAGCTTACTGGCCTATAGTTGCTTGGATCTGCCCTGTCACCCTTTTTATATAATGAGATAATATTTGCCATTTTCTAGTCCTTCGGAATCTCTCCAGTGTGCAGTGACTTCCTAAAAATATGTGTCAAGGGTTTATATATGTACTCACTAGCCTCCTTAAGAACACGAGGATAAATATTATCTGGTGATTTGTTTGATTTCAGCTTATTTAATCTGAGCAGCACTTCTCCCTCTACAATTTCCAAATCTCTCAGTACCTCCTTAGTAGTCCCTGATACCTCTGGGAAGTTGTCCACTTGCTCACTTGTAAACACCTCAGAAAAATGTAAGTTTAGGGCATCTGCTATTTCACTGTCTGTATCTTTTAATTTCCCTTTACTATTTCTGATGCACTTCACCTCCTTCTTGACTGCTCTTTTGCTACTAGAATACTGAAAGAATCTCTTAGGGTCTTCTTTCACCTTATCTGCTATATTCCTCTCCAGCTCTCTTTTAGCCTCCCTGATATCCTTCTTAATGGTTGCTCTCATGTTCTCATATGCTCTACGATTAACTTTGCAGTCATTAGCCTTATATGCCTTATAAAGCAGTTTTTTTCCTTTGCAGCTTCTTTTGTAAATATTTACTAATCCACTGTGGAGTTGTTTTTTTTTTTAATTTCCTATTAATTACAATTTTAGGTATGTATCTGTCCTGCATTACATGTAAAACATTTTAAAGCCTGCTCCGCTGTTCCTCGACTGTCTCCACACTTAAATGCTTATCCCAGTGTATCCTACTTAGACATTGTTGCATCTGCTCAAAATTTGCCCTACCAAAGTATCTTAACAATTTTAGTCTTTGCATCTGCACTCTTACAAAATACTGAGAATTATATTACATTATGGTCACTTGACCCTAGTATTTCAATCACCTGTACATCCTCAATTCTATCCTGATTATTACAAAATACTAAATCCAGACAGGCTTCACCCCATGTTGGTGCTTTAACATGCTGTGTTAAAAAACAATCACTGATTACTTCTAAAAACTCTTGTGCTCCTCCATCTGCAAGGTTATTCCACTTCATATTTGGATAATTACATCCCCTATGACTATATCTCCCTGTAAACTTGCCTTTTTGATAGTACCAAAAAGATGTGTGTTGAAATTACTGTCTGAATTGGGTGGTCTATAACACACTCCTAAAATAAGACTGCTTTCCCTAATATTTTCCAGGCGAAGCCATATGTCCTCACTAATATGGGGCTCATCATCCAACTGAAGAGGACTTACATTTAAATTCTGTTTGGCATAAACAGCAACCCCAGCTGAGGTACATACAACTCCAACTCACTTACCTTATTTTTGATACTTCTAGGATTAAGGCAAACTATTTTTCATGTGTTACTCCTTCTACATTTAAATTTTTGCCTAGAATTTACATTACTACGCATTTTTATTTCTACAACGTTGCTTGTTCCTCCATGTATAGATGTAAACCTGGCCTGTCCTAAACTCTTTGCCTCCCATTCCCTAGTTTAAACAATCCTCGACTATCCTACGCATACACCTCCCCAATACATTGGTGCCCCTACAGTTCAGATGTAACCTGTCACGGCGGAACAGATCTGTTCTAAAAGGAGTCCCAATGCCCCATAAACCTATACCCTTCTACCCTGCACCAAGATTTCAGCCACGTGTTAAACCTTCTATTCTCCTCTATCTTACCTGGACTGGCGCGTGGCACAAGCAGAACTTCAGAGGAGACTACCTTGTCAGTTCTGATCCTGAGCTTGGCACCTAACTCTTTGAATTTGGATTGCAGAACTGACAGACTATTTTTATGTATCTCATTTGTTCCAATATGGACCATGACAACTGGATCCACCCCCACTCTGGCCAAGAGCCTATCCACCCTTCCAGGGAGGTCCCCCACCTGTGCATCCGGAATGCAACACACTGTGTGAGACTCTGTGTCTGGAGCACACCTGCACTTCAATCCACCTAATGATTGAGTCCCCAACTATCACTACTCCTCTCTTTCTGGGAACTGGTTTTAAGGTGGCCCGTTGGGGCTCCTCATTCCTGCCTACCACCTCAAAATTATTAGAGATACCGTCCAGGTCCGAAAGGACGTGATAATGGTATGACTCTTCTAAATCTGGGGTTGATACCCCCGGACATTGTGCACCCTTTACCATACGCCTTATGACCATGACCCACCTATTTCTACCTGTCTGGTCTGGAATCTCTTCCCGTGCCACCTTAGGGGTACACACTATCTTTCTCACCTGGGCCAGGTCCACCAATTCTCTACTACAACGCAGGCAAGCCAACTCCTCCTCCAGTTCAGTGACCATGAGCTCGAGGTGCTGGACCAGCTGGCATCTCTTGCAGATGTAGTCTTCATAGACAACTGGCTCCTCCATGACATCATCTAAAAAGTCCAGCATCCAGCAGGACTTGCACTGCACTGGCCTCATTATTAAAATTTGATTTAGAATTAGTAAAACTGTCTTGACTTTTGTTTTTTTTGTTAAAATTAAATGATTTAACTTAAATGGTAACACTAAGAACTGTTACATCTATTTTACACCTTGTCCTCTTAATGCAATTGGGAAATAATTGCCATAATTCTTATTCTTTTTTCTTGTTTTAATGCTTTAAAACACCCTCTTTAAAGTGCTTCTTTGGTGTCAGTAATGGATATTTAGTTTAGCCACCTCCACCAACATACAGTGTAACAGAATTATTCTACATCTTACATGGCTGCTGGTTTAACATATAATGCCTATGTGGTATAGCGAGTCAGGGTTCTGTGGTGGTGTGTGATTATTTATAGTGTAGCTCAGGTTTCTAGGTGTGGGTGCATGCCGATGGAAAGCCATCCAGCTATGAAGTGTTCAGTGGGAAAATTGTCTGATTGCTTGTTCACAATCAGCCCATTCATTCCAAGTGTTATTAATTAGAGCACCTACACCCCCGACTAAAGTATAAAAGGCATCAGAGTACGACTGACAAGCAAAACAAACAAAGAAGCAGGAGATCAAAATAGACATTTGGGGATGGAAAAAGAGTGGAAATAAATGATCGAGCTGGTGAGGTGGATTAGAGGTAAGGTGGTCAAGGTGACCCGCAGGGAGCAAAAGGAACAGCACTTTAGGGACAGGTTGCTCCTGCTGAGTATTGTGAGAATAAGAAGTGGCTGATGGCTTTGAGGAGCATCCTATGGATGCCTAGGGATAGTGTTGGGATCATGTAGCTTGGGTGTCCCAGTGGGCACCGGTTGAGGGGGATATGGTAAAAGGTGTTGAAAGAGTACTGCGCTCATTGGCAGCTCAGCCCTGCTGAGAAGACCAAGAGGGTGAGCATAGGATATTGGAAAGAGAGAACTACTGGAGTTCAGACAATAGTGAAGAAAAGTAACCCAATTCTGACTCAACATTTTAATCTTGATTTTAATTTATTTATTCGGAACCTCTTTATTCATTGATTTTATCTTTCACATATTTATTGGCAAATCTGCATTGCTGCTTTTTGTTGCACTAAACACTTTGCACCTTTTCTTTTTGTTTGTGTCTTCACTGTCCTAGTCCATCCTCAGTACATGACTATCGAAGATGCCAAGGTTGTAAACAGGCTAAAACAATAAGGCATAATTAAAAATATTCAGGCTGCCTTTCTTACAGTTTTGCTGCATCTGTAAAGGTTTGGTTTAATCCCAGCCTTTCTTCACTGACTACTCACTCCACTTGCAGCATTCAACATGTGTTAGGAGATACAAACAGTCAGACCACTACTTTTTTAAGCAAAGCCTATACTTTGAGATTTTCTTCAAAATTTTCCTCTGTATTGTTTGTTCACTTATACTTTCAAGGTAAGCGGCCTCCATTTTATAGAATTTCAGTTGCTTTGAAAACTTCTCCTAAGTAAAATATATAATGAGAACTAAACATTTACAGATCATTACAATGCAACATTTAGAATATTCACTTACTTTATTTGTTAAATGTAACCACAGACATAGTCTTATTTAAATGAGTCACAGTGCCTCAACTTATATGAACAAGATCATCTTCTGGCCTCAAGGAGCAAAAGGATACTTACAGAGGGGAAAATAAGTATTGAACGTGTCAACGTTTTTCTCAGTAAATATATTTCTAATGGGACTATTGACATGAAAGTTTTAACAGACGTTGAAAACAAATAAAGTAATCCAAACAAACAAAGAAATAAAAACAATTAAGTCCATAAATTATCTATACTAATAAAAGGCAAAGCCCTCACTGACTGACTGACTGACTGACTGACTGACTCATCACTAATTCTCCAACTTCCCGTGTAGGTAGAAGGCTGAAATTTGGCAGGCTCATTCCTTACAGCTTCCTTACAAAAGTTGGGCAGGTTTCATTTTGAAATTCTACGCGTAATGGTCATAACTGGAAGGTATTTTTCTCCATTTACTGTAATGGAGTTGAGCTTGACCGCCGTGGGGGCGGAGTTTCGTGTGACATCATCACGCCGCCCACGTAATCACGTGAACTGACTGTCAACGCACTATGTAGAAAACCAGGAAGAGCTCCAAAATACGCTGAACAAAACATGCATTATATAATTGAGAAGGCAGCGAAACAATAAGAAGCGAGCGAGTGACATATACTACCATATTCATCATTGCAGCTACTTCGGAAACAAAGCAAGGTATAAACCTAAACTTTGAATTAAGTAAATAGACAGGCTGCCGCTGGCGTTTTTAATGCCCACGGGTAATGCGGGATACAAGTTTAATTAGAGAACGCAGGATATAAACGAGAGTTTTGATCACTTTGTAACTAAGTTAAAATTGCAGGTGAAGGGGTGTGCTTATGCAAATTCCGAGAGACTGTGTTTGTGGGGGATTGACAGTTAAGGCGGGTGGAGGAGTCACGTCATCATATCCCCTCCCATTTACCTCATTTCGCTCTGAGCTGAGCTCCGCGGCTAACGCCGTCTTCTGAAGCAACTTCGTCACACTGCCACCTAGAGTCAAAACTTAAATATATAAAGTCAGCGTCGGAATATATAAACTCAGCGCTGGAATATATAAAGTCAGCGTCGGAATATATTGTCACGCTTGGGTCACAGATTTGCACAGAGACACAGGAGGTCGTAGAAACAAGAAGGATTTTTATTCAAACACTGCAAACACATGAGCTTAAATGTGCTCCATGACAATTCAGAGATGACAGTTCCGCTAGGAGCAGTGAGAGAGAGCGATAAAAGCAAGCAAACAATCAATTTGCAACTGACAGGCGCTGCACAAGGCTTTTAAGTTAGCGGGGCAGCGAAACAATAAGAAGCGAGCGAGTGACATACTACCATATTCATCAGTACAGCTACTTCGGAAACAAAGCAAGGTATAAACCTAAACTTTAAATTAACTTAATAGACAGGCTGCCGCTGGCGTTTTGCATGCCCACGGGTAATGCGGGATACAAGTTTAATGAGAGGACGCAGGATATAAACGAGAGTTTTGATCACTTTGTAACTAAGTTAAAATTGCAGGTGAAGGGGTGTGCTTATGCAAATTCCGAGAGACTGTGTTTGTGGGGAATTGACAGTTAAGGCGGGTGGGGGAGTCACGTCATCATCTCCCCTCCCATTTACCTCATTTCGCAATGAGCTGAGCTCCGCGGCTAACGCCGTCTTCCGAAGCAACTTCGTCACACTGCCACCAAATACAGAGAAATCCACAAGTTAATACACACGCTGTCTCTAGACTTTCTCCACACTGAATCCTCCAGGCACTACTTACAAAAGGTTACATTGACAATCGTGTTACGTTATTTTTAAAATGTTTAATTTTCTTAGCACAAGCACAGCTGAGAAGCTTCGATGCATGTGCTCCATAAGGCGTTAAAAAATAATGCATTTAATCACACTTTGCATTACAATCAAAGGGGAAGTTTTGTCAATGCATGATTTCCTGGTACACCGATTACATTGATCAGCGCATCCCAATTCATTTTAGCCTCACACAACCTTGGTTTGAGAAGAAGTATGAAAAAATATGAGGTTAACTTCGCACTTTATTTTGCACGTATACGATTATGAGGTTGTCAGCTCGGATTATGAAGACACGCACAGGAGTGAAGGACTGACAGTGCCATCACAGCCGATTAATAGCTGGGACGTCTCACCAGTCTGCACAAGACCCACCGCGACTGTCCCCAAAAGGCGCTCATATCGTCACCGAACACATCTCTCTATCTATACTAATAAAAGGCAAAGCCCTCACTGACTGACTGACTGACTGACTGACTGACTCATCACTAATTCTCCAACTTCCCGTGTAGGTAGAAGGCTGAAATTTGGCAGGCTTATTCCTTACAGCTCACTTACAAAAGTTAAGCAGGTTTCATTTCAAAATTCTACATGTAACGGTCATAACGGTCGATAACGGTCGACAACGTCCACCATGTTGAACTTTCTTATTTATGGCACCATCTTCACGTAATTTGGTAGGCGGCTTCCCTGTGTTTACCGAAACTGATGTATGTACTTATTTCGATGGTATGACTTCACTGTCGGCCGCCATATTGAACTTTCCAACGTCACTAATTTTCCAACTTTCAGTGTAGGTAGAAGGCTGACCCCATCTTCACGAAATTTGGTAGGCGGCTTCCCTGCGCTAACCGAAACCAATGTACATACTTATTTCGGTGGTATGACGCCACTGTCAGCCGCCATATTTAACTTTCCAACGTCACTAATTCTCCAACTTCCCGTGTAGGTAGAAGGCTGAAATTTGGCAGGCTCATTCCTTACAGCTTACTTACAAAAGTTAAGCAGGTTTCATTTCGAAATTCTACGCGTAACGGTCATAACGGTTGACAATGTTCGCCATGTTCAACTTTCTTATTTATGGCCCCATCTTCACGAAATTTGGTAGGTGGCTTCCCTGCGCTAACCAAAACCGATGTACGTACTTATTTCAGTGGTATGATGCCACTGTCGGCTGCCATATTGAAGTTTCCAACGTCACTAATTCTCCAACTTCCCATGTAGGTAGAAGGCTGAAATTTGGCAGGCTCATTCCTTACTTACAAAAGTTAAGCAGGTTTCATTTTGAAATTCTACACGTAACGGTCATAACGGTCGACAAAGTCCGCCATGTTCAACTTTCTTATTTATGGCCCCATCTTCATGAAATTTGGTAGGTGGCTTCCCTGCGCTAACCAAAACCGATGTACATACTTATTTCGGTGATATGATGCCACAGTCGGCCGCCATATTGAACTTTTCAACGGTCTTTGTTACTTATGGGCCCATCTTCAAGAAATTTGGTACGCGGGTTCCCAACGCTAACTGAATCCTACTTACGTACATATATACGTCCATTGCCTGCAGCTTGGTCACCGTGTGAGGCGGTGTTGGGTCCCCCATCCCAACGCCTTCCACGTTGTTGGCTGCCTGCCTATATAAGGCCGTCTGTCGCTCCAGTCTCTACATTCCCTTCCTTGCTTCGCCACAGTATTCACGTCTCCCTGCTGATAACTACAGCCTTTTTATTTAATCCAAGGCTTCTCCGCTGTTTTATTGTTCATTTATTACGATTATAGTTATTGTGTAGGTATTTTAGACTTACTTTACATTGTTCAGGTACCCATTTCCTTTATCATTCCAACCGTACCCCCATTAACATGTCTATTGAGGTGATCACCATCGATCAAAGAACTGTCACTTACCAAGTGGTTTCCATGCTGGAGATGGCACCTGCCTTTTCCATTCTCTTTGTTACATATTGCACGGCCATATCAGGCTCACTCTTGATATCCGGAGGAACATTGTGTCTTATGTATTGAATGACTGGGACAGGTTCAAGGTGTGGACTGATGACGGTACAGGAGATAATTATACTACACAGGAGCACTAGAAGAGTGAAATGCTTAAGCCCTTCACCTATGCACCTGCATGTGAGTTGATGGCTGCCGCTAAATTGTTCGGTTGTCGCTTTCAAGTGTACCGAAATGGCCAAATATTTTACACTTTTGGACAACCGCCAATGCCTCTTAAACATCTTACATTCACAGGTGACGATTTCAGTAGTGGACACTTTGATGTTTAGAAATGTTTAAACTCTCAAAAGCTGGATGTGAAGTTATCAATGAAACTGGTTGTATACTTACAACGCTTGACAGATGCCGAATGTCTCTTCAACACAAGTCCTACAAATACTGTCGTAATTGAAACAAACCATGAAATTCAAACTGATTATGACAGCAGCAATCCAAGCTGTGAGATTTAAAACAAGATTACTGTTCACATGGCCAACTGTACGTTGCATGCTCAAGAGTAAGCTCAGCACACAGCTACAGCTTGGTCATATTACAACTGGAAGGCCGAACTGACAACGTGGTATACAAAGAGATCCTTAACAAATAATTATTGGTATATTTTCCCTCAGTTTTAAAAAGGTTTAATTGTCTTCTTAATAAAAATTTTAAGGCAGTACTTCGCCGCTGCGAAGCGCGGGTATTTTGCTAGTACTATATAAAAGGAAAAGGCAACTTTCCTTTCTTTACACCTTTTTTCCTTTTATCCCAAACCAAAGCCTTTCTCTCTTAACACTGCAGAGGACACAAAACTAATTTTCTTTAATTGCTGGTAAGGCACATTACCAGAGGCAGAAATTTGGACTTTCACATAGAAAATGTAATTTCTATACCACAGCCGTCGTGTAGCGCCTTTCAAAAGGGATCTACTACCGAGAGATGATCCATATACATTTTAGCTGCTGTTAGTACTACTTACCTCTTCTGTTATACCGTCTTTAAAATGTAGTTTACCCGCAACCACTCCAGTAGTGCTCAATGTACCTTTACTTCTTAAAACGTTAATGTTTTACTGTTTAATAACTTATAGACTACATTTTATTATTTTTCCCTTGCACTCAGTGATCAAAGCTATACACACACATATAGACACATACATATATATATATATATATACACATATATTTATATATACCTGTGTGTATGTTTGTATGTATGTGTATACACACACACACACACACACACACACACACACACACACACACATACATACATACACACACACAAATTATATATACTGTATTTGTGTGTCTGTGTATTTATGTATGTATATGTGTGTGTATATATGATGTAGATAGGTATGCATATATATATGTGTATATGTAGATATGTATATAGATATGAATTTTGCTATATATATATATATATATATATATATATATATATATATATACAGCAATTACATTAAAAATCATGTTACGTTATTTTTAAAATTTTTCCTTTTCTTTTTCATACCTTTTTTAACACACTACTTCTCCGCTGCGAAGCGCGGGTATTCTGCTAGTGTGTAATAAAGTGAAATCACACAGGGAAAAAGTATTGAACACATGAAGAAAAGGAGGTGCAAAAAGGCATGGAAAGCCAAGAAACCATCTGAAATTTGTCAGCATTTAAAAGCAATCCTGCCCCCTATCAGTGCAAATGAATATCAGCTGGTTTAGTCCTAATTGATGACCTATCAAAAGGTTTCTCATTACCAAGGTGTCACACAAGAACCATCTCATGATGGATAAAAGCAAGCAGCTCTCTCAAGACCTTCTCAACCTTATTGTGGCAAAACATACTGACGGCATTGGTTACAGATGTATTTCTAAACCTCTGAATGTTCCAGTGGGCACCATTGAGACCATAATCCGGAAGTGGAAAGAACATCTTTTCAATATAAAATGGCCACGACAAGGTGGTCCTTGCAAGATTTCTGACAGAGGATTCAAAAAATAATCAAAAGAGTTGTCCAAGAGCCAAGGACCACTCGCAGAGAGCTTCAGAAAGGCCTGGAATTTTCAGGTCCAGTTGTTTCAAAGAAAACAATAAATAATGCACTCAACCGCCATGGCCTCTATGCATGCTCACTGTGCAAGACTCCACTACCGAAGAAAAAGCATGTTGAAGCTTGTTTAAAGTTTGCAGCACAACATTTGGCCAAGCCAATGAAATACTGGGAGAATATAGTCTGGTCAGAGGAGACCAAAATTGAACTCCTTGGATGTCATTGCACACACCATGTTTGGAGGAAAAATGGAACTGCATGTCACCCCAAAAACACCCCAAAATACTGGCAGACGTTATATAATTGATGGAAGGATAAATGAAGAAATGTACCGGGACATTCTTGATAAGAATCTGCTGCCATCTACAGGGATTCTGAAGTTGAATCAAGGGTGGACATTTCAGCAAGACAAGGATCCCAAACATACAGCCAAGGAAACTCTCAGTTGTTTTCAGAGAAAGAAACTAAAGCTGTTAGAATGGCCCAGTCAATCACCCGACTTGAATCCAATTGAAAATCTATGGAAAGAACTGAAGATCAGAGTTCATAGAAGAGGCACCCGGAACCTTTCAAGATTTGAAGACAGCTTGTGTGGAACAATGGGTGAAAATCAAACCTGAGCAATGCATGCGACTAGTTTCTCCATAAAGTAGGCATCTTGAAGCTGTCATTACCAACAAAGGCTTTTCTACTATATATTAAATAAATTTCAGTAAGCGTGTTCAATACTTATTCCCTGTGTCATTCCACTTTATTACACATAACTTAACTTAATTTATGGAGTTATTTGCTTTGATTTATTTGTATGTGTGGGTTACTTGGGTTGTTACCGACATCTGGTGTAAATTTCATATCAATAGCCCAATTAGAAATATATTTACTGTGAAAAATGTTGACGCGTTCAATACTTATTTTCCACGCTGTAGCTGGGGAAAAATAATAATAACTGCATTTAACTTGTTTAAGCATTCCTGTGCCATTTCATCGGGGCTTAAAATGCGTACTACAGGCAGTATTGTACATGCGCACATATTACTTTGTGATCACATCACTTAGTATGCATAGTGAAAGATGTGTTCAAAAGTCCCTTATATGTGAAGGCTGCAGCATCCACACATTATGCAGAGTTATTAGCATTCATGTTTTGACATATTGCAAGTAAAGAAATAAAAATACTATATTAATAATAATGTAGTGAAGTGTGGCTCATTTTATGGTTCACCATCCAAACAGATTTTTGTTTGCCCAGCCATAAGTTCTAGACTGATGACAAGACTGTACAGATTCTTCTGTTTTATAGACTGCACAGAATTGTGATGACTGATGATATTTAAATATAACAATTGCTCAAGTATCATTTTTATTTTTTCCTGTTGGATTTTGTTCTTGATGTTGCCATTGGTAGCATGATAACATATTGTCAAGCTTGGGTCACAGAGTTGCACGAGAGAAAGGAAGATGAGACCTGGTTTCCAAGGAAAAATCACTTTGTTGTTGAACAGACAGGAACAGTTTCAAGGCTTTCAGAATAGCAGCTTTTACTTCAGCACACAAGATAAGAGCAGCGAAAAGAGCAATCATCCTGCTTTAGCTCCCTTCTTCAGATTAACAGAACACAAAGCTTACTTCCTCAAGTGGATTAAACAGCTGAGGAACACTGGCTGGGGCAGACATAATCTAGAAAAGAGAGGAAGGGAGAGAGAGCAAAAGAGCAGGTGAGAACTCAGTTTTAAATGCTCTAAAGATTGTGCGACAAGCACATTACGTAGAAACTGTAAAGCTGAGCTGTAGAGTGTGTTTGTTTCCCATTGAAATACTATCTAAGAGAGAGTTTTGGAAGAGCAATTGTGTTAGTTTGCCATTGGTTTACTGTTTACCAGCTGTTGGCAGTGGCCGGGAGGAATGTACACCAGACAACCTACCAAGCTGAGACTACAAATAGGCGACAACAGAGGTGACATTTTATTTAAAAATAATGCACACAAACAAATAATGCCTAGAATTATTAACCTAAGATCAAATATATTTGAATATTTACTTATTTTTGCTTTGACTATTCCATCCTTATTTTTGGCTAATTTGTCAGCACTAGTAAGTATATTCAACCACGGGAATACCATCCTGAATAGGTAAAGTTATTAAAATCTTTGAATGTTTTGTTGGGGTGACGGTGACGGGGAATGGGTTTACAGGATTTGTTTGGTGTTTGTGAGATGCCCAATATGATATCCTTTCATGGAGCCCAAAATCTCTAACAGCATCCCTGCCACCAGGACAGGCTAGATCTCCCAGAGGAAGGATATGGCGATACATATCTTTAATATTTTGAGTATTATAATGATTCATCAAAAAGAAAATAATGAATGAGAAGGGAAAATTTCACATAACATAAGATCATACTAGTCCATCTACAAAAGCAATGAATGACTGACAAACAACAATAAGCAACCAGAGGAGATCCCTTCCATTCTAAAAAAAACAGACAACAACAAACAGATTCAGGATGTGACAATTCATAAACAAGCACGGTACAGTCCATGTCACTTGGCCAATGGATACTAGTTCATCAATTCATCTGCATGATGTATTTCCTTTCATGTAAGATCAAACTGCATTTCTGGTTGACTTTTCCAAGACATAAAACATTTTTGTATTAAATTATACAGTGAAGTATTATCAGTTTGAAATCTTTACACTCTTAGGCAAAAGATCAGTTAGGCTTCTTGGTGCACATTTCAGAATTATTCAGAAGCTCTCTAGTTCGGAACAGAGGGCAACAATTTAAAAGTTCCTCTGGTGTTTTCTGGAATACACTTGAAGATCTCATCAAGGCTTTACACAATCAGAAAAAACAAATTGTTTTAATAAATAATATCTCAACTAGACAAATGAATTAGAATATTGTGTCTTGTTTTACAAGAATTACAGGATGTTTGGGCATCTCTCTTGAACAAATTGGCATGAATCCTTTATGAATACACCCACTCGTCATAAGCAGCGGTGCATCCATTTAAATATGAACCAACTGGTGCATCCTCAAGGAACTAGCCCTTTTAAATAGTTTATTTAGTCTTTTGGCATCACACACACTAGTGCCATTTCATCAGCACACTACCACATAAAAAATACAGTGGCCACTACAGACTAGCAGAAAACATATAAGAGGGGCCTGCACATACCCAATGACCTCAGCCATCCATCCATTTTCCAACCCGCTGAATCCGAACACAGGGTCACGGGGGTCTGCTGGAGCCAATCCCAGCCAACACAGGAACCAATCCCAGGCAGGGTGCCAACCCACTGCAGGACACACACAAACACACCAAGCACACACTAGGGCCAATTTAGAATCGCCAATCCATCTAACCTGCATGTCTTTGGACGAAACCGGAGCGTCCAGAGGAAACCCACGCAGACACAGAGAGAACATGCAAACTCCACGCAGGGAGGACCCGGGAAGCAAACCTGAGTCTCCTAACTGCGAGGCAGCAGCGCTACCACTGCGCCACCGTGCTGCTGACCTCAGCCTCCTCATGAAAAAGAAACGGCTCTGGCCTTCTTGTATACAGCCTCTATAGGGTGGTCCAGATCTAATTATGCAATTTTCATTACGCTATAACTTATTCAGTTTATTACATAGAAAATCACCCGAAAAATCCCAGACCATTGAGAAGTGTGCAAACTGACGACATGAATAATCATCTTTGCGCCGAACTGGAATCGTCCCTGCATAAATCAAAGTCATCCAGATGATCTGGATCTGCATAATTAGATCTGGATCACCCTGCATTTGTATACTGCAGACAAAAATAGCACATATATACATATAACAAGAATTATATAATCTTAAGTGTATTGACAATCTAGAAATACACATATATAAAAAAATGATCTATTGTCACATATGTGCGCTTGGGAGACAGCTTAAGGGCTCTGGCAATGGTAGTAACCCACTAAACCAGGGGTTGGTGTTGTGTGCTAATGCCTTCCTTCTTCCTCCCTCTGCAGAATGGAAAATGGACAGCCATTCCACCGTTGATGTCACTTCCGTTGTCTGCCTACCTGGACCTCCCCCTTCCTGCCTGGAACCCATATGACCAGACATTCGGCCATGTTTGAGTTAGTTCTGCATCTATCCATCTGAAAAAATGCCATTGTTATCTTTGTAAAAAGATCCTTTATATTTTGGTTTATTTTCATTTCACTGGGTCAAGGGCATTTCCCAAACCTTTTTCATGGTTGTTTCTTGCCTTACACTATATATAAATTAATGAAGTACAGCTATATAATATGTGTAAAGTAATTAAAATTGCACATACTTGTAAGTTACAATTTCTCAGTACAGGATTTGAGTTATTGACACAGTATGTTGGCACACTATATTGCACATTGTGTCATTGTTAAGATATCTGCTAATCCTGCTAAGATTTTACTTTTTGTTTTATTTTTACATTTTGATACATTTACAGTTCACATTAATGGATTTAACTATCAGTTCCTCTATTGAAATCCAGGTTTATTGATCCATGAGCTGTTCTTAGATTTTTTTTTCTTTGCATGCTCCCATAACTCATTTTAACTCCAGGTCAAGTCCTTTATATTTCTTTTTCAGAGATCATTTTATTAGACAGCAGTTTTAACTACAGTGCCATCTTGCCACCATGCTGTTTCAAGTATTCTATCATGTCATTAAAGGAATTACAGTTTAAAAAATGTTTTTAACGTCCTGTCTTGAATGCACCACCATTCTTGGATTGCCGTATCTTGTTTCTTTCATGATTTATTTCTTTCAGAAGCCCTTAGCTGGGCTCATCCATAGATATATTCTATTGCCTTTTTATGCTACAGCAGCTTTGTCACCACTATTGCATTTACTGCTTCAAGTGCAGTCTCACCGTTACAGGGAACGCTTTACAGAACGTCTTATTTATATTCTACATGTCTTGGGATATATTTTAACATTTTATTAGCTTTCTAGCTGCTTCTGCAATAGTACAGGTTGAAAAGCTAGTATCACTCCTATTGGTATTATGCAGATTAATTATTGGGAGAACAAACAAGCTCAATAAACTAAGTCAAGGTGCAGTGTTCTTTATGCAAAACAATATCCTTAGCAAACAAAGATGCAAGTGCCTCTTTGGGTTTTAGAATGAATATAGGAAATGTCCCTTGACATATGTAAATTGCTAACTACACACCTATAAGTTAATACAACAAAATGTTCACTAGTCAAGCCTAGCAAATTAACTGTTTATATGTGCTTTTTCATCTCTGTTTTATGTTCCAAAATGACCACTTCTTGTCCCATATCTATACTAATAAAAGGCAAAGCCCTCACTGACTCACTCACTCACTCACTCACTAACTGACTCATCACTAATTCTCCAACTTCCCGTGTAGGTAGAAGGCTGAAATTTGGCAGGCTTATTCCTTACAGCTTCCTTACAAAAGTTGGGCAGGTTTCATTTCGAAATTCTACGTGTAATGGTCATAACTGGAAGCTGTTTTTCTCCATTTACTGTAATGGAGATGAGCTTGAACGCCGTGGGGGCGGAGTTTCGTGTGACATCATCACGCCTCCCACGTAATCACGCAGTACATAGAAAACCAGGAAGACCTCCAAAAAGCGCTGAAGAAAACATGCATTATATAATTGAGAAGGCAGCGAAACAATAAGAAGCGAGCGAGTGACATATACAACCATATTCATGAGTTCTGCTACTTCGGAAACAAAGCACGATGTAAACCTAAACTTTAAATTAAGTTCATAGACAGGCTGCCGCTGGCGTTTGTAATTTAGTGCCTGCCCATATAAGGCCGTCCGTCAGCGGCAATCCAATAGAAACACTGCCACGGGTAAATATTCACGGGTGAAGGACTGTGCTTATGCAGAGGAAGATGAGATGGTCAGGTGGTGTTTGGCACAAACTCAGCGAAACTGCGAGAGAAAGTTTTAAGTGCCGGGACTTAGGTAACATTAGATACAGCCATGGACATAGCACGACATGGCACCAGCACAGCTGGGAAACTTCGATGCATGTACACCGAGCGGCTCACGTGAACTGACGTAGTGCACAGACAAAAAGCAACAGTTCCAAAGAGCGTTGAACAAAAACCGAATTACACAATTGAAAAGGCAGCAAAAAAATATGAAGCGTCTGATACATACAAACATATTCATAAATGCAGCTACTGCGGAAACAAAGCACACGGTGGAAAAAGTCAATGTCCCGCTAAAGGAAGACAGTGTAAAAAAAAAACCCGTGCATGCAGTGTGTCAGGTCTCAGATAAAGAAGAAGACGAGCTGTTTATTGATGCAGTAAGAAACGAATCGATGAATGAAACCTGTCATCTTTACAACGATTGACAAACACAGAATGTAACTTGAACACAACACATCCTACAAATACGAACCTGATTGAAAGAAATAATGATAATCAAATCCTTGATGACAGCAACACTCAGTAACACTCACAAAACAAATACTGTATATTGACAGTCATGTTATGTTATTTTTAAAATGTTCCCTTTTCTTTTTCATAGCTTTTTTAACACACTACTTCTCCGCTGCGATACGCGGGTATATATATATGTATATATATACCCCGATCTACATACTCGAATAATGGATACTTTATTCGCCATCAATGATTGTTTTGGTAAAGCCATACTCAGTGTATTCATTAGATGAACGGTAAAAAAGTAAGAGCGAGGGGAGGATGACTTATTGAGGCATGCAGGC
>JANRMT010062796.1:11755346-11811461 GCA_026402145.1 Polypterus bichir lapradei | reverse complement strand
GCCGCCCTGAGCTGGACTCGGAGTTCCTTCTGCACGCGCTTGAGCTCATGCTGATCACTGCCTTTAAAAGCCCTTTTCTTCTGGTTCAAAAGGCCTTTGATGTCACTTGTAATCCATGGCTTGTTGTTAGCATAGCAGCGTACTGTTCTTACTGGAACTACAATGTCCATACAGAAGTTGATGTAATCAGTTGTGCATTCAACAGCCTCTTCAATGTTCTCACTATGTGACCCCAGCAATATCTCCCAGTATGTAGTTCCAAAGCAAACTAATTCACAATAAAGACCTAAACCATCAGATTTTGTCCATGACATTAACATTCTTACAAATCCCAAACTGGGACTGTAAATCTGTTTATTTTTCTCCATATATAATATTCCATTGAGAATAATCACTTCATATTTGATTTTAGAGTCAAGAGGCTAAGGCTTGCTTTACAGCCTATCAAATAAATGAAGTGTCATACAGTTTTGAGAGCAATGAACAATTTCTACTAACTGTGAGTGCTTGGTAGATGATGTTTTGTATACTGAAATTAAAAGTACAACATTCCTAGAAATATGACAAAGTTAATCATTTAGAGAATTAATTGATTTTTTTGATTACATTTTTGACATTTGAATAAAAATGTGTCATAATACAATAATGCACACATTCACCACTTCAGTAAGCCTCAAGCCATACACCTGATTTTCAAAACCATCTGCACAAATCTATGCTATCTTAAAGCCAGCTAACATTACATTGTGTGAAACAAAAATGCACTTCCTCCTGTTTGTGCTCATGTAATATACAGTACATACTCCTAATTAGCAATGAGTGCAATTTGAAAAATAATAGTCACTATTGTATATCAAGGAGCTAGAAAAAGTATGCAAGGCATAAGGGCAGCATGGTAGGGCAGCACAGTGGTGCAGTGGTAGTGCTGCTGCTTGGCAAAAAGGAGGCTTGGTATTGCATTCCAAGTGTTCCCTCTGTGGAGTTTGTTCTCCTGAAGTCTGTGTGTGTTTTCTCCAGGTGCTCTGGTTACAGTCTAAAGACATGCCGGTTAGGTGAATTGTCATTGCTAAACTGGCCATTGTATGTGTTTCGGTGTGAGTGTATTGACCCTGCAATGGACTTGCACCCACTGTTTGCTGGAATAGGCTCCAGCTCATGATAAACAGGTTTGGAAAATGGATGGAAGGAAGGATGCATTGCATAATATTCAAGTGCATTCTGAGACATAGCTACCTGTTTTTAAAGATGGAACATGTCTATTTTTTTTTTACTTGCATCACCAAAGAGACAGATACCACATTTCTGCTTATTAAATATTTTCTTACAATGAGTAATGTTCAAAAATAAAAATAAAGAGCTGTGCTACCCATCTAAGCTACCCATCTAAGACATGTTGAAATCTAAAAAAATAATCATAGACCTCAGCTTTAAGACTTGCAGGGCACAATTCAATGAATATGTCTATGATATATGCCATTTAGTATGGGATTTGTAAAAGCAGTGCTAATGTTTGTGATGCTCCACAATCTGGAATGTTGTAGACACACAGACAGACACACAGATACTTATCCTTTTATTAAGGTGGATAATAAAATATAATTATGTGAATAAGTTACAGCATTTTACAATATCATGCAGTTAAAAACTGATCCCAAATAGGTGTGTGCTGCCTGAAATAGCTTTCAAAGAGAGCTGATTCGACAATAAGAGACGTAAAAATTACACCCGCTGATGTACTTTTCTTAGTTGTTGATTCTGGAGGGTTTATGGCATTTGTATTTCATATGACTTAAACATAACATTTTTGAAGCAAGTAACAGATTTAAAATCTAAAATCGAGTCTGCTCTTGTGTGAGCAAGCAACTGACGTGATAGGAATTTCCTGATCCCACCCACAACTCCGCTAATGTTTCGTTAACTTGTATTGGGGATCTGTTTTGCCATTAGGAGTAGTTATATGATGTGTAAAAGAGGAAAATATACAAGTTGAAATAACATCTCTCAATGTGAATTTGAAAGAGTAAATTAATTTAGGATCACTGCATCCACTGAACAGGATCATCTCCAGACAGAGGAGTAGCTTCAGCAACAGACTGCTGTTACTGTCCTGCTTAACTGACAGACTGAGGAGATCGTTCCTTCCCCACACTATGCGACTCTTCAATTCCACCGGGGGGTTAAATGTTAACATTATACAAAGTTATTGTCTGTTATACCTGCATTTTTATCACTCTTTAATTTAATATTGTTCTTTATGTATGCTGCTGCAGGAGTATGTGAATTTCCTCTTGGGATTAATAAAGTATCTATCTATCTATCTATCTATCTGTCTATCTAATTAAAGTCACTCAGAGTGTTGTTATCTGGTTAGAGAAACCATTTCAAAACTTCAACAATATTTTGTTTAATGGGAGTCTGTGAAATTTCCAAAATGTGTACAGGCCAATCTCTTTAAGATATATTAACAGAAACTGAAACATCCTGACAAATTCTTTGCAGTAGAGTGTTGTACCGTGTTAGCCATAGATTGATACAGGAGAAAGCAGGGTGAAATGACACCTTACCTTTTATTAGCTGCCTTGAAAGCTTGCATTTGTAATCTGTTTAGTTAGCCAACAAAAGGTGTCATTTCACCCTACTTTCTCCTGACAAATTCTTTTGAGGAGTAAGTGTGCTAAATTTCAACAAAATTGATCCTTCAGGAGCCAGGTTGTTCGAGGCTATAGACAGATTGACAGATAGATGCATGAATGTATAATGGAATACTGTGGTCTATCATGGCACAAGCAGTGCCTAAATTCAAGAACATAGTCTTTGGAGTATTTCCAGCACTGGAATACTGCTGTATATAATTTAGAATATGGGTTAAGGTTGCTTCTGTTTTATGATGAGGATGAAGGCTAAACATAATTTTTCAAAGGTATTAGCATTACTATTTTTCTCAGACTTCAGAAAGGAACATTTATGATTCAGAATTGGTCTAACACATTTTAAGAAATCCATCCATTTTGTAACCTGCTTATCTAGTTCAGGATTGCAGAGATCAAGCATCTGTTCTGACCACACTAAGCGTAAAGCAAACACACTCACTTACTCTGTGCCAATTTATAGTTAATAATTAACCTAACACTATGGGCACTCTGAGGATACTAGGAACAACTCTGGAGTGTAACAGCGTGTCAGTTAATTTAAGGTGAGTTTTGCAATTATGGCTGTCAATCATTTAATTGGAGGAAGGTCTAATAAGCTGAGTTTTAGGGATGCACCGAAATTTCGGCCGCCGAAAATTTTCGGCCGAAATAGCATTATCGGTTTCGGCCGAAACGTAAGAAAGTGCCGAAAATAAAAGCCGAAATTGTCGCCACGCCTCTCCCATCCTCCCGTCTCGTTCGCGCTGTCATTACGCATCAAACACGGAGTATGTCGGCGGTTTGGAAGCACTTCAAAGTTTCAGATGAGGACAGCAAAGTTGCAATATGCAACATTTGCTCTGCAAAAGTTTCAAGAGGGGGTTCAACAGCAAAGACATTTTCGACTACAGGTTTAATACACCACCTTAAGTCAAGACACGCAATTGAATTTGAGGAATACCGTCAAACAACGTTGGTTAAAACTAAGCCAACTAGCACATCAACACCCTCGGTTGCCACAGTTTTCGAAAAAATTAAGAAATTTGCAAATGACAGTGCTAAAGCACGTGACATAACAGAGAAAGTAATGGAATTCATTGCTTTAGATGACGAGCCGTTTTCAGTCGTGGAGGACATCGGATTTCGTAGGCTAATACACCACATTGAGCCGCGTTACACACTGCCAAGCAGACTGTATTTTGCAGAGACCTCTCTACCTGAAATGTATGACCGTGTTGCAAAACATGTTCATGAGCTCATGACCACAGATATCTCTGCTCTAAGTTTTACCACAGACATATGGAGCTCTGACGTTAGTCCAACTAGCATGCTCAGTTTGACAGCGCAGTGGATAAACGCGGAGTTTAAATTGCAAAACATTCTGCTTCATGCACAGGAGTTTGTCGGCTCACACACTGCAGCAGCAATATCCGATGCTTTGGCTAACATGTTTGAAACTTGGAACATAGACAAGTCTAAAGTGCATGTGATTGTGAGAGATAATGCACGGAACATGATAAAGGCTATGGATGACAGTGGATTAAAGAGCATACCTTACATGGCACACACGCTGCAGTTGGCTGTGAATGAGGGAGTGCTTAGTCAGCGGAGCATATCAGAAATCACAGCAACTGGGAGAAAAATTGTGGGACATTTTAAGCATTCTCCGCTTGCTTATTCCAGACTACAAGATTTGCAAAAACAGTTTGGGATGCCAACAAAACGACTACAGCAAGATGTGGCCACTCGCTGGAACAGTACATACTATATGTTGCAAGGATTACTTGAACAGAAGCGGGTTTTAGCTGCATACATGACAGATCACGACCTGCCAGCAACTTTGAGTGCACATCAGTGGATGTTGGTGGAAAACATTGTCTCTCTTCTCGCCCCGTTCGAACAGTTAACCAAGGAAATAAGCTCAGCTCAAGCGTCTGTTGCTGAAGTTATTCCACTGATCGCAGCACTGAAGCGCCTGCTTGGAAAAGAGGCGGAAACAGATCATGGCGTAAAAACAGCTAAAAAAACTCTACTGGAGGCTGTTAACAAACGCTTCCAAGACATTGAGTCCAACCCTCTTTACGGCATTGCAACAATATTAGATCCACGCTTTAAAGACCATTACTTTGACGATGAGAAAAGGCAGGATGTACGCGAAATGGTGCAAACAGAGCTTACGGCTCTTGAAACCTCTGGTGAAGCACAAGCTGCGACGGGGAGAACAGAGCAAACTGTGCCTGAGAAACGGTCACGTACAAGTGATGAGGCGCACATTCCTTCGCTTTCTGATATGTTTGACGAAATTTTACAGGAAAGCGTCCCAACCCACAGCGGTGTAAGAGCAAGCGCAGCCTCACAAGAAGTAGCAACCTATCTAGCTGAACTACCCATTGGCAGAAGTGACAATCCACTTGACTACTGGCGCGCGAACAAAGATCGCTTTCCTTTGCTTGCATGGACTGCGCGCAAGTACTTATCTGCCCCAAGCACCAGCACAGACAGTGAGAGATTATTCAGTGCAGCATCTCATGTTCTTGATGAGAACAGAAATCGTCTCTCCAGCCAGAAAGCTGAACAACTTTTGTTCATAAAGAGAAATCTGCCACTTTTGCTAAAATAAAAGCAGCCTAATTTGATGTTGTTTACAGTTAAAGGTTTGATTTATTTATTCTGTTATTGCAATGTTGTTTTGCACAGTAATTTAAAATTGAAGTAAAACGTTTAATGCAGGTAATATTTTGCACAATTCGTAAAGGCACTAAAAGCTAGCACAGACTGAGTGATTTTATTCAGTGCAGTATGTTCTTCATGAGAAGAGGAACTGTGTCTTCAGCCAGAAAACTGAAAAACTTTTGTTCATAAAGATAAACCTGCTTCTTTTGCTTAAATTAAAAGCAGACCAATTTAGTGTGTATAGTTATGTTGTTTACAGTAAGAGGTTGGATTTATTTATTTTTCTTCTGTTTGTGCACTGTTGTTTGGTACAGTAATTTAAAATTGAAGTAAAAAAGCAGCTAGCATTTTTTTTGCACAATTTTGTTACAGAAAGAAATTTTATTTAGTTTTGTTATTGTTAAACAGCCTTATTACTGTTATTTATTATCAATAAAAGTTTGATTGCTTAATTAATTTGTAGTTTTTTTAATACAAACAAAAAGAAAATATTTTAAACATGTTTTTTAATGAAGCCATTTTCGGTTTCGGTATCGGTTTTCGGCCAAGTGCATCCAAAAATTTCGGTTTCGTTTTCGGCCCAGAATTTTCATTTCGGTGCATCCCTACTGAGTTTTGCTTCCATTTCAGAAATGGAATATAGAATTTGCTGTTTTTGTCATTAATATAAAATTTCTAAGTAAGTGTTTCAAACTAGCTATGTCAATCACTACTTCAAAATATATAAAGTCTTTGCGATAATCTAGAAAGTGTTGCCATGGACAAATAAATGGATTGATGGATAGTAGGGAAATTCCTGCTATCCAATTTTGCCGGGAACCGGGAAACCGGGGAAACTAGGCACGTAACCAATGGATAATCGAAATTCAAGTATTGCGATTCATGCTACCGCATCCGGGGCAGCCAATACGCCAGTGTTGAGGAGCCAGGGTACTGGTGTGAAGTGGGCTACTGGCCGAAGACCCAAACTTTTCACACCGAAAACAGAACTTCGCATCGGCGCATGGAACGTCCGAACTGGTCACCTCGTCGGACAAAAGGAAATCATTGCGAATGAATTGACAACCTGCAAAATCACCATCGCAGCGATATCGGAATTACGACTCACAGGATCAGGGACGATGGTCGTCCAACCACCGGCCATCGACGATCAAATGACACTTTTCTACTCAGGTGGAGACAAAAGAGAGGCAGGTGTCGGATTTATGGTTACCAGTCACGCGGCCAGGAGTGTGATTGCATTCCAACCAATATCCAACCGCCTAGCTGTCCTCACCATTAAAGGCACTATTAAAACCCACATCATCTCCGTCTACGCTCCAACAGAGACCTGTCATGATCCATTCAAAGATGATTTCTACAACCGACTACAACAAACGTTGGATTCCCTCCCACAGACTGATGTGATCCTCCTGGCTGGTGATTTCAATGCGCACATCGGCACAGATCAAACGGGATGGGAAAACTCGATGGGCCGGCTTGGACATGGACATATCAATTCCCTCCTTGTGGGAAACAGCCACTTCCAGCATCCTCTGAAACATCAACTCACATGGCGAAACCCAGCTGGCAAGGACTCTGCAGTTTTGGACTACATTTTGGTCAACTCCCGGTTTCGATCGTCGCTCAAGGACGTCCGGGCGATGCGTGGTCCAGACTGTGGATCGGACCATTACCTTGTACGCGCCATGCTCCAACTTCGACTGCAACGGGCCAAATGCAAATCACGTCCTCCGATCAAGCTGGAGTGGAAAAGTCTCGTAGACCCTGTCCGCAATGCCGAATTCCAACTCCAGCTATCCAATCGCTTCGCAGCATTGGCACAATCAGAGGATGTCAACGTCGAAGAAAGACAAATTTCGAACACCATCATGGACTGCGCCAAGGAAATGTGTCCGCCAACTCGCCATCGAACACAGCCATGGATATCTGATGAATGCTTGGATATGGTAAACGAACGAAAGCTAGTCAAACTGTCCAATTTCGAATGATATCGGCAGCTCAACAGAGAAATCCACCGTCAGATGAAAGAAGAACGAGAGGCCTACTGGAACCAAGTGGCGGCCGACCTGGAACAGGCAGCCTCCAAACACGAGTACCACACGCTCTATCGAACTCTTCGATGACTGAGTGGAAAGGCCAAGTCAACAAATGACAACATCCGAAATGCCGATGGAACCTTCGTTCGATCACCAACAGAGCACCTTCAATGATGGATACAATTCTTTGAGGAGCTCTACAATCACCCCCCATCACAAGGCGCACCATTGGAACCACCAAGCATCGACCCGCCAGAGGTCCAAATGTCTGACGCTGAGCCAACTATGGAAGAGTTCCGGACTGCCGTTCGAACTCTGAAAAATGGCAAGGCACCAGGACAGGACCAGATCACGGCCGAAGCGATCAAGGCTGGTGGGGAATCATTACTCCATCGATTGCTCCTGCTCATCCGAACCATCTGGCGTACTGAACAAATCCCACAATCATGGAAGAAGGCCACCATCGGGCCAATTCACAAAAAAGGCGACAATCGAGACTGCAAGAACTACCGAGGCATCAGCTTGCTCTCCATTGTTGGAAAGGTCTTCATGAAGATCATACAATTAAGGCTGCAGCAGCACCACGAACAGACCAGTCGGGAGGAGCAAGCCGGATTCAGGCCAAACCGCGGCTGCAGTGACCAGATCTTCACCCTCCGTCAACTGATGGAGGAAAGAATCCGATGCGGGAAAAGAGCAGTCATTGTCTTCATTGACTTTCGATCTGCCTTTGACTGCGTCCACTGGCCAACACTGTGGAAAGTACTGGAGACCGAACTTATGCCTCAGAAAGTCATCAGACTCCTCCAGGAAAGCTACGCTGGGTCCTCCAGCCAAGTACACATCCGAAATAAATTATCTGAGGAGTTTACCATCCGAAATGGTGTCCGTCAGGGAGATGTTGTTTCTCCACTGCTCTTCAACGTCGTAGTCGACGCCATCATGAGAAAGGTCTTCGAAGGCAGACAAGGAATCCAGTATGGTGAGGATGGCTTTCTGACTGATCTCATGTTCGCAGACGACAGTGGCATCCTGGCCAGTGACGACGCGGTGGCCACGGACGTTCTCTACAACATCGCCAACATCGCCCAGCCATATGGATTGAAAATAAACACAGACAAGACGAAAGTGCTGACAACAGACGGATCGCAGACCAACGTGCAACTCGATGGTGTGCAGATCGAGCAGGTCCAAGAATTTAAATACCTTGGGTCGCTGGTCCAGGAGAAGAAAGTGGCGTCCACAGTAGAGGTCCACAGTCGAATCGGTCAAGCAACCGCGGCATTTGCTTCCCTAAAGTGGTGCCTGTGGAAGCAAACCAATATTTCCAACAAGACCAAAATTCAACTCTTCAGAACTCTGATTCTGCCAATTCTCCTCTATGGATCCGAGACGTGGACACTGCTCAAGCAAGATCTCAACAAACTTGAGGTCTTCCAAATGCGATGCCTGCGACAAATCCTACGAATCTCACTCCGAGACCGCATACGAAATAAGGAAATCCGTCGCCGGTGTGATCAACAGCCAACAATCGAGGAGCAAATCCAACAACGACGACTACAGTGGTTTGGCCACGTCTGCAGAATGGAAGGCAGCCGGTTACCACACAAACTCCTCTGGTGCGATCGACCCACCCAGTGGAGAATCCAAAGAACGGCACCAAAGAAAACGTGGCTCAAGCAGGTCGAAGACGACATCAGAAACCGTCGACTCAACCTCAACAAGGCCAGAACAGCCGCCATGGATCGCCTTGCATGGAAATGCCTGCAAAATGAAATCCGACAACCATTGGCACCCACAGCAGCGTACGGGCTTAGGACCAGGTCCAGACCAAACGGCAGCTAGGGACCAAAGAAGAAGAAAAGAAAAGATCCAATTTTGCACTTTTACTTCTACTGTATATACTGTAGCTTTAGGTACTTGCACAAATGACCATTTATTCAACAAGTTTATGTGTCTACTTACATACACTATACTTTTCTTAAGTCAGTAGAAAACTGCTTAAATATGAATTATTTTACCATCAATATTTTTCAGCTTTTCTATAATGTAGTGTTTTAATGATGCAGTAAAGTGGGCAAATATAATTTTTATTCACAGTGACATGGAAAACATTAACTGCTTAGTCTTTTGAAATATTCTCTCCAGGCAGTGTTTTCAGACATGTTTTTGTTTTGTATTAATGACTTTTCTCCTTGAGTAAGTGACTTGGTTCATGCCTTTAAGCTATTGCAGCCTATACTTTCTGCACTAAACAGTTTACCTATTTATGCATTATAATGCAGAAAATAAATATGAAACTGGCAATGTCTTTCATTGTAGCTGCAACATTAAAATGCTGAGAAGAATAAAACAGGCATTAAAAATGTGGCATATTTCATATTTGTGAAGTGTGGCACATTATGAAGAACCTAGATCCTAGAACCTTATCTAAAATGATGTGTACAGTATCTTAAAGAGGGTAATGTACATTCTCACTTGTGTTATAGAAGGTTGTTCTCCTAGTCACCAGACATGACCCCCTTTAATATCATGTTGTTACCCAGAGCCTCTAGCAACTGTGCAACTGTCAGTGGTGCCTCTGATCTCCAGAACAAAAAAGGGATGTGTGTAGCCTGAATTCAAAAGCATAAATCCTACACAGCAAGTTTTATGTTTACTTTTACTCTCACAAACATAAATATGGTAGTGTGGATGTAGCCTAACATTATAATACAGTATAATACAATTATTAAAGACTCACAGAGTTCACTTGTGGATGGTAAGCTCTTCACATGTGGTGAAAGCAAGAAAAAAGCAATAGGGGCTTTTGATGTTATATAGACCTGGGAGTGGTCCCACAGCTGCAGAAGCAAGAAAATAACATACAAAACTAAAAAATACATAATTAAAATAATACATTATTGAAATAATAAGAAAGAAAGAAAGAAATTAAATGAAATAAGAAATATTTCTTGAAATATAAGAAATATTAATTGAAATAAGAAAGAAAGAAAGAAATATTAATTGAAATAAGTAATATTTGTTGAAATATAAGAAATATTAATTGAAATAAGAAAGAAATATTTGTTGAAATATAAGAAATATTAATTGAAATAAGAAAGAAAGAG
This sequence comes from Polypterus bichir lapradei, assembly GCA_026402145.1. Classification (NCBI taxonomy): domain Eukaryota; kingdom Metazoa; phylum Chordata; class Cladistia; order Polypteriformes; family Polypteridae; genus Polypterus; species Polypterus bichir. Next base: position 11,801,009 of record JANRMT010062796.1, on the reverse strand, counting down.
ACAACATAAGTACAATTTCCATAATAATATTTCAATACTGTACATAGAACGGAAAGACACTTGAACCTGGGATGAATCTCTGCCTATTTCATAATAATTTGCCCTTAGTTTTTTTTAGATCTTTTGTAATAATGCTGGTATTAGAGCACACAGCCATAACTTTTACCCATGTTATCACCGCTCACAAATATGACAGTTCCATAAAGTTAGAATGAAGTTGCTCAGAACATTCATTCTACATTACAGTATACTGTCAACAACAGATTTTGCACATCAATGCAACAATAAATGTAGGAGATCAACACGTATGACACAAACTACTAACAATAATCTGTAAATGGCACCACTGATATCTGCACTATAACTTTAAAATGTGCTGGACTGAATGTTAACTGTCTAAAGGTTTTTATTTTTTTAAATCAGTCTTTCAGAGGATACCTACTGGGCAAAGGAAAACTATCTAATCACAACACACATTGACATAGGACTAATGCTGTTCCCAGCAATTGAGTATTATAATTATACAATTAGTGTCTGCTTTAACAGATGTTACATGGTTGGTGGTTAAACATAATCCACTGAGAGATGTATCTAGCAAAGCACTATATAGGACAAATACAAAATTTCTTAAGACTAAGTCAAACACGTAAATGAAGGCTGATAAACAAATCGTCCTGGAAAATACTGAATGATTGGTCACAAGACCTCCAGGCTTTCCAGTCATGGGAAGGTCAAGGAGATCTGGCATGTACTCTTCCACCTAACCAGTAGGTGACAGCACACAGTTGCTAAGTTGGAGAATAAGGGCTATACTCTTCCTCCTCTGGAGGACAACAGGTGAGAGACAGCATGGAGAACTCACTTGACTTTATGGGCAAGCTAAGGCTCAAGTCTATATAAAAATCAGGAGCTTCTAGACTGAGTTCATCCTGGTGTTCCCCTAGCAAAAACAAGGCCATACCAAACATAGAAGTTGTTCCAAGGCACGGATGAAATTGACCCTGGATTTAAAGCTGAATAACAAAAGAGATACCTTCGAGTCTAGAGTCAGAAAGAGTCTCAATAACAAGAGAGGAAGAAGCCAAGAGAGAGATACAAGAGATGAGAAAAGTAATAACAACAACATTTATTTATATAGCACATATTCATACAAACAGTAGCTCAAAGTGCTTTACATAATAAAGAATAGAAAAATAAAAAACACAATACGAAAACAAAATAAATCAGCATTAATTAACATCGAATAAGAGTAAGGTCCAATCACTGGTAGTACGTTAAAGATGAACAACTGAGTGGGGTAACAACTATATAGGTGAATCCATCAAGGCTATAATATTGTTTTTTCATCTATGTATCCTTTTCTCTGTGCTTTAGTTATTGTCAATGCAGTTATGTCTTAATATGTTTGGCTTCCTATGCATTATCTTCAGCAGAAAGGATTGTCACAAGGGTTTGTAGACACTATGCGATAGATAGTGTGGCAAGCGGCTGGGAGTGGTACCCAGCCAGGACGCCCAGAAGGACCGGAGGAGGGCTCAACCCTATAGGGGCCCGTGGTTAAGGTCATTAAGGTCGCCCTGCGTATAGTCGGCTGTCCTCTCCCCTCAATAGAAGAACTACATAGTTCCTGTTGCCTCAGGAACGTCAAGGAAATTCTTCAGGACCCATCACACCCAGGACATGCATTGTTTGAACGCCTGCCTTCAGGCAGATGTTTCAGATCCATAAAGTCTAAGACAAATATACTGAGAAACAGTTTCTGTCCTTCAGCCATCACCATGCTAAATGCTGCTAAATGGTCAATCTGACCGAGTGCAACTTCATTCTAAGTTAACATTAGATAAGGGACAAGTGCGATATAATATATGTATGTTGTGGAGGCTGGCCCAGACACAGACAGGCGGACACGTTCACGTCACCCACAACACGTTTATTATACATTATTTACAGTGCACATAAACCCCAAAGTCCTGGCCACAGCTCAAGGCCTTGTTCTTCAGGCCGCCTCTTTCTCTCCTCCAGAGCTCCATCCTACTCCACTCCCGACTCTTGCCATTGTCTGAAGGGAGGCAGCCCCTTTTATAAGCACAAGGATGTGCTCCAGGTGTGTTCTGGCAACCTCCCACCGACACCGCTCTTCTTCCCCCCAGCACTTCCAGTTGTTGCTGAGGTCCAGTTGCTGAGGTCCAGGGTCTCCAAGGCATTGGGGCTCCCCCTGGCGGTGCCCACGGGCCCCTACAGGGTGGTGCTTCAAAGCTCTGTACCCGTGGCCCCCAAAGGTACCAGGGTGGTCACCCCCACATGGTCTGGGGAAGGCGCAAGCCCTCCTCCGGTCCTCCTGGGCATCCTGGCTGGGTTGCCACCCCAGTCATCCCTGACAATGTATGTATGAGTGGAAAACATTGTTCTGCTGTTATGGACAATTTTGGATACTTATTTTATTCCCTTATTTTAGTTGTAACTTGAGTAATTGTGTTTTGTTTTTATTTTTATTTTATTTTTTCTGCACTGGAAAATTGCACCTAAAAAAATCCATTGTACAATGTCTCATTGCTACAATGACAATAAAGATTTTTTGATTTTGATTTGATTTGAAAGTGGGTTGTGTGTCTTCACTTTGTAAATAATAGTTGTGAATAAACGTATGTGGTGCTTTGCAACAATGTCTACCTGTCTGTGTCCGGGCTGTTCCCCTCAATAGATAGATAGATAGATAGATAGATAGATAGATAGATAGATAGATAATTCTTCATTTTGAGAACATAAGTTTTACTTCTGATAAGAGACATTGAGCTATAATTTCCTCAGACATATAATTCAGTCTGTGTATTTTCCAAAATTAGTCTTACTCAAGGATTAACTTACTTTACTTACTTAAGAATTCCAGCTAAATCAACAATAACACCTTCATTAAGCAACTAAATCATTTATAAAATGAACTGAGCACAGCTGCAGCTGGAAAAACTTTTCTTTCATTAAAAATAAAAGAAATCGCTTATTTCTAAATTCAATTGAGTGTAACATTTTAGAGCTAAAATAAACAAGAAGGTACTCGGTAAGCTCAGTATTGTAATTAAATAACAAATGGGTCCCCCTTGTAACATCTAGTCAGACATGTAACATACACTTTGTCCTTCCTTTTTACAAAGTCATTTTTGACTAAAACAGACTCAAAGTTCAAAATTCACTCCCACGCGCACACTTTTTCCCCTTTAGCTGCATTTTATTTGGCTCCCTCCATTTTATGCTTCATCTTCATTTATTCTGGTTAGTTAGTCCTCCATCTGAGGAATCACTGTGTTTTTACATAAAGGGTAATAAGACTCTTTCTCCAGTCCCACAAGATTCCACCATTGGTGTCCCAGTGTAGTCAAATTCTGAGTTATGTGTCACCTCCATCCATGATTCTGTCTAAATGTAATCCCTATTGCAAGAAGAAACTTTTTCCAAATACTTTTATATTTTATATGTTAAGCATTATTACAATTAGACCCAAAAAGAAAATGATGTTCTAAAATAAGTCAAACATTCCTTAAATCATGCATCATAGAAAAAAATAATGGCAACAGACTGACAATATGCTTAAAAAGAGAGCTCATAAAGATGGAAAGCATAATACATTTAGATTAAATTAGCTGTAACCAAGTGAATATTGTTTCAGAGTACATACTGCAATAGAACAGCACAGCAGTTAGCACTGCTGATTCATGGCTCCTAGCTCCTGCATTTGTATCATGTGCCTGGTCATTGTCTGTGTAGAATTTATATGTTCTCCTGTGTCTGCTTCTTGTTTTTTTTCATTTGGTACACTAGCTTTCCTCCATTTATCCAAAGACTTGTGCTTTAAGCTAATTGATAACTCCAAATTGGCACAGTGTGACTTTGAGTGTGGGTGTTTGCATGAGTAGGTCCTACAACGATCTGGCCCCCCATCCAGGTTTGTCTCCCATCTTGTACTCAAAGCCCTTGGGATATGCTACAGCCCCATGAAACATTAAATTGGATTAAGAGGCTTTGAGAATGTTACTTTTATATACTGTAATAGAAAATATGTGTTTTTTCAGCCTAACTTTAATGTAACAACAGTAGCAAATATACCAAGAGACATGGAAATGAATCAGTTATTAAAACAGTAAATGTCAATTGAAGAAGATTAAACAATTTGTAACAGAGTATTATCACTTGACATGGTCATCACTGGAAAAATTCAAACAGGTGGGCATTTCATTTTTAAATGAGAGGGTAAATCTGAGACACACTAATTTACAGATGATGGTTAATTAAACAATACCCCAATTTAGGAGTCAAAATAAAATGTAGTTCAGGAAATACAAGAGTAAGGTGAGAATGGGAAATATTCTTTAAAACAGACATAGTGTCAGCTTAGTACACCAGTAACCACAAACAAAGCATGTCACATATTTCGTCAATAACACTCCATGCTGCTATGACACAGCCTGCCACATTGAGAGCTCACACCACTCTCACATTAGAACCTCTTAATGCCAACCACATAGGAAGTAGTGCATGAATAAACACTAATCATTTTAATAACCATCAGCAGTGCACAAAAAAGGCAGTAGTAAGCAGGCTGCCTCACCATTAGAAAAGCTGAAGATGAAGCGTGTCAGAACTATATGATCCTAGGTCATTGCCCTTACACTCAGCCTTGCATTTATAGGTGATGTCACTCTCTTGAAGACAAGTTGCATAAACTGGTACTTTCATACATGATACAATGTGTGCCTGTGGTCCATAAAACCACTATTCATGACTGAAAATTAATATGTACACATAGCTGTGGAAACTCTAGATGTTAATGCATGTTTAACGGCGATTACAATATTTGGCATGGTTTTCAGTGCCTTTGATACTCTTTCTTACGTCTATGTGTTTAACAACAGTTGTATAAAGAAATACAGTATATCACTCTTTGATCTGGAGAAAGTTGTCAATTACACTCAAGAAATCACTGATTAAATTCTCCAAACAGAGTGTCAGTTGCAGTGTAGAATAGCCTCTATGGCTCTGTTTCATCACTTTCCTTGTGTCCAGTGGTGTGTTCAGTCACATGCTGGCCGATATTCTTAGTGACAGAGTGTTGCAATTTTGTAAATGAATAACCGCTAGTTCAGTATGCCATAGATGAATAGAAGCAGAATGAAGCAAGCAACCATCCAAAACTAGAATGCAAAATATCATAGCATTGAATGAAATAAACAACAAGAAATACACATATAAAAATTCTAAACATTTAATAAAAAGACTCCAGGGAAGCCACAGATGTGTGACAGTTGAGCACCCTAGCGACATCCCCCTCTTTTGCTCTCGTCTTTTTCCATATATCTTGACACCCCTTTGGTGCAAACTGAAGATGATCCTTTGAGCCATTTTCTTATGTGTATTATTTAGACATTGGTTAGCCAAATTTTCTGGTTAATGAAAGGAGACTGAATAATTTCTGGCTGTAAGACCCCCTAAATATGTTGCAGTATAAATCCTACTTAAAAAACAGGGCCTAGCTTTGATTTTTCATTTGCCGTAACATACATATTTGACTTGAATATTAGATTAATGATACAGATAATTGTCAATGATTCTAAAAAAAAAAAAAAAAAGAAAACTACTTTCCATTTTATTACAAATTTATTTTTGGGGAGAACATTAGGCCACATAAGGCTAACAGTGATGGGTGTGATAATCACTCATAATGGGCAATTTTGAGTGACTACTTATCCAGATATGCTTTTTGGATGAGAGAGGAAACTAGAGTACCTAGAAAAAAAACAATATATAAGGAGAATGTGCAACATTGATACAAAAATTTTTCAGTCAGGAGATGTAAAAACATAGGAAACAAAATGGGTCAGTGGAGCTTCTTTATCTTGAAGGGAATAATATAATTTATATTTTCATTCCACCAACCCCACAACTCTTCCTCTCTACACATTTCCTGATACTACATGATTTAAAATCTAATTGCTTATAAAGCTTTTTGATGAATAATTGAAGCTGATATGAAGATTTTCTGCCATCATCTCTGTGCCTTGAGACCTTATTCACCGAAAAGCTTTGTGTTACCAGAGCGTAAAATCACATCTTCCAATGGTTAGAGCAGATTCAATTGTACTAAAGCCCTTGGCATGGAACAGCCTTCTTCCTGTAAGAGATTTCATTTATTTATTTATTTATTTCTACATTTATTTATTTAAATTAATTATTTCTGAAAGATATTTATAGATCGAGGCAATGCATAAATGTGTGTAACTTAAAAGTTAAGTCCTTGACAATTGGGTTGAAACACAAATGTGAGCTGTACTGTTGCGGTGGAGATGTCCATTAAACAAGAAACATTATTTTTTTAATAAATACCCAAAAGGAAGGCAGATTGCACTCTCTGAAATAGACACAGTTTATGGAGGAAATATTTTGCTGTTCTCTTTGTAATTTGTTCAAATATATGGGTATTGCATATTTACCAGATTATTTGTGAAAGAACAATTACCTTACACAGGAATAAGATATTGATTAAACTGTGGGACTGGCATAACCATAAAATATAAGTACTGCATGTTCACAGTCTGTCTGAAACAAAATATAGAGCAGAGCAGAAAATACGAATTTGAAATGTTTTACCACTACTCACCTTAAAATGCATGCAAACACTGCTGGAGAGGAGTCCTGAAAGGTTGGCAGTGATGGGGCAAACAACCTGGAGAATAAAAGATATGCAACTTAGTCAGTTTCATTTAAATAGGAGTAGTAGGGCGTGATGACCTCATACTGGACAAATTCTTAAAATGAAGACTGTGACCTCACCAACAAATGAGGAACCATTGTTCATCTGTGAGCTTGAAAAAGTAGTTGCTTGATATAGTCAGTCTATGAACAGCATTAACCCCATATTTAGGCACTTGATCTATACCCCACTATGGTGTTTCTTACATGAAAGTAACCAGGGATACGGACACAGCTGAACGTTATGAGAATGTCACCTATTTTAAATTGCAGATAGAAAATGTTGCTTACCTGTATACACCTAAAAGCTATTTCAAGTATGCAGACTAGTTAGAGACAGTGAGTTTTGTACATGATATGATACCAACTATCGACTTTCTAAAACTTCTGAGAGACTTCAATACACGAGTGGCAATTGGTAGTTAAACAAGCAGGGCATCACCAGGAGAAATTACCTATCTAATCAAAATACCAGAAGAACTGTTACAGAATTTTTAAACAAGCCATGGAACTTCAATTAAAAAAACACCACGTGTGAATACAAGGTTACTCATAAGGGTAACTGAAACCAGACCACCATAATTGAAAGGTTGACGTTGTCATGTCATCTGACACAAGGGCAAGTGTTTTAATCCTCAGTGGTACTGAGTTGTTAGCTGATCACTACTCAGATAAGAACTGACTGGGGAAAGCTGAGCATTAACTGTCTATATCAGGATATCCAAATGAGTATTAAATACGAGGGGGCCCAAGAATTCCCAGAGCACATTAGTAGAGTGTAGTTATTGAATATGCCACTAGGTATTGTATGCCTACAGTATAGTTAATCAGTCAACCAAGTGGCATTGCGCTGAGTTGATGAAGTGCATATTTCTGACATTTATTTTACAATCATGCAAGTGACTTTGGTGATTTTTTTCTCAAAGCCAAAAAAAACATCAGGTCATATCAAACATCAAGGCAATGATGATTGCATTTATCAACACTGATGGACTTATTCATAAAGACTTTATTTCCAAGGACACACCATTAATCGATGACATTACATTGAACCGCTGAGATATCTATGAGAAAGCATCAGGAAAAAAATGCCAGGAAAAATGGCACATCTAAAACTGTATTATCAATTTTGGTTTTGGATCAAAAACCATGTGGGTGTTGATTTGCACCCCTGTAATCATCAGGGGCTTCATGCATAACGCTGTGCGTAGAATTCACACTAAAACATGGCATACAGACAAAAGCAGAAACGTTCATATGCACAGAAAAATCCAGATGCATAAATCTGTGTGAACACCAACTTCCACATTCTTCTGCTCCATAAACCCCGGTCAGCGTGAAAAGCAACGCACGTGCACGCGCCTGCTGCCCCACCTCAACTCCTCCCAGAATTATACCTCTTTGAATATGCAAATCAATATAAATAGCCCTTAAGCTCAGTGTTCTGTGAAAAGGCAATGGCAAAAGCACGGGAGGAAATAGAAGAATTTCAGCGAATAACAAATGGAGGCAAGGAAAAATGTACTATTTGTTGGTTTAAACAGTGGTATAAACAACAAAAGGAAACTGATCGAGTGACATAGAGTGTCGGAGAAACTCGAAAGCTCAAGTTCACAAAGTCGCAAAGTGCCCGAAATAAAAAAAGAAGTTGTCAGATATCAAAGTCGCCGTGAAAAGGTAAGTCGTAGCCCAAAGTCTGAGTGTCATATGAAAGCTTATTAGGGTACAGAGAAAAGAAAAAAAAATAGGGAAACAGTGGGAAAAAAAGCTCAAAATGTCAACTTTAATCTCGAAATTTCCACTTTAATCACATAGTTTATTTTGTCATTAAAGTAGAACATCATAAACTTCATAAAATTGTTTAATTTACTAGTTTCTCAAATACCATCGTAACTAAAGTAGCACCTTAAATGCTTTGTTTTGTATGTGTTCTTCTATGTGCTCTATGTGTGTGAATCACTATGTGGTTCTTAAACTGACTTTCTCTTCCTCTGACAGGACATAGAACCCATTACATTCATGATATTACAGCTCTCTGAATATTTTAAATACTGAGATGTATACTTGATATAATTTTCATGATGATAGGAGTTAAAGCATGTTATTAAACATGGGAACATGGTGGCGCAGTGATAGTGACAAGCTGGTGCCCCGCCCAGAGTTAGAGTCAGTTGTTCCTGCCTCCTGCAAGATGCTTGCTGCACCGTGCGTGACCTTCAATGAAATAATTTATTGCAGCAGTATTGTTTCTTTCAAACGTACTAACCCCCAATTCCTGTGCTTCCTTTTCTTTCTCCAGATACCCAATCACCACACAATCAGCTCTGTAATAGATGTCAAGCCATCTGTGCGCTGAGAACGCAGATTCTTCAGAACTTTTAAGGAACATTGAAATATCTATGTAGTACATGTTTAATTATTCTATCCATCTATCCTTCCAGTGTCGTGCCAGCCCCAGCAAGAATACAGTGCGAGGCAAGAACAATCTGTGAACTACAGTAGATAGCGCTGCAACACCGTGTCCTCACATGTTTAATTATTAACAATATTGATTATTTAAATGAAGTTAAAGTTTTATCTGTATAATATAATAAACATATTTTGCTGCATTTCATCTTAAAAATGATATCGTCTTCATATGTAAATACGTGCTAAAGTGGCTCAGGTTGTGCAATATTATAACTGTATCGCAAGTTTACAGTGAGGTAATTGTACTTATAAGTACAAACAGTTCTACAAGGAGCACTTGATGGACTGATTGATTGCACTTATAGTTCTTGGGATGAAACTGTTTCTGAACCGTGAGATCCATACAGGAAAGGCTCTGAAATGTTTGTCGTATGAGAGCAGTTCAAATAGACAGCATGGCTGAGGCAGCGTGTGCTTGATGCTGTATACCGATAATTTTCTTTCCGATCAGCTGCTGTAGAGCTGTGATTCCACACTCAGATACAGTGATATAAATACTCAGAGTGGTACAGTGAGAGTAATATGGAAAAAGATGTGGCAACCCCTAATGGGAGCAGCTGAAAGAAGAAGATGCAGTAAGAGTAACAACGCTAAAGCAGTTATGGTATTTGGAATAGTTTGGCTTTTCCGTGGACCATTATATTGTTACAGGTTAATTACAATCAGATCTTAAACAATCTTAAACTAATAAACCACACTGGAACAAAAGCAATGCTTTGACGCTGGGTGCCGCCAGTTTGCAAAACCGAGCGGAGAACTTGCATATGCCAGGGTTTGAGCTACCGTGAAAATGTGTGTGGCTTTACACCAAGTTTAGGTTTTATACATCACAATTTGAGCGTGGAAATGGGAGTATGCAACTTTTTTGTGCGTATGCACCGTTTATACATGAGGCCCCAGATCTTGCACTCAGTGACATCTTTTTGTTCCCAAAATTAAAGCTGAATGAAGGAAAGAAGATATGCTAGCGTGGAAGAAATCCAGGAAAACTACAAGAGGCTCGGCATCTGGTAACAAAAGATGAGTACATGAAATGTTTTCACAAATGGAAGAAGTGCTGGGACAAGTGTATTGCATCTCAAGGAGAATATTTTCAAGATAACTAAAGGTAATTTGTGTACCTTTTATAATAAAGGGTTTTAAGAATTCTGGGCATTTTTTGGTCCCCCCTTTTCTACACCCCTATTCTGGATGACCTGAACTCTCACCTACAGAAGATTTTATTACAGATCTCTAACTAGGTCATAAATGTGGTATCTGAACTGATCATTATGAAGACTTCAGCAATGGATGCAACTACAAAGAGATGCAACCTAAAGGTAACCACTGGCAAGTTAAAGAATGATGTCTTTCATGTCCATCTTATGGTCATCCCTATTATTGTGGTCTTATGTCGGTCAAATCTGGAACCAGGCATGATCTGCGTAGGGGTAAAAACTCTGTGCTTAAGGGCCAACTCTCCAATCTCCTGAAGCTTCTAAACCAAAATTGTATCACATGTGAAAAACATTAATTCTAGGAAGCAGGTTGGTGACTACAGTAGAATGTCTTGTGTGCACCCTCTAATATACTAAATTGACTCCTTCTTAAAATGGTCCTTCTCTTATTTGGTAAAAGACACTTAAAATTAATAGTGTTTTAAAATTATTGTTAGTTGTAGGCATTGATCAAAAGAAGCAGTCAGACCTTGTATTCTCATGAGTACATTGGGGAGTAACTGTAAAAGAGAAAAAAAAGAGTCACATTTGCCACTGCAGACAACTTGACTTTGATTACCTGTGTGCCTGAATGCAGGAAATGCAAAGTATCATGTCTGCTCAATTTATTGTAATGACAAACAGCTACACTTAAACAGGAAAAGTAGCAGACATTTCTGGGTTGATAATTCTTTGTCAAAGGCAAGGCACTTTGAGGTCTGGCATACTGTAAGTTGCAGGTAGAGCACACATAAGATGACAGTACATGTCCATAACAAATAACAACAAGGATGGAGAATGTATCTCTTACTGGCTGAGGTAGCCCTGAAATGGATGAATTACCCTCAAAGAGAAATATGCACTGGAAATTCGTTTTCAGTAGACTCATTGAGTATGGTAGACTGGGAGTATGATAATATAGTCTATATGTGTTTTGTAGATTTGTAAAAAGATTATGACTATGTCCCTCAGCATGTGTTGTGAGAGGTGATGGGGAATATCGCATAACAGAACCATTCTTGCATGCTATTCACTCCCTATATGAATGTAGTGAGAGCTCTGCCTAAAAACTTTGCGTTAGGTCAAATTTGTTCACTGTCTTGTCACCACTATTGTCTCTTGTTTACATGGACAGCATATTAAGACGCTAGAGGCTAAGGGCAAAATCACAGATTTATATAGACAAAGTTGTACTTTTTACCTCTTGTGACTGTGGCCATCAGTATACACAGGAGTGTGTTGTGTGGAGCAGCTGACATGAAGACCAGCAGGTGAAGTTGGAACAGCTGAATTTACCAGAGGAGTTTAAGTGTCCTGGGACCTTGTCGATGAGTGATGGAAAATGAAGCATGAGATCAACAAGCAGACTGGAGTGGCAGCACCTTTTTTATGGATGCTGTACTGGTCCATGGTGGTGAAGCAAGAGCTGAGTCTAAAGGCAAATCTCTGGGTTTACTGGTAGATCTACAGTACATCCTGTCTTTGCTTATGGACATGAGCAGTGGCTATCATGAGTACAAGTGGCATAAATTAGTTTTCTATGAAAAGTTAAGAAGCTTAGCCGTTCAGGAGAGAGTTACAGTAGAGTAACTGCTGCTCCGGATCGAAAGGAGTCAATTGAGGATGCCCATGGGTGACTCTCCATAGAGTTGCTCCAGGCATCTCCCAATGGGTGAAGACCCTGCAGCAGATCCACAAAACGCTGAAGAATTATATCTCTCGTCTGGTTTGGAAAGGCCTGGGAATTCCAAAGAAAGAGCGGGAATCTTTAGCTGGGGACAGTAAACTCTGAGCTAACCTGCCTGGTCTGCTACCTCTGTGACCCTCACCAGAGGTTTTAGAAAATGAGATGAGATAGACACAGGCAAACAGTAGGTCATCTAGTAGATCTCTCTGAGTGCTTTTATAAGAAGTACAGAGGTAACACGGTGGGTTTGTGCTGCTATCTCAAAGCTCTGCAAATTTAGTAATGGCCTTGTAGAGATAACAAGGTTCCCGTGTTCAGATTGGTTTTCCTCTGAAGGTATAGGTATAGGTACAGGTTAATTATTAACCTAAATGTGTGTTGCATGAGACAGTGCCTGTGAATTTAAGCTGAGATGGACAGTCAGCCAGTCAATGGATGTTTCTTTCCTCTGCTCTGTGTGACCCTGAACTGAACTAAGGCAATTTAATAATAGATTAGTAGCTGACTGATATCTGGAACTACCTGTCCCTGCTGATATGGCATATCAATGTGCCCCAGGTAGAATGATAGCCTCTATAATCTATAAACTGGATCTCTTTTACTATTTTAATCTAAAATTGTTTATTTTCATTTTAATAAAGGAGTTCATTCTAATTCTAATTGTGTAAATCAAACATACTGTATTTCACACCACAGGCAGATTTCCCAGACAGACAGACATATCTGTGCCATTAAATTTTGTGTGGATGTATGCCAGAGGAACTGGCAGTGTTTGATCGAGGGAGGTTTCTGTCTTTTGCATCTTATTTGCTCAGCCTAATCATAACAGACCTAGTGCATCCAATTTTGCAACATGCCAACATGATGTCCACCTACTTGAAACACCTTCAAAAAGAGACATTTATGCTATAATCAGGCAAATAAAGGCACCACCCTGTCATTTCCCTAAATAGTTTCACCACACCAAAAGGCTACCAACCACATGCAATGGGGGGGTCTAAAATGCACAATCCTAAATTACAGGGTGGCGTCTGAGCTACTGGGCTGTACTTCAATACCCATATGTGTATTTTGCATAATGGAGCTCATTTTAAAACTGCACTGTAAATTTGCAGAAGTTTTTGAAACTAAAAGCAAGACATCCCAGTGCTTTATTTAGCAAAAGGAGGGAGTATTTTTGCCTAAGTCAAACTGAAGAGGACCGCAGTGGATTGAAAGGAGTTACAGAGAATATGAACAAGTTTAGATTTCCTGTTTCATGAAAATTTGAAGCCATTATGCCCTATAACAGTGTAAAAGGAAGTCAAAAATAATGATATTATATATCCCCAAGGTAAAAAGTTTATAATAAATAAACTGCAATCATAACTTATGTCAGACATGCATGATTGACTAATATGATTTAAACTGAAATCAAACAAAGCATATCAACAGGACCAGATAATATGTACCCTCAAGTTCTTAAGGAGGCTAGCAACTACATACTGTATATAAACCCTTGACACATATTAGAAGCAGTCAGCATGGATTCAGAAGAGGGAGGTTGTGTTTTACTAATATACTGGAATTCTATGAGGAAGCAACAAAAGCATATGATCAAAGTGGACCATAAAATATTATTTATCTGGACTTTCAGAAATCATTTGATAAGGTGCCACGTGAGGGTGATGTTTTTAGATGGGTGCACAATTGGCACAGACACAGGAAGTAGAGGATGATGGTGCGAGGAACTTCATCAGAATTGGCCAATGTTAAGAGTGGTGTTCCACAGGAGTCAGTGCTCGAGCCGCTGCTATTTTTAAGATATATAAATGATTTAAATCTATACTAATAAAAGGCAAAGCCCTGACTGACTCACTGACTCACTGACTCACTGACTCACTCACTACTAATTCTCCAACTTCCCGTGTAGGTAGAAGGCTGAAATTTGGCAGGCTCATTCCTTACAGCTTACTTACAAAAGTTGGGCAGGTTTCATTTCGAAATTCTACGCGTAATGGTCATAACTGGAACCTATTTTTTCGTCCATAGACTATAATAGACTTCTGCTCGATGCCCGTGGGAGGCGTAATTTAGTGCCTGCCCATATAAGGCCGTCCGTCAGCGGCAATCCAATAGAAACACTGCCGCTAAATATTCACGGGTAAAGGACTCTGCTTATGCAGTGGAAGATGAGATGGTCAGGGTGGTGTTTGACACAAACTCGGCGAAACTGCGAGAGAAACTTTTAAGTGCCGGGTCTTAGCTAACATTAAATACAGCCGTGGACATCGCACGAGATGGCACCAGCACAGCTGAGAAGCTTCGATGCATGTACACCGAGCGGCTCACGTGAAATGACGCAGTGCATAGACAAAAAGCAACAGTTCCAAAGAGTGCTGAACAAAAACCGAATTACACAATTGAGAAGGCAGCAAAAAAATATGAAGCGTGTGATACATAAAAGCGTATTCATAAGTGCAGCTACTGCTGAAACAAAGCACACGGTGGAAAAAGTCAATGTCCCGCTAAAGGAAGACAGTGTAAAAAAAAAACCCGTGCATGCAGTGTGTCAGGTCTCAGATAAAGAGGAAGACGAGCTGTTTATTGATGCAGTAAGAAACGAATCGATGAATGAAACCTGTTATCTTTACAACGATTGACAAACACGGAATGTAACTTGAACACAACACATCCTACAAATACGAATCTGATTGAAAGAAATAATGATAATCAAATCCTTGATGACAGCAATACTCATAACACTCACAAAACAATTACTGTATATTGACAATCATGTTACGTTATTTTTAAAATGTTCCCTTTTCTTTTTCATAACTTCTTTAACACACTACTTCTCCGCTGCGAAGCGCGGGTATATATATATATATATATATATATATATATATATATATATGTATATATATATATACCCCGATCTACATACTCTCAAATAGACAAACCACACGCCGTGGCGCAATGGTAGAGGCTTTGCCTCTAGCGCCGACGATTGAGGTTTGATTCCCGAGAGGGGGTGCACTGAGTATGTACGTGCGCTTCCCGATTCATTTTACCCTCGCATCCCCTTGGTTTGAGACGTATGAAAAAATATGCGGTTAACGCAGAAAGACAGATCACCAATTGAAGCTTTATGAATAATGGATACAAAGCGCGTTCCTAAGACTGATCGGAGGCAAATTTCATTTCAAAAGACTACGCGACGGAAGCCTTGATAAAAGCGTGGTTTTGTGCAAACTGTCCAAATACGAACCTGATTGAAAGAAATTACTGTATAATCAAATCCTTGATGACAGCAACACTCATAACGGTCACAAAACTACTACATTCACAATCATGTTACGTTATTTTTAAAATGTTTCCTTTTCTTAGCACAAGCACAGCTGAGAAGCTTCGATGCATGTACTCCATAACGCGTTAAAAAAAATAACGCATTTAATCACAATTTCAAATCCAAGCAAAGGGGAACTTTTATCAATGCATGATTTCCTGGTACATCGATTACATTGATGCACACATCAGAGCTACAAAAATGTTAGAGTCGGAATAAAGCGCGTTCCTCCGACTGATCGGAGGAAAATTTCATTTCAAAAGACTACCCGACGGAAGCCTTGATAAAAGCATGATTTTGTGCACACTGAAAAGCAAGCAAAATTAGATGCATTACAGAAAGCGGACTTTGTGGCTCTTACTGGGGATCATTGGAGTTCCGTGACCGTTAGTAATTCTAATTACATCTAATTACAAAATGTTCAATGATCACACTGTTTTAGCCTAATGTACAAAATAATTTTGGCTAAGGTTACTCAGAGTTTAAAGGTGAAGCTGGTCAAATTACCTTTTATGTTTCTGCCTTATTTTTTTAAGAAGAAAAACTGCACTTTATGTTGAAATTTTTGTTGTTATTATTTAAAGACAATACCATTCTGAAAATGTACTTAAAGTACTTAAAATACCATTTTATTTTTAAGTCTGCCCAATTTTAGCCAGTGATGATATTTTTGTTTCTGTTTTGAATTGAAATGCAGTTTAAAAGCTTTTTTTTTCAGAAATTAAAAGAGCTTGAGTCTACAATATTCATGTCCATGTCTATTATTTGATTCTGTCGCCCACTAAAACCCTTTTAAATTAAAAAAAAACATTTGCGATTTGGGGCAAATTTTCATGTGTGATTACATACGATTAATCAAGATTAATTATTACACAGCCTCTAATTAATTAGATTAATTTTTTTAATTGAGTCCTACCCCTAATATATATATATGTAGATATATATATGTAGATTTGTATATATATGTGTATATACAGTATACTGTATATGTAGATATGTATATGTATATATATGTGTGTGTGTGCGTGTATATATGTATATGTACGGTATATATACGTATATGTATATATATATGTATGTATATATATATATATATGTATATATATATCTGTATATATGTATATATGTATATATTTGTATATGTGTATATATATGTATATATGTATGTATATGTGTATATATATATATATATGTTTATATATATGTGTGTGTGTGTGTGTGTGTGTAATATACATATGCCAGCAACACTCATGACAATGACAACACAATTACATTGTCAATCATGTTACGTTATTATTAAAATGTTTCCTTTTCTTTTTCATTACTTCTTTAACACACTACTTCTCCGCTGCGAAGTGCGGGTATTTTGCTAATATAATATAAGTAACAAGCTGGTTAAATTTGCAGATGATACAAAGATAGGTGGATTAGCAGATAATTTGGAATCCATTAAATCATTACAGAAGGATTTGGATAGCATACAGGCTTGGGCAGATATGTGGCAGATGAAATTTAATGTCAGTTAATGTAAAGTATTATACATAGTAAGTAAAAATGTGAGGTTTGAATACACAGTGGGCGGTTGGAAAATCGAAAGTACAACTTATGAGAAGGACTTAGGAGTTATAGTTGACTTTAAGCTATAGACTTCCCGACAGTATTCAGAAGCCATTAAGAAGGCAAACAGAATGCTATATTAACATTTATAATGCACCGGTGAGGCCTCACCTGGAGTACTGTATGCAGTTTTGGTCTCCAGGCTACAAAAAGGACATAGCAGCAGTAGAAAAGGTCCAGAGAAGAGCGACTAGGCTGATTCCAGGGCTACAGGGGTTGAGGTATGAGGAAAGATTAAAAGAGCTGAGCCTATACAGTTTAAACAAAAGAAGACTAAGAGGTGACATCATTGAAGTGTTTAAAATTAGAAGGGAATTAGTACAGTGGACCGAGACTGTTACTTTAAAATGAGTTCATCAAGAACACGGGGACACAGTTGGAAAATTGTTAAGGGTAAATTTCGCAAAAACATTAGGAAGTCTTTTTTTACACAAAGAATGATAGACACCTGGATAGACACCTGGAATAAGCTACCAAGTAGTGTGGTAGACAGTAAGACTTTAGGGACTTTCAAAACTCGACTTGACGTTTTTTGGAGTAAATAAGTGTATAGGAATGGCGAGCTTCGTTGGGCTGAATGGCCTGTTCTCATCTAGAGTGTTCTAATGTTCTAATAATGTGTGTTCTTTTCAATTCTTTGTTAATTTTTCTATTTCCATTTGTTATTATCTTGCAGCATTACTATGATGAAGCTATTGTTAGGAATGCAATAATAATCACTTTTAAAAACATAGGAACAGAAGAAATATGACAAATGAGAAGACCATTCAGTCCATGGAGCTCGTTTGTTTAGCTAAATTTGTCCCAATATCTCATCCAGATACTTCTTAAAGGTAGTCAAGGTGTTAGCTTCTACTACATGACTCAGTAGTTTGTTCCAGATTCCTGAGTAAAGAATTCCTTCCTGGCTTCAGTCCTAAATGCACTCCCCTTTAATTTACACTGGTGTCCATGAGTATGAGATTCACCAATAAATTGAAATAATTTGGCTGGATCTAATTTATCAATGCCTTTGTGGATTTTAAACACCTGAATTAGGTCCCCATGCCATTTCCTCTGCTCAAAACTAAACAGGTTTAATTCTCGGAGTCTGTCAGAATAGGACATGTCCTTAAATATCCTGGGATGCACTTGGTTGCTCTGTTCTGCGCAGTTTCAAGTGCTAATATGTCATGTGTGACCAGAACTCACACAGTACTCTAGATGCAGTGTCACTAGTGCATTATATAGTCTTAAATGTTATTAATTTTTAATTCATTTTGATTTTTTTACATACTTCAGCAGGCATTTTGTGGCCCCAGCCATTGTATATTACTGGGTAATATTGTACTTACCTATGTGCCAAATGACATCAGCACAGTTACCCAAGAAAGCACCTGAACATTGACATACAAAGGAAAAACTTTATGGAGAGAGTTATCACTAGAACAACCAATAAAGAAAATAAATTAGGGAGAAGAATTACTGATGTTGACTTGTGCTTTTTGTGGATTCATTTTGGTTTAGTACTAATGACAGATTAAAGAATAATAACTATTACTGACTCAGATGAACATCCTGTCTATGTTCCTGCAGACTACTAAAACAAATGTTCAATGATATAATCATTTTTACTTATCTCTGTTACTTTTGCAATGTACTCAATACCATGCATTAGTTAAAGATGACACCTACTGTTATGATGTTCCTGATCAACTTTGGTTTTCTATCTCGGTACTATGAAGGATGCCTGGGAGGCCAAGAATTTTAGCCAGGCTTAGGTACCTGAGCTCCTGATTAGGTCTTTTATTTTTATTCTTTGCATCGTTTAAATTGCGCCTGCTTTTTCAGTTTCTAGTTACATTTTCAGTTAAGGAGTGATCTGTCCACTCTCCCATTTACATGTTTTCTGCACCAACTTAGTGTAAACTGGATTGTCTTAAAGTGCACTGCACTAGAAGAAAAGAGCGCCTAGATGTAATTCTTCTTTTCTCTTCATATTGATCAGCGGAAGTGATGCTCAAGGAAGCCAAAGATAACACACATCCACTCATCCATTTGTTAAAACTGTCAATGTTATTTTAAAGTGTTGAAACTTAACGCCGGATCCTCACAGGGCATATACATACTACCACATGTACATTTATGTGTTGCAGAGAATTAGTACACAGCAAACAGTCAAATACTTTTCCAAAAGAAGGTGAAAAAATGGTTAATGTAAAGACAAACTCTGTAATAATTGAACTAACTAACTGAAGCAGAAAAACAAAGGGAATTACATAATCTTCACAGTCATGTCTACAATGTGAGCACTATTTGCTAATGAACTTTAAGTGAGACATTAGGTCACTGTCACTTTTATACATCAAAGACCAGATCAGTGGAGGGCCTACATTTTTGGGGTCCTGAAGCTTGAATTCTTATGGGGGCCCCTTCGCACCCAGCAATGAGGTCAGGATAACCTTTGCTATCTACTTGAATGGAGTTGTCCCATGAGAGATCACCGATTTTTTTTTATTTAAATTAACCACTGTGTTGATTAAACTTGCTGTACTGGATTATCTCATATGTCAAAAGCAGTGGAGTGATTAAAAAATATACCTTATAGTTATGGGGAGATTAAAATTAGGGAAATGTTATATGCATGTATAGTGCATCATAGAATAATAAAATAAAACATAGAAAAGTACAAAAATGAGAAATAAATAAAAAGTTACTGATACATCCTTTACAACAACCATAAGTTGCAAAATATCATTTCATTTCTTTGATTACGGCTAGCCTAAAATAAATAATTTTAATAAAAATATAAATTTCTGTGATAAATGCTAACAGTTTTTAAAAATTAGTTATAATTATTTTATCCATCCATCCATCCATTATCCAACCCGCTATATCCTAACTACAGGGTCATGGGGGTCTGCTGGAGCCAATCCAATGCCAACACAGGGCACAAGGCAGGAAACACAACCCGGACAGGGCGCCAGCCCATCGCAGATAATTATTTTATATTAAATATATTTAGAATGAAACATCCTTAATTTGAACTTTGTTTACAGCAAGTCATTTTTTTAATTTAATTACTAGGAGGCAGGCTCCACCCCCTGCTCACTTCGCTTGCCAACCCCTTTGTTTGGTTAATCGGATATACAATTTTAAAAGCTTTTTTTTCTCTTTGGAATCGCTGCTTTATCTGGTACGGGACCACAGATTCTCATAGCGTATGGTCCATTATTGTGTAAGTCTACGTTTTGTGCATTGAATGATGCGAAGACGAAAAGACTTGTTTTCCACTCTTTGCCTTTTATTTCTGACCTCGATTTGTCCTGCTATTTTTTCAATTACACCTGGTTCTGATGATTAATAACCTTTGTTTGCGTTAATGCATTAATGCAATCTTTACTATCTTTTTTTTTTTTGATACTGTAGCGACTGACGCAATAAAGTGTCACAAAAGTTCTGCTTGAACAATCGCCGACTTTGTAACCCCAAACACAACTTTCTAGCACCCTCTCCAACCCCTTCTCCCAGGGGTGTGTGATTAGAAAGAATGAAAAGCATTTTACCGCATCAATCAGTACCCCACTATCAGTCTTCCATGCTGTATTCCGCCCTCCCTCAATCAGACAGTCTAACAGTCACTTAAAACAAAAAAGGCTTCAGCTTGGCTGGGACGCTACAATACTTTCGAATTTTACTGCTTTCATATTCTGTACCTTTCTCTGCATGTGTATCGTGCCATCGTTTGTT
Organism: Polypterus bichir lapradei; assembly: GCA_026402145.1. Lineage (NCBI taxonomy): Eukaryota > Metazoa > Chordata > Cladistia > Polypteriformes > Polypteridae > Polypterus > Polypterus bichir. Next base: position 11,780,245 of record JANRMT010062796.1, on the reverse strand, counting down.
TGAGCCTTCCAAATTCCACTGCTTTCATAATCTCTTATTTGCCTTTTTTTCTCTCCAACGCTTTTGGGTCTCTTTTCTCCGCGCTGCTCTTTCTTCTTTGCTGAGAGCACAGGATTTGTGTGTGCTATGTGCCTTTATATGACTGAGTGTTTTGCTGGCTGTCCGTGCTCTTATTTAATAAGAAGGGCGTGTCTTGCAAGAATTTCATGTTCCACGTCCCCGCGAGATGGCCCTGGGACAATCTCTTGGCCAGTCTTTTTTGTCTCGTGGGTCTTTTAAATGTCTTCCAAGAACTTCCAAGAAGATCACGTCTCATTGCCCTGCTTTTCCTTTCCAGAATTTTTTTATAATAGAGAGATTATTTTGTACTGAATTACGCTATATTAATAATATTACTATTAAAAAAAACCTTTTTAAACAGTAGACACTCAATATTTTTAATCAACATGGACTAAACTTGCTTTTGGGGTCCCTCCAGATTACGGGTCCTGAAGCTTAAGCTTCATTAGTTTCATAGCAGATCTAATCCAGACCAGACAATAGAGGTAGGAGACCTTCAGATTCTTGGCCACCACTCTTTCCATCACTCTAAAGTCAAAGATTAACACATCTGTTATGGTCAAAGGAGGCTCACCAGAGGCTGTTACTTCTGAGACAGTTAAAAAATTTTGGAGTGTCCCTGGAAGAATCGACTATTTTCTACAGAAACATTATTGAAATAGTTTTCTCAACCTCCATCACAGTTTGGTTTGGAGATGGAGAAGCAGCTAAAGTGAGTGGTGTGCGCAACCTCTAAAATCTTTGGTTGCTACCTTCCGATTGAAAGTTCACTCTACTTTTGAAGATGGAAACATAAAGCAATTAAGTTCTTATTCAGCTATATAGCCTCCCTTTCCATTTGGTACATGTCAGGTCCACCAGAACCAGCACTACCAAATTTTACAACCGTACTTTCCCATGCAGTTTTTAGATGCATGAATATAATGTACTGACCTTAAGCGTGGTCTACAATCATTTGATGAATATATCTAAGTTTGTTTGTGTTAAATTAGTCCTGTGAGATTTGTTTTTGATTGTGTTTGCTGTTGTTTTTAACTTTTATGTCTCTATGAATGTCTATTTTTCCTTCACCAAATCACCTTTCCTGCATCTGATGCTGATATAACAGTAAAATATTTACACAAATAAAGGAGCAGTGGTTTAAGTGGACAGGTGTAGCATTAAAATCTAGAAACTTGGACTTTAACATAACATTCCCAAATCTGCTAAATTATTGAAGGGCTGTACCAATGCTAAAAGGGATGTCAGTCCAGTGCAGATTTGAAATTTAGGTAAACATTAAATCTAATCAGTAAATATTTTCAGAAAAGTCCCTTTTGTTGGAAATATGCATGAAAACTCCATATTGCAATCATCATTTATAAACAAGCATTCAAGAAGTAAAAACTCCATTTGTTACTTAAAACAATGGTTAGGAGAATTGTTGTATACTTATCATGTCAACAAATATAACAAAAAGACACCAGGGCCCAAGTATTGAATCAGCTGTTGAAACAGATAAGCCAATGAAAGGTTATGCAAATTGGCACTCATCTGTGAACAAAAGAGCATTCTTTTTATCTTAAGAAGCACACCAGTGCCCATATACCTGCCTTAATAAATGTGAGCTGACATTTCACATCTGCTTTACTCATTTTCACTCCAATTTCTCAGTGTACTGAAGACAGTGCATAGTATAGTGTAGCATGTTTAAACTATCCTGTTTTTATCAGGGATTGGGAAAATGCTTATAAAGTTATTAAACATTGTTAACATAAAGTACAAGTGGCCCGACAAATTAGCAATTACAATGAAAACATTTGGTGTGTGCCAAACTTAACCACTAGAGGGCAGTAATTTATTTGCATTCTGAGAACCGAGATGATTCATTCTCAAAAGAATAAAAGTTGCAAGTACATACCTGCTATGAAAGCAGTCCTAACTCATATTCTCTTTGGATACAACAGACACTTCTGGAGTAGGCGTATGTAACCCCTGACATGTATATATCCAGTAGATGGATAAGTAGTCCTTTGAGAATATCGGGTGCTCCTCAGGTCTTTGAGGACTACTAGGGTAAACAGAGGGCAGCTTACTGAAACAGAAACCAAAATCTCCAGGGGAGGAAGAGGAGGAGAATTGAGGTGAGAAGAGAAAATACTGTCAGAGGTCTTTTAGGTGGCAACCCAAGGAAGCCACCTCAGCAGACACATGTGAATTTCAAACTAGACAGGATTCTATACTTTATTTGTTCTTGTCATACGCTGTTTCTGTTGAGCTTACCCTTTATGTATGCCGTTTCCCACAATAAACCAAACACAGGTTCATTGTAATAAAAAAAATGTATAATTTTCCAGTATTTTACACAGGGCTAAAGTAAATTATGCAGAGTTTGTATTGTGCACACTTATAGATACATTTTATCACCACTCACTTTTTGTTATTGCAAAAGTCATACATTGTGGCATTGATCAAATAGCTTGCTTTCGCTATGTATGCACCATGCAAAAGATTGGTTGAAGTATAAATTAAAGCCCTAAACCAGAGAATGAATAGTCTTTAGCTAAGACAGTGAGAGAGAAAGAGAGCGAGACAGAGAGATTCAAATATACTAGCCGACGCTCACCATAGTATACGGCGGTGTAAGAATAGGAATGGAAAACGGTGAGAAACGAATTCAGAAATCAAGAAGAAAGAAATACTTCTTGAAAGACGCAGTTGTGAATAGGTGTTTTGCTGGAGACGACAGATAATGAGTCGAAAGATCTAACTGTAGGAAAAGCCACGTACAACTGACCGTGGCTGAAGACTGGTTGTTGTAGAATAACGCAAATCTGTGCAAACGTAATGCAAGACGGGATGTTGGGTTCATGTTTGAAGTAAATGACAATGGTAGCATGGAGAATCTTGGAAAGAGCTTTAATTTCAACTTCACCACCATATGTTGTAGTGAGAGTGCATTGCCTTCGTCAACCGTTTGTGTCAAGAAATAACCCACTGATAGGAACAGACAGTTGCCGGATCCCGGAATAGAGATGACATTGTACAAAAACTCATCGACAGAGAAGATACTGTCATTCATTTTATAACAAAGGCTTAGGAAACAACCATCGCAGTATAACAAAAATACCCAGGATCGAAACCAATAGCAAGGAGCGAAACCAATGCCAATTGTCGAGAGAGTACCTTCCTGTAGCAGGCTACGGAAAAGACTCCCAGGCTCACACATGGCCGAAGTGAAAGGTCACGCGGTCAGGCTAGATATAGGGCGGTGACGTGACACCAATGGCGTCATGAGAGAGGAGCAGGGAACACGGTAGTCCGAAGGAGGAATAGGAATCAAGAAAAGCAGCGTGGGGGTATATGGGAGGCCACAGGCAGCGTGGGGAAGGGTTTGCAACAGGAGGAATAGGAATCGAGAAATGCCGTTAGGGGGGGTGGCGGTTTTGAAGAGGAAGCAGGCTGAACCAGAAAAGAAATATATATAAGAGATTGTAGTGCCCCTAGTTCTGGACCTAAAATGGACATATCAGAGGGAGCAGGGCTGCCTGGTGAAGCTGGCCATTAAAGCAGTCTCTGAGAGCATAGACATGGGGCATGCAAACACAGTGCTTAAAGATCACTTGACTGTATGTATTTGCTGGTAAAGCCCATCAGCCTGGGTGCACAGTAGGGAATCCATTCTCGGACGGGTTTATCCATTCCTGGGAATTCGGGAATCCCGCATGTCATTCCCGGGAATCCCGGAACCCCGGGGATGGCACAGTGCACGGCATCTCACATTGGAATGGTTTTAGAGCGACCGACACTTATTTTTAATAAAACTACTGCAATATGTTGACACCAATAAAAGACTAACCTTATCTACAAGCAGTTCATGCTGTCATATAAATACATGTATCTCTTTAGTCGCGGTAATAACAGCGTAGAAAGCACAACGTGTCCAGCGTGCAGTTGTCCAGGCAAGAGCACACTTCGTGCAGAGTACACCAGCCACTGAGAAAGCACTGAAGTAGGTGGCACAGTCATCAGATACTGATACACTTGTTCTAAACAACGCCCGCGCTTGCCATTGCCCTGAAACACCGCCATTTCAGCTTTTGCTGAGGCATCCTGTTTCTTGTCATAATTCTGTGATGGCAAGTTTCTTCTTTCTTGGCACAGATAATGCTGATGCAACAGACTGATGCATTGCAATTTCAAGTTGCAGTTCAAAGCTGTTGTCTGACAGACGTCAATGACGTCTGCCCCGTCCCGGCATTCGTGAGCTGCAGAGTGCAGACTCCTCCCAGTCCACTGTGCTCAGTCTTAGCTGCTGGTCTGTTGTTGACTGAATTAATCGGCAACATACTACACTGTGGGCCAAAAAACCGTGCCACTTAATTGTTTTCAACTAAAACTCTGTTATTTCTTGATCGATTTTTACACTTTTACACGCTACATATGCGAGCTTGGCTGTTCCCAGTTTCTCGGGAATTACAGCAGTTTCATTCAGATATGGACTATATATATATACATACACACAAACACATACATATACTGCAAATATATATCTCCACTATAATAAAAGGTGTCGGTATGTCCATCTGGTTACTATGCCTCTGTCATTCCAAATGATGGCACATCACAAACATTGACACTGCTTTTATGAATTCCATATCAAATGTCCTATGACAGAAATATATGCATTTCATGGTGTAATGTAAATGTTAATGCTGGTGTCTACATTGATAGTTTAGATATAAACCCATCGCAGACGGGTAGCTCTACGAAATACTTGGGTAGAGTATATCTTAATATATCTTATATCTTATATTGTAAATTCAATATAAGATGTAAGTTGCTTCTAGTGTAACAAAGTACTGGTGCCACAAATAAATACAGGTACTTGTACTGGTACCATAAATGCATGCTGACTTCCGGTGCCAATGTTCTTTATATCTTGTCCAAGGCAGAAGGGTTTGGACTTAAGGTTTGGGGACAGAGAAAACAACTTGGATAGGATCAGACCTTGAGGAAAAAGAGTAGAAGATATTACCATCAATGTCCTGTCACTCTCTGATGACATATTGCCATTATTGTAGCCTTATTGCTGCCTCCTTCTCGTGTGCATATTATAATTTACAGTAACCATATTTTGCCAACTCACAGAACAATCCTGCTAAATCGATGGGGGTTACCCAAAATATTTCTTCCAACTATAGAACTGAACAAAAGTAACCATATCTGAAAAAAATACAAATTCATAATTTCAATGTAAAAGAACAGTGCTTATAATCTTGTAATTGATGAGTGTTTGTAATTGATCAGTATAATCTCATAATATAATAAAACATTCTGAAACCCATTTCATCCAGCTTAAGGTCCATTTATATTTGTACAGAGACCATTGCAAATCAGTCAGTTCAGTTCATTGACACTATGCAGCAGCAGAATCCCCCAATTTGCCTTGGAGCAGCCGAAAGAAGAAGATCTATCAATATCACAGACATTTCCATTTCTGAGTAAACAAACTTTAATCTCTGCCCATAGTCTGGGCGATTTACCACTAAGATTTGTGGACATTTGGCTGTCACTGTGTGCTTTTAATGTTGGATTATATATGTGAAGGTAGCAACACTTCATGCAACTGTTCTGATGTGTTTTCTTGCCTAGTGCATGCACAGTCAATGTGCACAGGTACACACAGGGCCATGCAGTCCTTAGCAGTGATGTGAATGTATCAAATATAAACGGGCCTTCAGTGTTCCAAGGTGGTGAAACTGAATCTATCCTAGCAACATTGAGTACAAGGCCTAAATCAGCCCTAGATAAGATGCAGCGTGTTGTAGGCCCTATTCACATTCACAAAAAAACAATTTAGAACCTCCAGTTAATGGCACATCCTAAGCAGATATGCAAAGAACATATAGATTCCAGATGGATTATGAAGTGGCACAGAATTGGAACCCAGGATGCTGGATCCTTTTGGCAGCAGCCCAAATAGAAAAGAAAAGAAGTGCAAAAAAAAAGCACAGTTCTGTAAGATACGTAAACAGGAAAATCTCAAACCACAGGGTGCAAAAGCCTATCCTAATACCTATTGGCACAAAACAGGACCTGTGTTGGACGCCAATTCATTACAAAGTCCACTCATGCACACGCACATATTGGGACCAAATAACCTGAAATGTATGTCTTTGCCAACCAACTACTACACTGCCATGCCACCCTTGATAAGCTAAAATAAAATAAAAATAGTGTAATCATTTCAAATAAAATCACATTTTAGTTTGTTGAAATAAGTTTAAATTAAAATCATGATAAACTGTAATAAAAGTAAAGTTTGAGTACTTGGGTCATCAAAGAAGCTCATCTACTTTGTAGAAACATTTGCTAGTTAACACCTCAGCATTTTTAAATGGCAAATCTAACATTTTCCACTCTTTCTACAAATAACACACACTATTATTTTTAACATGAGCATTAATATTCAATTGTACCGGTATTTGTAATATCCCAAAGAACTAATTAAAATGTAACCTATGACAAGACCAGGCAGCCGCTGCCATTTCTGACAGATTATTATTCTTTATTCCTCTGCTCTTGATAACGCAGGCTTTTTTTTACCAGACAATCAAGGGGCTCCATTTTCATTTCACGGAGATCCCCCGCCACCTGGCAGTAGGCCTTATCTGTATTTCCAGTTCATTAAAAGAAAAAAAAAAAACAATGGTGCAGCACCTTGAAAACTTCATTAGCTCTAAGAAATGAGATACCTTCCCCTGCCAGATTACAAGGGCCAGTTGAAAACAGCAGTCTACTCTTTGAATAAAGCGACAGGGGTATGGGATGTAATGAACATTTTAACAGCTCTAAAGCTTGTTACATGTCATGGGTTATGTTTAGTATTCATTTTTTACTTTTTATGTGGAAAAAAAAAACAAAACGGTAAAGAAAAGAATGTGTGAGTGAGAAAAGCCTGCCTCTCATAAAGTGGCCTAAGAGCATCTGGAGCCATGGATTTTTCAGTCTCTCCAAATAATTTAAAGTAACACATTACCTGATGTGCCAGTGATTAAATCAGTAAATTGAATTGGATTAGATGCTTAATGGGATAGGGTCAGAAGGATGGTTTTATAGCCTCTGTCAAACGTATTTTTATGGAAAAGTCAATTTAGAATCAGGCAGACATCTACACCACAAAATTAGCAGTCTTTCCTGTGCCTCTGGGTGACAGACATAAAGGTGCTGAATCAGAGATGCGGGGGACACCCGACGAAACATGTCAGCCTTCTGCATAGTTAGCACAGAGCATGAGAAAATATTTTGGCAATCTATATTTAACAGCCTGGCACATCTCAAAAATAACACAGTGCTGTGTGAAACAGATGCACTTTGGAAGTGTCATGGAAACCCAAAGTATCAGAGAGTACAACTGACGATTTTTTCCTTGTAATTAAATTAACCAGATGGTTCTATAAAAAATTAATCTCACAGTCTTAGAAAGAGTTTTTAACCAGAATACAAACTAAATTCAGTTCATATTCAGATATAAAACTGATATAAAGCTAATATATTTATATGATGTAGTTGATAAAACTAATTAGGGAACCTGGATGGTGTGTACCAAAATTGTTTTATGTGTCTATTCAATTAAAAAGCTTCAATAAAACTACATTCTCAGACTGCATTATTCTCTTGCCTTGTGATACAAATAAGTGGATATCACATTTTTTTAAAAGTACCCCAAGAACAATTTATTCATTCAGCCATTCCAATATTGGGTCATGAAGGACTACATGGACTTGAACCCCAGTCTAGACTGGCTTCTGTCCAATACTCTCTCCATGGATGACTGGCTCACAGCATTTCACAGATCACCAAAAACAAAATCATATTTCAACCAGCTGGTAGTGCATGGCAAAGTGGTTTATAGCTCTGACGGCCATGGGTTCTGATGTTAGGCCATGCACTGCCCGTGTATTGTTTGCAATTCCCTCCATGTTCACATAACTTAGTTACTCCAGTCTATCACCGACATTTTACCTAACTTACATATATTTTAGTTGTAGGAGGAACCCAAAGTATCAAAAGGAAGCTCACACAAGCACAAAGTGTGAAAACTTCACATGGACAGTGACTCAGCCATGATCACCATTTTGGGTTAAGTGGTGTCATTCTGGGTAAATGTGCATGAAAGTGCTTGATTCTATCCTTGTGTTGCCTTCTGTCTTCCCCAGATAGGCTCCTACTCTCCAGAAACCTGAGTGAAAAAATAGATAAGTAATAAATGAAAAATTTTCTGTAAAAACTGAAATCTTTAGTGTGGTAGCATCTTGCCTTTTCCAGCGTCAAAAAATGTTGACGCATCCATCATCCTCTTATCAACTTAGTATTTCTGTGGTCACATTTCATTATTATCACAAATCTGTATTGTGACTTCACTACAGTCTTCTTGCCCTGTTTTTAGAAGTTTCATTATTTATATTTCTTGTTGTTCATTATTTTTAACATTATGACAGTGACATTATCATGCTGCCATTTTGAATGAAATCTTTGCCACAATTGCCACCATTTTTTAATATTTTTGCATGATTATGACCCTATGGCTTATAGGTTGTAACAGTCATTACTGATCTTGTGACACGGAAGTAATGTATCAGATTAAACTATAAAAGAGGGAAATTTGCAGCATTTAATGTCCTAGTGTTGGATGAAACAATCCTTTTGATTATATTTTAGCATTAGTTAGAGGAAAGAAACCCATAAGTATTACAATCTTTGGCTCAAAATTTCCTTTGTTTTAGTTACATTCTTGCCTGGCATTCTTGCATTGGTCTCTTGATTTTTTTCTTTGAACTTTCGGGTATTCTAATTTGTGCCTGTCAGTTGTTTATGTTCCTGGTTGTCCTGATTTAGTTTTGTCTATTGCCTGATCATGTTCTAAACCAAATAATTAATTTAGTTTTTCTCCTAACTTTCCTCCAATTCTGTTAATGAACGAGGCACAAATGTAACTGGAAGTATCAAACATATACAGTATGTCATGGACTTAGCTCTTCATTTCAGAATAAAAATAATAAATTAAACAAGTTATACACAGATGGATGTTGACATTGCAGCCCACACTGAATTTACTACTACTGTACCTTCACAAGAGTGTAGCTCTATGTAAGACTATGCCTTTATCACCAGAACCTTTGGGTGCTAATAATGAATTTCAAGAATATATGAAATGTTTGTCTCCTGGTAAACATCTGCTTCTTTATTTCCAATTATACTTTTCCTTCTATTATTATTTTAAAAAGTACAAGAAAATAAAAAGTGGTTATAGATCCAAAGAACAGCAGCAGCTGTCTTTCAAACTATTTTAGAAAGAAAAACAAAAAATATACTACATCAGCTGAGTGGAAGGCATAACTTTTGGAAGAAGTAATAGTTGTGGGAATGTGAGAAATAGTTATTATGACTCCATGTGACTGTTATCCACATTCCTAAACCTACAGGAATGAAACAACTTAATACTCATAAATGATAGAGTCCGCCAGCTCAACAAAAATCCTCCTCCATGTCTCCATCCATTCATTTTCTTTTGCTACCTTTTAAATTCAGAGCTCTAGGAAGCCCACACCAGCTAAAAAGAGTTATGATGTTTGCAGTAAAAATGAAGCCTATTAGTAAGCAAGGGTACAATGAAAGAATACTCATAATATGTTTGGAACAGGCAAGTGAAAGATTTGGACAATCAGATATATTAGCATTCTTTTTCTATTTAATTAATCCCCTTTCATACATGCAGTGTCACTAAAGAATGAAATTATATAACAGCAAGCACCCATGTCAGGATCCAGCCTGACTCTTTGGGGTATTTCTTCTCACTTACGTGTGAACAAAGATGAAAAAATATATAAATAAATAAGAAGTACAGATTGAGTCACACTAAATGTCAGCATAGGCTTCCATATAGCATGCTGATGTTTATACAAATGAACCAATCATAAAGGACTCACTCAATACTGTGTAGAGGTCTCTGTGAAACAACTTTTTGTTATGTTTATATTTTGGGATATCCTCCTAACCCAGCCACAGGGGATGCACAAACCAGTGTGTTTCTTCGTGCCTGTCTAAAGCCCTGATAATTGGGGAGGGTTACATCAGGAAGGCTATGTGGTGTAACATTTTGCCAGATCAATATATGGACAACAATACAGATTTCCATACCAGATTGGTCGAGACCAAGGTTAACAACAGCCATCACCAGTAGGCTACTGTTAGCCAAAAGGGTGCTGGGGGATACTGGGCTACTGTTGGACGTAGGAGAGGAGTAGGGGGAAGGCATTTCCGGAGGCAGGAGGAAGGTTAGAAGAGTGGAAGTGAGGGTAGGAACTTTGAATGTAGGCAGTATGACTGGTAAAGGGAGACAGTTAGCCAATATGATGGAGAGAAAGAAGCTTGCTATATTGTGCATGCAAGAGACCAGGAGTAAGGGCAGGTGTATCGGAAGCAGGTTTAAATTGTTCTCCTATGGTGTGAATGGAAGGAGAAATGGTGTGGAGGTCATCCTGAAGGAACAGTATGTCAAGAGTGTTTTGGAGGTGAAAAGAGTGTTGGACAGGGTGTTGATTATCAAGCTGGAAATTAAAGGAGTGATGTTGTATTTTATTTTTTATTTTTATTTACCTTTATTTAACCAGGCAAAACAGATTAAGAACATGTTTCTTATTTGCAACTGTGGCCTGGAAAGGGCAAAGCCTTAAGAGGGAAATGGGGGGGGGTTAAGAAAAAAAAAAATAAAAAAAAAAAATAAAACATATTAAGAAAGATACACATATACAATATAAACAAAATTATGAAAGAAAAAAAAAATGTCATAAAAATATTATATAAACAATAAGAACATTGGAGCAACAATGAATAGAGCAGCAGTGAATTGGTGCAGCTAGCCTAAGTAACAGCGACACACATCTTTATAATAAGCTGAAATCCGTGATTGGAAAACTGATTTAGGAATGAAATTATTCAGTTTTAACATTTTCTGCAGGTCATTCCAGTCTCTAGCAGCAGCGTTCTGAAAAGACGACAGGCCAAGTACAGAAGTAGCCTTAGGAACTGTCAGCAGAATCAGATTAGCAGAACAAGTATTATACACAGAAGAAGAAAAGTGTAACAATTCCTGTAAATAAGGAGGGGAAAAACCAAGGAGAGTTTTGTAAATAATCATAAGCCAATGGACTTTACGGCGGGTGTACAATGAAGACCAGTTGAGAGAAGAATACAGGGTACAATGATGGGTTTTGAAAGGAGCATTTGTTATAAACCGGATGGCAGAGTGATAAAGAACGTCGAGCTTCTGAAGCAGGCCTTTGGATGCTGATCTGTAAATAACATCACCATAGTCAAACAAGGGAAGGATTGTCATTTGAACCAAAGTTTTCCTAGCAGATGATGTAAATGCAGAACGCATTTTATAAAGGAACCCAAGTTTCAATTTAATCCTAGATTTCAGATTGTCAATGTGTTTTGAGAAAGACAGAGTATTATCCAGCCAAATTCCCAGATATTTATATTCAGTAATCTGGTCCAGTCCAGTGGTGTCCTGTCAAGGGAACAAATACCTGGAGAGCTTGATGGAATATGACCTTTTTTACCGAACCACATAAGTTTAGTTTTGGAAATATTTAACTGGAGGTGCAAATTAGAAAGAGTCAGTTGCAAACTATTAAAACTAAGTTGAAGTTGCTGCAAGACTGTAGCAGGGGAAGAACCTGTAGAATAAAGAATTGTGTCATCAGCGTAAAGATGGATAGATGAATCTGTCACCGAGTTAGCGACAGTATTAATATAAATAGAAAAAAGTGTAGGTCCAAGTATTGATCCCTGCGGGACACCATTGGTGACTGGGAGAGGCTGGGAAAGGAGTAGTTCAGATTTCACGGACTGCACTCTATCAGTAAGATAATTGGAAAACCAAGACAAGGATTTGTCAGAGATACCTATGTCATGAAGCCTATCAATAAGACGCTTATGATTGACAGAGTCAAAGGCCTTGGCCAAGTCAATGAAAATAGCAGCACAGTACAATTTAGAATCCAAAGCAGAATAGATTGTTATAGATAGATGTATGTTACGAGTGCATATGCCTTGCAAGTTGGGTATGTGATGGATGAAAAATAAGTTTTCTGGAATGAGCTGCATGAAGTCTTTGTGTACCTAGAGAAAACTTATGACAGGGTGTCTAGACAGCAATTATGGTATTGTATGAGGAAGTCGGTAGAGGCAGAAAAGTATGCAAAAGATGGTATAAGATATGTACAAAGGAAGCGTGGACAGGAAGCTATTTAATTAGATTATCCACTGTGGCAACCCCTAACGGGAGTAGCCAAAACATAAAGGAGAAGATATATATGGAATATTCTCCTATTCTCCTGCTGTTAAAGTGAGTTAAACATTTGTTTAATTATCTTTGTTTAAAGTCTTGTTAATATCATCTTCTTCCTCTGCAATTTCCCTCAGCTGTTTCTTGATCATTTACACTAGTTTATTAGATTAGATCCTTTACTTGCCATTTCCACTTGTACAGTTATACATGAAACTCTTCTGAGATTCTCTCCATAAAAAAGTAAACAGCTATAAACACAACACAATAAATAATCATTGACAGTAAATAATCAACAGCATTAAAAAGTAATCTCTGTGTACCACCTCAGATTTCTGTTAAAAACTATAACCTACACCAGTACTGATGGAATATTTACAATACATTGCCATGTGCATGCGCTTTAGGGACAGCTTAAGGGCTCTAGTAATGGTAATACCTTTCCACTCCAGGTGTTTGCCACTGTAAACTAATGACTCTTCTCTTCCTTCCTCTGCAGACTGGAAGATTGATAGCTTTACCACCACTGACATCACTTTTGGTGTCAGTCTGACTGGACCCACCTATTCCTGACGGAACTCCTCAAAGCCAGAAGTTCTGCCACCTTAGTCAGTCATAACTGGGCTTGTATCTGAGAAGCTTGTTAAACATGTTTTTTTTTTTGTTTGTTTGTTTGTTTTGTCAAACCTTTATACTGTGTTATCTATTCCCTTACAAAATATATACATAATATAATAAAAGAGAAATGTATACTAAAAAAAGAAATATGACTTAGAACTCTAGCCTTTAAGTAAGAACTCAAACATTTAAGTAGCCATTTTATTTGTGGTTATTTTTGATTAATTTTTAAATATTTATTTTATGTTAGAATTCTGTTTTTTTTTTGGTTCTTGAAAATTCCATACTGAGCTATTTACTTTCTTGCTTAGGATTTTTGAGAATTATTGAGACATATTATCTTATGATTATTTATCTGTTACTTGAATAAAAACTAATAATGTTTAATTTATTCAATTTAAATAAATCAATTTAATAATTATTGGTCCATGGGAGGTTTGTTTGTTGGTTTTGCATTCCAATTTGTGAAAAATTCATAACAGTATGTAATATTTAATTTCTACTTTATACCCTGATAAGCCATTAAGCAAATGTTTGTGATGGTCTGAGAAATTCCAAGCTTTTTACCTAAAGAAAAATGTGTAATTTTATTATACATTACATTGTTATAGCTGACCTTGTAGTAAGATTTATACAGTCCAAAACACATAAGATACTGTATAGCTTGTACATATCTATTGATTCTCCATTTACTCTGGAGATCCTTGAGAAACTCCACTTTAAGTATCAGTCCATATAGAATATTTTTTCTTATTTGCACTCTTTGTCTCTCGCCTATTAAAAAGCTCGTAATCCCATTTCATAAATTAGCTCTAATACTGACAACTTTGAGCTTCAAGATCAGTTTTTGGTTCCAGACCAAAATGTAACGAAATTATGTCCTAACCTTTGCTTTTTCTGTTAGTTAAGTTTTATTATTAAATAAACTATAAAAATAATAGTTGAGATCTATACAACTGTAAAAAAGCAAGGCTTTTGGATCTTTAACTAATGGGTTTCCTAATGCACCCTTTCTTACATTGTATTATTTGGCATGGTCATTTTTTACTTGAAGTGATTGTTGAATCATATTAATAGTAAAGTGAACAGCACAGTGCTGAAATATTTAGAGCTGCTGCCTGATGAATCCAGCATCCTGGGTTTGAATTTATTTCATTCATTCCCCATGTGTACAACAGGTTTTCACCAGGTACTCCAGTAGCCCCCCATCTTATTCATAAAGCATGTATTCAAGGTTAATTGGCCCTGTTTCCTTCAGTGCACAAGCACACCTGAAAAGACTGGTTTCCCATGCAGTGCTGAAAATGCTGCTGTGATAGACTCCAGCCCCCAAGACTTTGATTTGGATTAACTGAGTTGAAGAAAAGTGTTTGAAATAAATTATAACATATTTCATTATGTTCAGCAGTGTTGACAAAATGCTATTAAACCCATGGTATTTTTTTTTAATCTTCCACGCACATATTGCTTGAAGCACCTGACTCTTCTATTTAAACAACTTAAAACAGTTTTTTAACTTCTGCCAGGGACATTCTTCTTGCTTTTTCTGAGAGAATTCAAATACTAGGATGTTGAGTGCTTCATGTTACTGGATTATATTCCATTACTTCAATGACAACACTTGATGAGACTACCACAGGATGTTGCCTGGCACCCAGCAAAGGCATTCTTAACTACTGTAATTATGCTCAAAATTGTGACATCCATAACAAATACAAAATACTGTTGCAGTCCTTTCAAAACAAATAAGAATTAATTTTATAAATGTCATAATGATAATAAACAGCAAACATGACCAAATATTCTAATGTACAGTGAGAATATGCCTGATTGTACACTAGAAAAATTCCTGAAGCTAGTATAAAATTAAAAAAGATGGAATTGACAATAGTGAGGAAATCAGTCAATATCTTTTGACTGAATGCAAATAGCACAGCACCTGTCAATGAGCAGTACAACTATTGTATTTTCTATGGATTTATGGACTATGACAAATGGCTCTTTACCTGACCAAGCCTGTAGGTGATCCTCGGTTTGTCTGAGGAGGACACTGAAGCTTCCTGTTGTTATTTCACTTCTCTGTTGTACACACAAAACTAGTGGCAGAGGGTAGAATCTTCGATAATTAATATCACTTACATTTTGGCACCATTCGCTTCAGGGTTTAGTTGATTTTTCTGTTTGTTTCTTTTTTTTAACATTTATTGGTTTGTTATGAGTTTTTCAGTCATGAGACGCAGTATTTTTTCATTGCTCCATTGACAAATTCAAGAACGCCAGTTTCCGGTTGTTCTCAGCAGACTTCTAGAAGGAATGGGACTTCTGTGGTTAGCGCAGAATTGATGTCTATTGTCCTCTTCCTCATGTCCTTCTGGAAGTGTGGGATACAGAAGAGCAGAAGTGGTTGTTAAAGATGGCACCTTCAATCAGTTCAGGGTGGTACTGCTTACCTTGCCAGAGCCCTTTAGATGCCTGACATCTCTGCATTTCATTTTTTTTCTGATGATTTCAATAGTGTCTAGGAACCCAGGCTTTTTACAGCATGAGCCTACATGACTAGTATATATTATGGTCCCCAGCCGGGGCTGGAGCCCGGCCGGGACGCCCAGGAGGACGAGAGGAGGGCTTTTACCTCCTCCAGACCGCGAGGGGGCGTCCGTCCTGGTTATGTTGGGGGCCTCGGGTAGAGGGCTTGGAAGCCCAGCCCTGTAGGGACCCGTGGCCACCGGCAGGCGGCGCCCCGATGCCGGTTTATCCCGTGTGGTCCTCGGCCGGGGCTGGAGCCCGGCCGGGACGCCTTAAAGGACCAGAGGAGGGCGTGTGCCTCCTCCAGACCGAGAGGGGGCGTCCGTCCTGGTTATGCAGGAGGCCTCGGGTAGGGGGCTTGGAAGCCCAGCCCTGTAGGGACTCGTGGCCACCGCCAGGCGGCGCCCCAGTGCCTTATCATCCCGGGAGCCCGGCACTTCCGCCACACCAGGAAGTGCCGGTGGGGAGACAACAAGGGACACCCGGACGGCTTCCGGGTGCGCAGCCGGCACTTCTGCCACACAGGGGTGTGGCCAAGACTAATTGCCGGGAAGCAGCTGGAGCCCATCCGGGTTCCTATAAGAGGGGCCACCTCCCTCCAGTCATTAGTGGATGTCGGGTGGAAGAGGACAGAGCTGGAGAGAGGACGGGAGGCGGCCAAGAGAGAGGCACAGAGACTGTGAGGCCTGGACATTGGGGGAACAACGATGTCCGTCTGTCTGTGTCCGGGCCAAAGTTCACAATATATACACTCTGAACAGAAGGAATCTGATTCACAGTCTTCTACAGTTCTTTATAATATTGACTGAGACCAGGGTGTAAAGAATCCAATAAGGATGGACTGCACTTTGCACCTACAGAAATTGGTGAGTACAGAAGGAACTTGCCAGGCTTTCCTCAGACATTTAATCAGAGAGAATTCACAATCATACTGTAGCTTTGATTTGTTTTACTTACTTCAGGTTCTCAGTGATGGGGACTCCAAGAAATTAAATGCTGCTGATCCAATACACAGGATCAATGCCAAAGTAGCTCTTTGGTTTACCTGACATTTAGGAAGAATGCTGCATTATAAGACATGTATCTTCTCTGAAAGCCATCTCATGATAGTTGGTGATCAGGCCCACGGCTGTGGTGTAATCAAATTACATGATGAAGATGGAGCTGTGTTTGGCCACACAGTCATAGGTAAATAAGAAGTGCAGAAGAGGACTCAGGGTCAGTGTAGGATGTAATGCTGTCAACCCGTTGAGGTCTGCCAGTCTAAAATCCAGTTGATGAGAGTGCAACTCAGTTCAAAATTTAGGAACTTGGTGATCATCTTTTGATGGCACAACATTACTCTCACATAGCAGTTTTTATTAGAAAAATAGAACACTGGAATAACTGTGTCCAGAACAGGCCATTCAGCCCAACAAGCTTGTTTATCCAATTCACCTGCATTGTCCAAAATAGCATTCAAAAGTCCCTAACATCCTACTCTCCACCACACTACTTGGTCATTTTTTCCACGTGTCTATAGTTCTTTGCAAAGTTTAACAATTTATCTGAAATCTGCCTTTAACAAAATGGTTGGAAACTTTGTTGTGTTCTTGTTGCAGAATTTAAAGTAATTATTAATTCATTATTTAAAGTAATTATTATCCAGATGCACCAGGATCATATCAAGGACAAGAGAAGTGATGTCCTCTGTGGACCAGGTGTTATGATATGCCAGTTGGAAGTAGTTCAAACTATCCTCTTTAATAAAACCCCTGTGTGTGTCCAGGTGTCTGTGTGTGTGTGTCTTCTGATGAAGTGCGCATGCGCGGGGCCACACGGCACATGTTCTGTCTCTTCCTGTGCATTCCCTGTGTGTGCAGAGAGAGAGACACACACACACAGGTGCGTGCGCGCGAGAGATAGACAGACAGACAGACAGACAGAAACGCGCAAGACAGACAGACAGACAGACAGACACACACACACAGGTGCGCGCGAGACACACACACACAGGTGTGCGCGAGACACACACACACAGGCGCGCGCAAGAGACAGACACACACGCAGGCGCGCATGTGCAAGACAGACACACACGCAGGCACGCACACACACACAGACACACAGACACAGACACACAGACACACACACACACAGAGGTGCGCTCGAGACAGACACACACAGGCGCGAGAGAGACACACACACACACACAGGTTCCACTGTTATTACTGTCAGACAAAATTACAGGCATTTTACGGAAATACAAACCAGTATTACTGAGAGAGAAAATTAAAGGCACACAATACAGTGACGCATATTACAGCCACATACAAGGTCCCTTGCCATTTAATATAGACTGTTCCCACTAATGATTATGCACTACTGTTCTAGCGCCCGTTATTGTAACGGGCTTAATGTCTAGTCTAAAATATTCCACTGAATGTTTCCCAGCACCAGTTTCTCAACACATTTCATCACAAAATGAGTGCCAAAAACAGTCCACTTTTCCTTCAGCTTAAAGATAATTGTTGTCTTTTTGAACCAGGTGAGGACCACAGATTTTCTCAACATAATTGAAAAATGGCAGTTTCATTTCTCGCTAAACATTTTTAAATAATCCAGGACTGGTTGCTTGCTTTACTGATATTGACACATTTAATAATCCTCCTAACATCATCCACAGAAATAGAGAAGTATGCATCATGTGATGCTGCGTAAAAAATATTTTTTATCACACTCAAACTGGACATAGATGATTTTAAGCTCATCCAAGAGAAATAATGGTAATGTGATTATTTACCACAGGGTAAATGTAGCTGAAAAACCCATGTAATGACAATGTAAATGGTGGCTTGACTACAATCAGAATCTGACAATCTGCTTATAGAATTGAGACATTTTTTCGGTGTTTTTTAGTAAGTAAAAAGCATGCATGCTTCTGTCTCACTGTGATTATTGATTGCTCCATTTAAATATATCCCAATGTGCTGTTGCGGAAGCATTGCCTATGAGCCTTGTTTGCCCCAGAAACTGAGCAAAGCAGAAGGTATCCATGAAAATGTCAGAAATGTTTTTATTCAAAGATTATCTTTCCCTGTGGGATCAGGATTTTTTCTTGAAAAGAAAAAGAATGTCTCCCTCTAGTCCTACAGAGATTATCGAGCACTAAACAAAATTATAATAAAGAACAGAGCATTGCCTTCTGTTCATACCACCTTTAGTGCCTCCTTCAAGTGCCAAGGGAATTTACAGAGTTACTATTTATGACATAAAATCTTTCCACGTCATTGTACTTGTGTATATTTCCAGTCAAAATTTTGAGAGAAACCAGAGATTGATGTTGATTTGATGCACAATCAATGCAAAACATTAACAATGTTTTGTGTATTTTACATCTTTCAATTTTTTTTGCTTTGACTATTACTTGTCTTACCTCCTGTATTAATATTGGAAGGTGCAGGTCACCATTTCAAGTGGACAACTATACGCCTAAAGTTTGGAAGTAGTGATTTCATATTGCAAAAAAAATGCAAAACAAACAGACAATTAATACATATATTTTCATTTCAACTGCAACCTTTTCCCACTTGCAAAATTTACTCTGATGCAGAGCATTTATCTGCAAGTGTTTTTGAGGTGCTCTCCAGCTGTTAAAATCCATTGGCCTGAGTATGTGGCCAGCAGTGAGATCCTACAAAGATCTTGTCTTGGATCGGCTTACAGAGTTGGGGAAAGTAAACATAGATGGTGTTACCTCTAACTCTAAATGAGAGGTGCATAGCGGAACCAGCAGCATGAATTTCCAACCAGGAAGAGCAATAGGCAGATTAGAGTATGTGAAGTCACATGGAAGAAGCTGTGGAAAATTGGAGTAGTGTTGGAGGGTAGCTATGGAAGAAGACACCAGTTTTGGACGCAGGAGTTGTTAAAAGCATTATCCCTTACTTTCACCCCAAAAAACTAAAAAAAAAATTTGAGTGCGCTTCACACTTAGCAACTGTAAAATTGCATGCAAAAATTAATGTTAGGGACAATTTCACAAAACTAGTCGTAAGCAGGTTTGGGGAATATTAGTTTTAAATGTAACTTAGCTACAATTTACATTACCTACAAAAAAAAGTAGTCAAACATGTTACATAATTATTATTATAAAATGTAATGCATTACTCAGTGCATTATGCTTAGGTTACTATTTGTTCTTTTATATGAAAAACTGCACATTTCAGTGGCCACCATTTTTTATTAAATCCTAAACCCATAAACCTTTCAACCCATAAGCCAACCCATGAAACTGACCGGAAACAAGGCCAAACTTAATCATTGTATTACCTTTTATAAATATTGTTGTGCATCCCATGCTCTGGACCTGAGAGGAACACGCTCCTCAGGTAACTGAGACCTGTCAGGTGCTTGGGAATTCCTGAAGAAGCAAGCTATAAAAAGCAGTTCCCTGAGCAGCAGGAGCAGACCCAGCACTTCAACAGCATTTTGATCACTTCTCCTAGCATCTAAAGCCCATCAGCTTCTTGCCTGTCACTTAGTGCTGCTGCAGTAATTACTGGCTTCCTGTCACACTAAAAAGGCCAGTGATATCAGCACATGCAGATTTAAATGTATATTTGTATTTTTTGTTCAGTTCTTGTCATTTGATTACACACTAAACACATGCTTAACCTCTTCCTCACTAGCTGTCACCGGATACCCGGGGTGCATGTGTTACTCCGACAGCAGCTGGCCAACTGTACTTCTGTGAAATAATGCACTAAATTTTTTTGTAGTAGTAGGAATAATCTTCCACAGTAATGCAGTCCGCATGTTTTTTTTGGTTTTTTTTTTGCTTGTTTCTTTTTATTTTTTAAGTAACACAGGTATTTTTACTTTAAGAAAATAAGTATTGTGTTACATTACTCATTACTATCAAAAGCAATGTGAATACATAACACATGTTACTTTAAACGTGTTACCCCTAACACTGGTCATAAGTGATCTTTAGTAAAGCAGTACAGTACTGTGAAGATCTCCTCAAGGCATTTTTTTTATTGTTTTATTTTTCAAATACATAATGGTAGGTTTTGCTTTCCGTATTTGTCTGCTTTGAATGAGTGTGTCCCATAATAGACTCCTGTCCTGTGTAATCTAACTTGTGCAGACTGCTGCTGGAATTCTCTCGGATGTCTGATGATGACTCAGTGCTGGAGACAGCAGGTTTAGGGAATTAGTGCTTTAAAATGCACATTTTGTGTCAGTTTATGAGTCAGTTTGATTCAGCATGTTCCGTATGAAGCAGCTCTATTAGTATTGTTGGATTATATTCAATAAACATTTCCAGATTTGTTTCCTCAACGCTATTTTGAAGATCATTATGTTTCATAATGAAGGTACTATATATTTAGATAGACAGACGCATACACCAATCAACCACAACATTAAAACCACTGATAGGTGAAGTGACAAACATTAATTATCTGTATGTAATGTCACATATCAAGGGATGAAATATATTAGGCAGCAAAGTTTCAAGGTGATGTGTTGAAAGCAGGAAAAATGGCGTAAGTGTAAGGATCTGAGCAACTTTGACAACTGACAAATTGTAATGGCTAGACGACTGGGTCAGAGGATCTCCAAAATGACAGGTCTTGTTGGATATTCTTGGTATGCAGTGGTTAGTACATGCACATATACATATACAAATCTTCTTCTAAGTTAGCAAGTTTGTTACAACAGGGGAAGAGGCATGTAAATATATTTTAAGAAGGCTGTGCAAGCTGATAGACAGAACAGCGATAGTTCTTATTTTTTATATAAAATTGAAACTGTTTTACAGAAATATAATTATACATCATCTTTATTAATCATAAACCGCAACACATGCACACATACCATCTTCTTATAATGAAAATATATAAACAATCTACATGAATATGTTTTAAAGAAACACTATAATGATAGAATTCTGTGAAAAGCACAAAATCATATGAAAAGAAAGAGTAGAGATCCGTTTCAGTTCTCCAAAGGACTTGGCTTTTCTCAGTAAAAAATATTACTGTTACTCAACAAGCTATCTACTGTAATTGTCTGATAAATATTGGTAAGTGAAGAGAGACAACTTAAGAACAGTTCTGAAATATTACACACAGACACACACATACGATGTACTACTCAGTCCTCAGTGTTATTATGGAAATTTCCCAGTTAAGATATCTCTTCAAAGCCATCACTGGATACAGTAAGTGTAGCATAATATTGTAACACCACAAATGAAATGCATGGCGAATGTTCGATCAGTCACTACCTTCCATGAATGAAGCTGTGCAATTTATAATGATGTTTCTGATGTGATTTCCTGTATAAGATGCTTGATTCTTACCTTGACACCAATGCCTCTGCGATTGACTCTGGCTGAGACAGAGTCAAGGGGTTTCATAATGGATGGATGGCATTACTTATTTAAAAAAAATCTGGCCAGTAAATATTTTTGTAGATCCAGTGTAAGATACGGTGTTTTATCTTTACTCCAACGCCAGGTGTGATTGTCTGTTGTTCAAACTTACACATTAGCTTAACAGAGCATCTAAATAGACAACTGTTCACCTCCATACCTCTGTTTTGACCGTACAACCTGGAATTAGAACTAAATCACCTTTAAATAATTTTTAATCCTAATTCATCTTAATTTGGGTATATGTCTTTGAAGGAGAATAGTTTCAAAAAGAATAAAAGGACAGGAAATGTATGAAAGGGAACAGAAAGAAAGGGATTTCTAATCAAGATACATTATGGACATTTTTCTTCAGTAACAGTTTCTATTTATCTAAAAATTTCAGTCTCACAAAATGAATCCATCAATATGACAGCAAGCGAGAGGCACAATGATTTTCATTAATGTTGTGTCAGGATGAAGGCAAGCGTGGCCCAATAAATGTGGAGGTGAATTCTGTCAGTTGTGGTAATGACACCACATTGATTTACATTTCTAGTTTTCTAAGCTAGAAGTTTTGGCAGCAGATAAGATTTTCCTTCTAAGGATGAATGCATTTAACGAGGTTACTGATCTGCAGTTTTCTATTGATGTTGCTAAACTTCATCCCAGATTGTAAGCAAAAGTGGACCTTCAAACTACACTTGCTCATCTAGCCATTTACAATGTGCCAAACGTTTCTCATAAACCACAAGAACAAAGCAAAGGAAAATAACCTGAACTTAATTCTGCCTATAACATCTTGGAGTCCTAGACAAAAAAACATCCCTGAACCACTTGTCTTGTTTTCACTTCTTTCAAGTAAGGTTAACCTTCCTCTGCATAAAAAAGGTCTTTTCCAGTCCATTCTTCCTACATTTCCATTCTTTGTCTGGGATACAGCCTCTGGATTGCTTTGACAAAACATTGAGAGGTGATCTCGTCGATTACCTTCATGAATGTATAAGCCTTCTACTTAATTTGTATAATATGTTAATAGTGGAATACAGGATTATTTTGATAAGATACAGTTTTTAATGGAGAAAAAAGAACAGAATAGAAATATTTGTATTTCTTTACTTTCCTTTTCCACCTCCACTCTCCTCCAAGTAAGCCTTGTCCCCCTACTCCTGATACTAACTGCTGGATGAGCCAGAACAGCTGCTTTTGACATGAACCCAGGAGTACTTCCAGTGCAACAGGACTGCCATCTGGATGTGCTTCCAGGTCCGGTGGAACCCCTCAGTAATAAGAAATAGCAGCTCCCCCCAGTGGCACCCAAAAGGGTTGCCAGCAAAACTACAACTCCCATACAGCCTTGCGGGTGTCCAAATGGGAGCCATACCAGAGGGACACTGCCAACCAGTGTCCTGGGGGAACACAAAGCCTCAGGAGGCAGTTGCCTTCTGTCCTTCCCTCATAATGGCTTCCCAAATGGGATAATTAATACTAACCAAGCCAGTCGGAATGCCCATCTATCCATGTCCTACCTTTATCATGACTTCCTAGCCAGGTAAGGAACCATCCACCATGGCAGGGATGCCAGTCAACCCATGTCTTTTATGACAACTTGCAGTTACAGGAACTTTGTGCCCCATCCCTCCCCCCATACATTTCCAGCTACATACTCATAACGATAAAAAAACAAACAGAACTAGAAGAATTTCAAAAGATATCTGGATTCAAAATCAATTTGAATAAAAGTGTGCTTTTTCCAGTGAACTCTCCAGCACACAATATAAAATTGGACACCTTCCCTTTTATCATCGCAGATCAGTTTAAATACCTAGGGGTAAACATCACAAGTAAACATAAAGCTCTATATCAACAAAATTTTGCTATCTGCATGGAAAAACTTAAGCAAGACTTGCATCAAAGTCTACCCTCCATCTCACTTTAGCTGGGAGAATTAACATAATCAAGATGATTATCCTTCCTAAGCTTTTTCTGTTTCAAAGCATCCTCATATACATTAACAAATCATTTTTAAAACATTAGATTCAATCATAACCTCATTTATTACGGAATTCAAAACATCCACACATCCAAAGGGCAACCCTACAAAGATCTAAGGTAGAAGGTGGCATGGCTCTACCTATCTTTCAATTTTATTACTGGGCAGCAAATACAGGTGCTGGTCATAAAATTAGAATATCATGACAAAGTTGATTTATTTCAGTAATTCCATTCAAAAAGTGAAACTTGTATATTAGATTCAATCATTACACACAGACTGATGTATTTCAAATGTTTATTTCTTTTAATTGTGATGATTATAACTGACAACTAATGAAAGTCCCAAATTCAGTATCTCAGAAAATTAGAATATTGTGAAAAGGTTCAATGTTGAAGACACCTGGTGCCACACTCTAATCCGCTAATTAACTCAAAACACCTGCAAAATCCTATTGTAAATTACGCCTCCCATGTAATTTAGTGCCTGCCCATATACGGCTGTCCGTCAGCGGCAATCCAATAGAAACACTGCCGCTAAATATTCACGGGTGAAGGACTGTGCTTATGCAGACAAAGATGAGATGGTCAGGGTGGTGTTTGTCACAAACTCAGCGAAACTGCCAGAGAAACTTTTAAGTGCCGGGTCTTAGCTAACATTAAATACAGCCGTGGACATCGCACGAGATGGCACCAGCACAGCTGGGAACCTTCGATGCATGTACACCAAGCGGCTCACGTGAACTGACGCAGTGCACAGACAAAAAGCAACAGTTCCAAAGAGTGCTGAACAAAAACCGAATTACACAATTGAGAAGGCAGCAAAAAAATATGAAGTGTCTGACACATACAAGCATATTCATAACAAAGCACACGGTGGAAAAAGTCAATGTCCCGCTAAAGGAAGACAGTGTAAAAAAAAACCCGTGCATGCAGTGTGTCACGTCTCAGATAAAGAGGAAGACGAGC
>JANRMT010062796.1:11683369-11745346 GCA_026402145.1 Polypterus bichir lapradei | reverse complement strand
TGTGTGTGTGTGTGTGTGTGTATATGTATATATGTAGATATGTATGTATATATATGTTTAAATATGTGTGTGTATGTATATATATATATGTATTTGTGTGTATATATGTGTGTGTATGTATGTATGTGTGTATGTATATGTATGTGTGTATATGTAGATATGTATATATATGTATATATGTATATGTGTGTGTGTGTGTATATATATATGTGTATATGTTTATATGTATGGATATGTATATATATACTGTATGTTTATATGTGTGTGTGTATATATATTTATCTGTATGTATGTATGTATATATGTATATGTGTGTGTGTATGTATGTATATGTATGTGTGTATATATGTTCATATGTGTATATATGTATATATATGTAAATGTGTATATGTATATATATATATAGTTTTGTGTATGTGTAGATATGTGTATATGTATATATGTTTATATGTGTGTGTGTGTATATATATATATATATATGACAGCAATACTCATAACAGTGACAAAACAATTACATTGACAATCATGTTATGTTATTTTTAAAATGCTTCCTTTTCTTTTTCATAACTTCTTTAACACACTACTTCTCCGCTGCGAAGTGTGGGTATTTTGCTAGTTTCTATAATATATTAAAACATTTTAAAGCCCTTTCCTTTCAAAGAGAACAGTGGAAAAATGATCCTTACTCAATATTTCAAAAAAGGTGTGGAAGGCAGCCATGCACAGAATTCACTCTACCACCATATCCGCAAAGCATACAATTATTCAACTTAAAATCTTTTATACAGCACATCTATCTTGTTTAAAATTGTCCAAAATGTTTCCAGGGCAAAACCCAACCTGCAAATGCTGTAATCGAACTCCAGCCTCATTGGGTAATATGTTTTGGGCATGTTCCAAATTAACATCATTCTGCACCAAATACTTTAAATGCCAATCAGGCAGACTTTGTGTCCCAATCCCTCCTAACGCATTAACAGCTGTGTTTGGTGTTCTTCCAGATGGGCTTAAAGTGGAGAAGGATAAACAAACTGTAATTGCCTTTACTTCACTATTGGCATGTAGACTTATTTTGCTCAACTGGAAGAATCCTAACTCTCCTTTTTTAAGTCAGTGGGTAACTGATATTATATACTATTTGAAATTGAAAAAATCAAATTCTCACTTGGGCACCTCAGTTAACAAGTAACACTTTTTAAATGTATTTTATTTTTCTAATAAGCAAAGATATCCACCACTTACTAATGTTGTTTGAAAAAGTACTTGCCCTCTTGCACCCCCTTAACTTTTCATATTGCTCTAGAGAAATTTATAGCATTCTGCTTTAAAACAGAAGAACTCAAAAATGTATTATTTGATGGACTGAATGGTCTCCTCTTTTGTCAATTTTCTTTTGTTCTATTTTCTTATTTGTTTTTCATTCTGGTGGCCCTATTGTAACAGTAGATTTTGACTCAAGACCTGAAACATTTCTCATCAAAAACTTGTGGTAACAGTGGAAATCAGCAAGGACACAATACTTTTTCACAACAATGCAGTTATTAATTGTTTACACATGTGACACAGCAGTAAAGTGACAGTGCTGTGGCAATGCAGCGCCAGGGAACCGGGTTGAATTTCTTTAACGTGTAGTTTGCATGTTTTCTCCTGTCTGCAAGTTCTTCCCAGGTTAGCTGGGAATGCTAAATTAGCTAAATTAGTAAAGGTTAGTGTTGTATAATTCCCACCCATATTATCATTGAACAATGCAGCAGCAAAGGTGATGTACTACAAAAATACAATCATTTTGAAATCAGAAATATTCCCATTCTCAACCAAAATGGGGAGAAAAAAAGAAAAAAAAACAATATATATTGGCTTTTCAGTGGTGCACTCATCGTTGATTACCCTCTTTTGTGTCTATATACTGTGGAAATAACGGGGCCTATACTGCTCCCCGAACCTGGACACAGACAGGCACAGAGACATAAGTGTAAAACCACCACACAGTTTATTCCTTTTCTTGCCTTTTCAGCACACAGTGCACAAGTTGCCAACAAATAATGCTCAGTCCCTTCTCTCTCTTTCTCTTCTCTGCCACCTCCACTATCCACGCAAGCTTTGTCCTCTACCTCCCGACTCTGGCTTCCCAAATGGAGTGAGGCAGCCTCCTTTATAGTGCAACGGGAAGTGCTCCAGGTGCTGTTTAATCTTCTTCCGGCAGCACTCATAGGTGTAGCGGAAGTGCTGCATGGACACCCGGAAATGCTCCAGGTGCAACCGGATCCTCTTCTGACAGCACTTCCAGGTGTGGAGGAAGTGCTGCACTCCAGGGCTCTGGTACTGTCAAGGCCTGTGGCCCCGATGGAATCCAGGGGGTTGCCTTCTCATGTTTCAGGGGAGGTATTGCTGTGGACATATCCTCTCCCCCGGTCCTTCCATCAGAAGATCGTCCCAACTGGGCAAGGGCATCAGCTGTCCACTACCATATGCAGAGCAAATACAATACATATGTAACAGTTTCAGATCCTCTAAATTTAATTCAGGGTTCCAGCAGCACTGGGTGCAAGGTGAGAAACAACCATGGATGCAGTGATAGTCCACCATAAGGCCTATGGCAAGCCAAATTATCATTTA
Organism: Polypterus bichir lapradei; assembly: GCA_026402145.1. Classification (NCBI taxonomy): domain Eukaryota; kingdom Metazoa; phylum Chordata; class Cladistia; order Polypteriformes; family Polypteridae; genus Polypterus; species Polypterus bichir. The sequence continues at coordinate 11,742,730 of JANRMT010062796.1, read as the reverse complement.
GAGATATCTCTTAATCATTTGAAGATATCTGTAAATGATTTAAAGTTATCTGAAAACGATTGAAAGATATCTTGAAACGCATCACAAATTAAGATATCTTTAATGCACTTCAAGATATCTTTAAATGTTTTAATGATATCTCTAAATGATAATTTGGTTTGATGTATAAGGCCAGCTCATTCACACATATAGCTACACTCTAACTGTGCAAGTATAAATTGACCAGTTAACCCTAACTAGCAAATCTTTGGAGATGTGGCAGACATATAGGAGTACCCAAAGGAAAATCCTTCCAGACAGCATCCAAGTAAAGTATTCAAACCCACAATCTATGAATCAGTTGCACTACCCACTGTGTCACTGTACTACAAAGTGGGCATATACATGTACATATTTAGACATTTCCATATATTCTATTAGATTAATTCCACTTGTGAAGGTTTTAAGAAATTGATTGAAAGTAAACTAAAATCATAACAGCTGCTTCATTATTAAAACTGCCGATTTTTAGAATAGGACAAAACATATAAAACAGGAACAAATATTTCAAAATTTGCCAAGTCACACTGTAGCAGTAGCTGTGTCTTTGCATGCTGCTGCCATTAAAACTCCTGTGATATTTTAACCAAGCTAACTAGTGTTTGAGATGGCTGTGCTCCACAAGTCTCCCTCTTTAAAAGTAATGCATGAGATGCCAGTAGACATCTATGGCAAGTCTACATGAGCAATGGCAGGTGACCTTACATAGCCTGCTAGGACCCAGTTACAGTGCAGGACAAAATATCAGTTTTCAGTGCAATGGACAAATATTGTTAAATTAAATCCAGAACTTATTGCAAAATTATCAGGCAACAGAACTCAACAGTGACAGAGGTACTTCTTATTAGGCGCTAGTCACAATCTATTTTTGTTTTGTTTGTCTGTATGAATCTGCAGCCTCAGAATACAGATACAAATGTTCTTTCATTATGAATCTATCTGCTTATGAAATTGTAGAGTGTGATACTGTATATTTTAAGTTTAGATTTTAAAAAGGCAAGTCATTTATGGATGTGATGAAAAGTTGATCATAAACACTAGTTTCACTAAAATGACCAAAATGAAAAGAGATGAGCAGAAATCATAAGACTTTAAGCATCAACAAAAAAAGAAATGAAGCTGCTCAAGGACTTAACCTTCTTGTGTCAGTGATTCTTTTGGTTTGAGAAAACAATGTGTTGACACTAAACAATCTGTAACGATGTCTTTTACAGTTGGCTGCTGTAACATCACAAGCACACATGTTGTAAATTTATATTAATAGCATATGGCATCATAACAACAGAAACATAAAATGGCACTGGTGGTGACATCACCAACAGAAAGCTACAACACAGTGAAAAAGAAAAAATGGCAATAATTCTGGATAATAAAAATGTGTTTAAAATAAGGGGCACTTAAGGCCATTCATAATTTTATATACATTACCTATAAAAAATGATGATTTAGGTGTGTTATATTAATGGGGGTACATATTTATGTGATACATTTTTTATGTTTTGCATTTGAAATCAATTTAGATCACCTTACAGAGGTCTATTTTCACTGACATTAAAGAGTCTTTTTTGGTTGACCCATGTCAGAAAAGTCAAATCAAATCCATTTTGAGTCAGTGTTGTATAACAATAAAATATGAAAACTTCCAAGGGCAATGAGCAATTTTTGTAGGCAAGGCACTGTATAAAACTGTTTTTTTCTAATTTCAAAGATTAATAATAATCACTCTTTTTTTATTAATAATAGGGACAATAATTTGAGCTTAAGTCATTATTTTGTTCACATTTAGATTATATGCAACATGCAAGTTCAAATCTAAATAGATTAAAATGCACCATGTCTCCGTCCAGGGTTGGTGCTTACCTTGTGCCCAAGACACTGGCTTTCCATAACTGGATAATTAGGTTAGAAAGTGGATCGTTGGCTGGTGACCACCCAAGGTTATAAAATTTACAGTCTTGTGTCAAAATCAGTGCTCAGCACACTTCCTTAATGATGGCCATATTGTGTGTGCAGGGAGAAGGTGTGCTTCACAGAGCTGCAATGGTTGCTAGATCTTATACTAAAGAAGGATGTGCTTGATCAAAATTAAATTGCAAACATGGGTGGTCAGTTCAAAAGCCAACAAAATGTGGGCAGAATAAATCCCAGTAATAAACTGTAGGGCATTACATAAAAAGAAACGAGGGGAGGAGAAGGAGAAGGAAAATAGTTGGCCCTTGGGCAATCCATGAAGATATGCTGATTCTGCAAAATAATTTCATGTACAATACATCTAAACAGAGTTTGATGTTTGAGCTTATGTGTTATATGTACTTTGTAGGAAACACTGCAAAACAGAACTCCATTAATTATATTGTACTTGAGGAACAATTACGCTACACAGGTTGAATATCACAGATTATGTGAAATATTCAGCACAGTGTTAATAATCAGAAATTTAACACTAATTGCAAAGTCCAGTAGAATTGTAGTACTTTGGAAAGGACTCCACTGCTTTCTCAGCCAGCATACCATAAGAGATTATTTTACATAACACTAGTCATATAAAACACACAACAAAGTACTTTACATAGGCATTTTAACATATTCTCACCTGTTTATATTCATTCAGTTGTTGCCATTTGATGAACTAATGTCCCACCTTTATTTGGTTTCTGCTTTGTGCACTGAGTATGGGGAGTTCAGTGGCAGTCTCAGTTTATATTTTTACTTTTTCCATTCTGTCATGGCACAACAAACATAGGATACTGGACAAACAAGCCTCTCCTATGTTTGCTAAATTCTAAACACTTGCTTTCATTCTGCCTTTGCTGTTCCATTGTATGCCTGGTACTTACAGCTGAGTGCTGTGACTGAAAATCGATGAAAAAGTTGTGTAGTGAGCTGCTGCTTCAGAGAAACAGTCTGCCTTTCAATACTTAATGCTACCTTTTAAAAAACAGTAACAGGAGACTCTTATCTCAGGAGAAGGGCCTAGCTACTGTACAGTGTTTGCCCATTGATGTCACTTTTGACATGTCTATTGATATATTTCGATAGCTATAATGTCACTACCGGCATATCTATTGTTATCTGAATTAGAATTAATTTCAGTCAATGTATTGATCAAAGAAGAATAATCAACAAAATAGAGTAGGATAACCCTTCTTCAAGCCAAATCCTAAGTAACTGCATCTTTACAGTAAGCACAATGTAATGATTTTTTATGAAAAAATCACAAGACATACACCTTGCAATGTGGGTTTTAAAGAATGATGCCATTGACTGAGCATGTCATAAGTGATGTGTGTAGGCATAACAGGAGTGAAATAAAAGGTTGTAGGTGTAATTAGGATGATGTAGGTACAGCAGAGCACAATTCAGTCTATTGCATGTCATACTCAACAATCTCAGCTGTGCTTCCATCTGCTGCTTCACTACCTAATTAGCAAGTAGGCCAGATGATGAGTTTTATCATGGAAGGGTTTTGGGGTGAATCAATCCTGAAACATATTCCTTCATACCAACGTTTAGAGTCTTTGTTATGGAGAATGCCATCTATGTCCTACATTCTAATTCTTATTCTCTTATTCTTGCACTCACACAGCCCACAGACACAATACACTTGCCTCTGAGACTATGGACTAATTCCAGTGCTTCACTTATCCTATTAGAGGACATCTTTTCTTTTCTCTATATCCCAAACAGCAAGAGAGAGCAACAAGACAAGCAAGGCAGGCAGATACTAAACTTTTATTCAGTAATTATAGTCTTATAGTCTTAGTCGACATATGCTTTTTACATTAAGAAAATCTTAGTACTCTAAAGCACACAAAATATAGCACACTGTAATATAATCACATTCCTTTACAGACATCAACTTGTTTCCTACTTCAGAGTGACATATTACAACATGTGAATGAAGATTATGACTTAGATCAGTTGGTGGAAAGAACAAAGAGGGAGTCAACTCTTTTCACTTATCGTTTCAGATACAGCAGTATAACTCTATATACTTTCTTTACATGTAAACCTTTAAATCTGTTTGAGTTGCACTTGTTATACACCATATGTTCATATTGCAAGCATTCCTTAGGTATCACAAGAAACCTGTGAATCTTCTCTCTTGCAGAAAGTTAAGTTTAAAACTTTATTATCTTCTGTGTTTATTAAATAATATTTATATGTCAACCACGTATTAGATAAGCCCCACAAATAGTAACACTGAAATTACTTTTTCGTGTGGTACAATTGTGTCCTGTACTTTAGTACATCTACTACTACTATAACAACATATAAACATATTTACCTTATAGAGCAATGACTAAGCCATTGCACCTAAATGGATTTAAATGTGTGTGTCATGCATTCTGTTTGAGAGAGAAAAACTTTCATGAAAAGAAAAAGAAAGTTGTATCATTGCAAACTCTGCAATGTGTCTTGAGTTAAGTTGCTCACAACTTTATCATGTCCAAATTCTCTTAAATAAATCCTAAAAATTTCAAATTTTCAATTTACTTGAGTCAAATTTTAAGACAATGGGGCATATCTTTGTTAATTTAAAGACAAATAAGCATAGTGAATATAGAATTTCACATTTATAAGGTCAAAGAGAACTTGTTATACATACAATGGGATTCTCCTTTCATTTTTTTCTTTGCAAGATAGGCAAGACAATATTGTGAATGTGGGAGTGATCCACTGATAAAAAATAAGTTTATTGAAAATTACCCTCAGACACAAAATGTCCATATTGTTTGCTTTGTGCCATAAGTTCTTTAATTTTGATTCAATGTTTTTGATTTCCACACATAACCTCCCAACTTGGCAATACTGCCAACCCAATGATGGAATTTGAGAAGGCCACAAGTCAGCAAAGGATTCAACCCATGAACTGTGCGGACCTGCTCCTGCTCTTTCGTTTTAGTAGCTATGAATTCTGGCAATGGATGCTCATTGTGAATTATTAAAATAGCAGTTACTAAATAATGACCTTCATAATCAAAGGTGAAGTAGGCATTGTAATTTTTCTTGTATGTACACCTTGTTCTTATATCAGAACTCACTGCTTGCTTACCTATAACTCTGCCAAAGTTACAAAAGAACACAGAAACAATGCCTAAATATACTGCAGCTACTCAGGTAATTAATGAGTCAGTATTGTAAAAGTACTTAGTAATTTAAACACTTAATATAAAGTGTTTAAAAAAATTGTACATTATATGATTATTTAACCTTCCACAGGGGACCAGATAACAGTGACAAGGAGAATGTACCAAGAACCATGCCTGGAGAGGAGACCAGTCCACTACAGTACATATCATATCTGATCGATATTATTTTCTTGAAGCTTAAATCCCATACTTTTATTCAGGATATTTGAACCCAGTGACATTGTGGATTTATTTAAAATTAATATCATTTATTTTTCTTAGGAGCAGAAAACACATTGAACACTTTCATATGTAATTTGTCAACTGAAATTGATCTCTTGTTTCTTCATAGGTAGCCACAGAAAAGAAATCAAATCCTTGTTCAGTGACTTGCTCGTTTCACAACAGAGAAGATACAAGCTATACATTTTGAACCAAGTTGTTACAATACTGGCTTGGAGCTGTTTTGTATTTACTGGATGACATTGCTCCCTATCAGAATTATACAGTGCTACCCCAACTCAGAATAACTGCTAACTCCGCAACAACCATTCATTGGCTAGCACTAGCTTCGTGTTGACAGACTTAGTAAATTATGTAATTTGACTATTCTTTTTTCAGTTGAGTCTTCAATTCAATATACCTGCACAATGCAGTGAAAATAAATATAAATATCATAATTATCATTAGTACTAGGGTGTTGTACCATGTTAGCCATGATTACATCTTGCCTGAAGAAGGGGCCTGAGTTGCCTTGAAAGCTTGCATATTGTAATCTTTTTAGTTAGCCAATAAAAGGTGTCATTTTGCTTGACTTTTCTCTATAATTATCATTAAAAATTAAATATCAAAAATTGTTTTACTTACCAGTATATAATTTGTTAAATGAACAAAGCTATCAAACACCAACAGCAGAATTTATTGTCCCTTTATTATATAATGTCCTGAGGCAGCAAAGCACATCTGCACACCATCACAGCACCAGAACCATATCTGACTGCCAGTATGATGTTCTTTCTGTGAAATACAACAAAACACATACAGTATTTTCAAAAAAGGTCCATTTTAGTGTTATTGCCCATAAAGAATTCTTCCAAAAGGCTTGCAAACTATCCAGGTAAATGTGAAATGAGCATGTATGTGTTTCTTGCTTAGCAATAATTATTGCCTTGCTACTCTCCAATGAGCCCCATTTCTGACCAGTGTCTTTGCATTTTAAGTTTAAAAATGTATACATTACAGTAAGAGTCATAATTAATCAATTGAGCATTTTATGTTAAAAAAGCCACAATACATAAAACACAAACCAACGAAAAATATTATCAATGTAACATTTCAGAGAGTTAACATACATTAAATCATAGCACTCCACTCTGACTTTTGATGAGGCAAGAGAAGTCTGCAATTCATTCAATGTTTTTTATGATCTTTGAGATTTCCTGGATGATTATATGATACATTCTATTCACTATTGTTTCCAATTGCAGGGGAGAGTCGCTACTTTTCTATGTGTTTTCCATTTCCAGGTTGTAGCCTCACTGTGGTTCAGTGAAATCCCTTTGGCACTTTTCAGTCTGATGACTTCAGTAATTTTTTTTGTTGATGGCGTTTTGCGCTTTTTCAATTTTTGTGCTGACAACTTGACTCTGATGGCAAGGGTCAAAATAAGTGAGGTTAATACTAAGCATGACTGTGTCCAGTCAGCTCATTCTAGCTATCTCATTAATCGAGCAGATTTAATAAGGGGGCAGTTACTTTTTCACACAGCACCAGTTGGTATTGGTTAACTTTATTAAGTGACAATATTTAGAAAACGTGATATTTGTTTGACTGCAGACCAGGAAACATTCATTGTCAAACATTTGCTATAATATGGGAAACCAGGAAGAGGCCAGTACTTGTTTCTTTGCATGGTATACATTGCAAACTTGCTCGTTTCACCAAAGTAAGGAGTCTCACTAAATTGAGAGAGGTTATATTTTGAAAATTAAGAGAAAAAAAAAATCAATTTATTGTTTTCACAGAAACATGTCCCCAGAAACAGGAGCTGAAATCTCTCTGATTTTTAAATGTGCTTAATATGAAGAGCAGACAGTATCCTTTAGGAATACTTGAAACAGGGTCAGTTATATAGAAAAGACATCTTGATTAAAAGATATTTTTTATGAAATCTGTGATCTAAAAATAACTTAGATCTATAAAATTGCTTTTCAAAAGCGACACTATTTATTAATCTCAAAGTGTTCTGATATCATCAAAATATTGTGGATCAACAAAGCCTAAGGGAAGACATAAAATACATGTGTGATTACTGACTCAGACAGCAGCATCTGTAAATGGAGAACTGCCAAATGGTCCCAATATGTCTTTGATTGAATGACATGTCAACGGAATGATCTTGGAACGTCTGTCACTTTACAGGTGCATCATTCCTTTAATAACTGTGAGGGCAACATGGCTACTCTCCTCACCTCCCATTGTGCTTATTCCTTTCTCCTTCTTCTGCCATTCTTTCACACTGCCAGAAAGCCTCCACCTCCTAACTTTCAGCTCAATAATCACTAGCAATAAGTAACCATTTACAGCACAGCCATAGTGTTACCCCTCCTAGTACTTCCAGGTCACCACTAATCAAATGCACTTGTGGCTCTTGATTGTTCTGCATCAATTTCCCTGATTTACATGTAAATACCAACACTTTCATTCCAAACACCTTATCTCCTGGGAGAAATAGTCTGGGCTTCTACAAGATTCTCAGTGTCTGGCATACTGTGTAGTTGCACAGGTCAAGGCCATTGTTCAAATGAAAAAAAGACAAACCACGCCCGTAGCTGCATAAAGCCTTGAATTTACTTATTTCTTCTCCTAACAATTTAGGTTATCCTAGCCTGGAAAACCACACTCAGCAGTCCGGTTAAAACTGGTTAAACACTGTCACACACGTGCGACTAGGAGTGAGCTGAGTGGACCAAGTGGAGGTAATTACCCACCAGGCCAGGGGGTGGCGGGGTGCACTAAACCTACCTCTGTTATCTTTACAGGCCAAAAATGGGAAAACCTGCCTGATGCAACGACACTTAAACTGACTGAAGTCACTTCCGCCTTTCGGCTTATAAAGCCGCCATCTTTCCTCCACTAGGCAGTTCAGTGGAGAACTCAAAATAATGCAAATGAGTGCTGTGTCAAAACCCTTTTGCAGCCAGGGACAATATATGGGTGGCTGCCCCAAACCTTCTTGCATGTGTCAAGGCTATTCATTTTACAGTGGCGTAGTCGACAGTATGATGGCCTCCTTATGGAACCGGAAGCCAGACCAGAAAAAAGCCTTGACACACCCTCAACATCACCAAGCCAAGAAGCATCAGGTAGGAGAGTACCGTTCCCACATCGCTGAGCGAGGGCTGGTCGGTGTGTATAGGGGGAAGCTGGAGTGGGTTCCGACCCAGAAACCTGTGAAGGGATCCTGGGCTAGTGGACAAGGGACCTACAGAAGAGAGCCAGGTTTAGAAGAGAACACACTGGGGACTAGTTGTAGACTCCTGAGTAAGGGGACCGCTTATGTCCCACAAAGATAAAAACCTTTGATAAAGGTGGGAGTGTCTCAGGCTGGCAGGCAAAACATTTATTGGACTGAGAATTCCACCCAAATGAGTCCTCCAAAGAGTAGGCGTACAAGCTTTGGGTGAAAGTCGGGAATTGGCTGAGGCCAAATGAGAGGAATGCCCGACAGGTAGTAGAGCAGGTATCCTGTGCCTTGCTCATAAACACACTCCCTATGGAGATTGCCCAGCTAGCCTGGGGACAGATGTGCGAAAATCTCTTTAATCAAGATCATAGATCATCTGAGAGCAGAAACCTGCTTGGGAGATCCGGAACAGAACCTGTGTGAACCCTGACGAATCTGCAACCCTGCCTCAAAGTCCCAGTCTCACATCGTGGAGCTAGCTCTGGAGAAACCTGGTGCACAGCGGTGGGCTCCGCTAGGAAATGTGGGGGTCTGCGGAGAGGTGCACAGGAGGGGGGCAGTGTGCTTTTACTAACCCTCTGGCCTTTTCACATATGGGAGAAGCGATAGTTAATGGGCACAAGGTTACTTCTTTATTTGACTCTGGAAGTAACATTTCCATTGTTGCTTGCCATTTAGTGTTTTCCGCGACAATGGCTTAAAATTAAGACCCATCTAACCTGCGTTCACGGGGATGTCCGATCGTACAAGTCCGCCACCTGCTACATCTGCCAAAACAGAGTTTTAAGAAAAATGGTGGTGGTGGTCCTTGAGAATCCTCCCTTCCCCGTGATCCTAGGTAGAGACAAAACCCGCGGTATAACACTCGCTGATCCACCAAACACACTAGGTCTTGTCATTGACGCTAACACCGTACCCTCAGCTACCTCCACGCCGTGTTCACAGCCGGAGGAGGGTCAGACTTCGGCCACTGACAATGATGTGGAAACGGCTGGGCCGTCACAGCGTGACACCTCATCTTCAAGCGCTGCACCGGCTCGGGTCAAAACCACGCCCCTTGAGATTGGAACTGATCCTCTCAGCCGTCTGCACTTTCAATTTAGGCACACCCCAGCTTCATTTAAAAGGGAGCAGTGGAACGATGACTCCTTTAAATTTGCAAAAAATGCAGTGATCTTAATAGATGGCCAAAGCACAGTAAATCCCATGCCTTAAGGTCCGCACTTTGTGTTAAAGAATGACCTTTTATATCGGGTGGCTGACCACGGGGGAGAGATAAGGTCCCTGCTGTTAGTTCCACGGACTTACTGGCGACAAGTCTATAAACTGACTCATACCCATCTCCTGGGAGCCCATCTGGGCTCCGAAAAAACTTTAGACGGATCAAGCTCCAATTTTTTTGGCCTGGGATTAATGAGAAGGTCCGCCGCTATTGCACGTCCTGCCCAGAATGTCAATTGTAGCAGATTCCTAGGAGAGACCACACTCCTTTAATCCCTTTAACCTTAATAGATGTCCCCTTTGAACAAATCGGGGTTGACCTGGTGGGACCCCTAGAACCCATGGGCAGAGGTCATAAATACGTAATGGTACTGGTAGATTCCGCCACCCAATATCCTGAAGCTATTCCCTTATGCTCAGTTACATCTAAGGCTATCACACGGGAACTGGTAGGGGTCTTTGCACAATTCGGCATTCCTAAAGAAATCCTGATGGATCAAGGGATGTCTTTTACCTCAGAGACATTCAGGAAAACAGCTAAGTTAAGGAAGATAAAACATTTAAGGACCTCGGTAGATCATCCTCAAACCGATGGTCTGGTCGAGAGGTTTAATCAAACTCTTAAACAGATGCTGCACAAGATAGTCAATGAGGACAGAAGGAACTGGGTTTAGCTCCTCCCCCTCGTCATTTTTGCATATCGGGAAGTCCCACAAGCCTCCATGGGTTCTCACCCTTTGAATTATTGTATGGAAGACAACCCTGAGGTTTATTGGATATATTAAAAGAAGGCTGGGAGGAGGAGGCCCTTCCTTCTGTAAATATACTTGAATATATCGCACAATTACACGAAAGATTGGCTAAGATTAGGCACCTCTTAAAATCTCACATGGAAAAGGTGCAAGCAGCCCAGGCTCGTTGTTACAACCATGGTACGTCCCTTTGGGAGTTCCACCTGGGGGATCGAGTCATGGTATTGGTTCCTACCTCACACTCCAAATTACTGGCACATTGGCAAGGCCCATATGAAGTTAAGGAGAGGAAGGGTTTGGTCGATTATTTGGTTATCCAGCCTAATTGTCGACCTAAAGAGTGGATTTATCATGTCAATTTGCTGAAACCGTGGAAGGAAAGGGATGCCGATCCTTTCTCCGGACAGCCCTGCTCCCTCTTTGCTCATAAACTGAACCTTAACTTCGGTGATAATTTGACTTGCCTACAGCGACAGGAGCTCGAAGCAGCTATCCTGTCTGTTCCAGAGGTAGTGAATGAAAAGCCTGGATGAGCCTCCCTGATTGCGCATGACATCCTAACAAAACCCAGGGTTATAGTCAGAGAACGGCCATATCGGATTCCCGAAGCAAAAAAGGGAGAAGTGGAGTTGGAGATCAAACGAATGCTGGATCTAGGTATGATAGAGGAGAGTCATAGTCCCTGGTCCAGTCCCATCGTGTTGGTCAAAAAGCCCAACAGAAGATGGAGGTTTTGCAATGACTTCTGTCGGCCTAACCAAGTCTCCCAATTCGATGCCTATCCAATGCCGAGAGTGGACGACCTCCTCGAGCGGCTAGAAAATGCCAAATTATTGACTACCCTTGATATGACAAAGGGATACTGGCAGGTTCCTTTAACAGACTCCGCAAAGGAAAAGACAGCGTTCAGCACCCCTAGTGGACATTGGCAGTATTGTGTACTCCCATTTGGATTATATGGGGCTCCCGCTACCTTCCAACGTCTGGTGGACAAAGTGCTCCGACCCCATAATTTGTATAGTGCTGCCTAATTGGATGATGTTGTCTTCTATTCCAGCACCTAGGAAGAACACCTACAACGGGTTAAGGCTGTATTACAGACACTAGCAGTTGCCGGTCTTCGTATTAATCCAAAGAAATGTTATTTTGGATTGGTGGAAGCCAAATATTTAGGTTACCTAATGGGACGGGGTATAGTCAAACCACAATGTTCCAAAATAGATGCCATAATAAATTGGCCCCATCTGATTACCAAGAGGCAGGTACAGGCATTTCTCGGCTTAGCGGGCTACTATCGCTGGTTTGTACCCTGGTTTTCTGAGAGAGCCACGCCCCTGACAAATCTTACAAGGAAAGAGGAATCCTAGTCACGTGGTATGGGATGATGTTACAGCATTTTGTGACCCTTACGTCAGCTCCTATTTTGAAGGCACCTGATTTTTCTTATCCTTTCATTCTCCAGACGGACGAATTTAGACACAGGTCTTGGTGCCATGTTGAGCCAGAACGTTGATGGAGTAGAACACCCCGTAATGTACCTGAGCTGGAAACTGTTGGACCGGGAGACGAGGTATGCGGCAGTGGAATGGGAAGCTTTGGCAATTAAATGGGTGATTACTCAGTTGAGGTACTACCTCTTGGGACGTGAGTTCACCCTGGTGACCGACCATGCACCGTTACAGTGGATGGCGTTACACAGGAATTCGAATCCACGAGTCACGAGGTTGTTTTAAGACCTACAGCCTTACAAGTTTTCGGTTATTTATCGTCGTGGTGCACTGCAGGCCAATGCTGATGCCCTTTCCTGAAGCCACGACCTCACAGCCAGGTACACCCGACCCGATGGGTCTGGGCTGAGTGGGGGGCCATGTCACACACGTGCAACTAGGATTGAGCTGTGTGGACCAAGTGGAGGTAATTACCCGCCAGGCCAGGGGGTGGCGGGGTGTACTAAACTTACCTCTGTTATCTTTACAGGCCAAAAATGGGAAAACCTGCCTGATGCAACAACACTTCCAGTTCCGGCCCCTAGTCTGAAGTCACTTCCGGTTCCAGCCAGATGGTATCACCTCTGCCTTTCGGCTTATAAAGCCGCCATCTTTCCTCCACTAGGCAGTTCAGTGGAGAACTCAAAATAGTGAATATAGAATAGAATAGAATTCTTTATTGTCATTATGCATACACATGGCTTCAAGGTAGAATACATAAAATACACAATACACTATAAATAATAAAATAAACATAATAAGTATAAAAGACAGCAACAATAAAACATCATCAAGTCCAGACTTTTTCTGCGGTGGTATGTCTGCAAAGACCAGTGATCTGTGTGCGTGGGTCTGCAGGGGAGGATTATGAGGGAAAGTGCATGTGCATGTCTACAGGGGGGCAGGTTATGGGTAGATGTAGGTGTATGTGTGTGTATCAGCAGGGGCAGATGGACTTCACAGCTCTGGGGAAAAAGCTGTCTTTCAGTCTGCTGGTGCGTGTTTTTATGTTTCTGTACCGTTTTCCTGAAGGCAGTGGTACAAACAGTCCGTTTCCCGGATGGGTGAGATCCGCAGCTATACATTTGGCCCTCTTCTGCACCATTCCAGCATATACATGTCCAGGTCTAGGAGAGGACTTCCTATGATCCCCTGTGCTGTTCTCACCACCCATGCCAAGTCCTTCCTGTCCTGTGCTGTGCATCTGCTGTACCACACTGTCATACTGTGAGAGAGAAGGCTTTCTATAGCGGATCTGTAAAAGTTTTTGAGCAGCCAATAGGAGAATCCAGCACGTCTCATCTTCCTGAGGAAGAAGAGTGTATGTTGGGCCTTCTTTACCAGGTGAGATGTGTTCAAAGACCAGGTCAGATCCAACGTAATGTGGATACCCAAGAACTTGATATTGTCCACATACATTACAGCCTCCTCATGTATGAATATAGGAGCATGTTCTGTTCTTCTGGACCTCCTATAGTCCACAATTACCTCTTTGGTCTTGATGGTGTTCAAGATGAGGTTGTTGGCTGAGCACCATAGTGCGAGGTGTTGTATCTCCTCGCTGTAGTGAGTCTCATCATTATCTAATATGAGACCCACCACGGTCGTATCATCCGTAAACTTCACAACCATATTTGTGGCATGGATGGCAGAGCAATCGTGCGTAAATAACGTGAAGAGTGCTGGGCTGAGCACACAACCTGTGGCATGCCTGTGTTCAGAACCAGTGTGGCTGATGTATGATCTCCAATTCTAACCACCTGAGGCCTGTTGGTGAGAAAGTCCCTGATCCAGAGAAAACAACAATGTGGACAGACCCAGATTATGAAGCTTTTGTACCAACTTGGCTGGGATTACAGTGTTAAAAACTGAACTAAAATCGACAAATAGCATCCTAACATAAGTGTTAAGGCACTGCAGATGAGTCAGAGATGCGCGGTACTATTGAGACAGCATCCTCTGTTAAACTGTTCCTCCTGTAGGTAAACTGATGGTTGTCAAATCCAGCAGACATGGCATCCTTGATGTACTTTAGGAGGATTCTCTCAAAGCACTTCATTATTACTGGGGTCAGAAACCACAGTGCTGTGTCAAAACCCTTTTGCAGCCAGGGACAATATATGGGTGGCTGCAACAAACCTTCTTACGTGTGTCAAGGCTATTCATTTTACAACACTTAATACTGCATATTCATACACCCATTTTTCAAATTATTATTCAGCACACATTTAAGGAGTAAAAGTCTGTTCTTGGAATAGCAGGTACAAGGCATAAACCCTCCATTTCACCACAATAGGCCCACAAAAATATTTACAACCAGTGCAGTTTCAGTAATTTGATTGACAACACATTTTTTCAACGATGAGGTGATACTAGGGATGCAGAAGTAAATCCATTTGAATGTTTAATTATGCTTTGTCAGAGATGGCTGGGGTGGCAACCCGGCCGGGACACCCAGGCAGACCGGAGGAGGGCTTGTGCCTTCCCCAGACCATGAGGGGGCGACCACCCTGGTACCTTTGGGGGCCACGAGTACAGAGCTTTGAAGCTCCACCCTGTAGGGGCCCGTGGTCACCGCCAGGGGGCGCCCCTATGCCTTTGGAGCCCTGGACCTTAGCACTTCCGCCAGACCCGGAAGTGCTGGGGGGAAGAGGAGCAGGGACACCCGAAGTGCTTCTGGGGATGCAGCCAGCACTTCCGCCACACTGGGGCGTGTCGGTGGAAGATTTCCGGGACACACCTGGAGCACATCCGGGTGATTATAAAAGGGGCCAACTCCCTTCATTCAGGGCTAGAGTCGGGTGGAAGAGGATGAGGTCTCTGGAGGAGGCAAGGAGGTGGCCTGAAGAAAGAAAGGCATTGTTGTGTTGTGGCCCGGAGTTTGGGGACTGTAGGGGTTAGTGTGTGCACTTATTGTAAACAGAATGAAGAATAAACATGTGTTCGGTGTTACAAACGTGTCCGCCTGTCTGTGTCCAGGCCGGCTACCACAGCTTATACTATTTCACAACATTTGAAAGCACTGCATGCAAGAATTTCAGATTCACTGATTCTAGAAGTCATCATATTCCAGCCTTCTTGCTTTAATTTCAACGTGAATGATTATCACTTCATCATATGGTAAGGCTTTGTAATGCAATAAGTTGTTGTTCTGTTTCTCGCAGGCGGTGTTCCTTCAGGTGGCACTTTCAGTTGCTAGGCAATGGGTAATCCATAACACCCACACCACAGTCCTCAGTGCACCTCAGTATGTTTAATTAAGACAGAATTTAAACAAATGCAAATGCATGCTATGTTTTATTACCTCGTAGCCTGAAGAACGTGGGTTCAGTCTGCAGCCTGCACATTATCTATGTGGAACATATATATTCTCCCCATGTCCCCATGGGTTTTCTAATGGTCACTTCAGCTTCTTGGTACATTCTAATGATATGCATGTTAGATGACTGGTTAATCTAAGCTGATCCACTATGAGCAAGGAGGGGTCTGCAGATAACTATGCTTTCTCTTGAATTTTGCACCTGATACTCCTAGCAAAGGCTCCAAGACCCCAAGACTCTGAAATTGAATAATCAGATTGAGAAAATGGATTGATGGATGTTACAGTAGAGCAATTTTTGGTCTTGATGTTGTTGTGTCTGGTCAAGTTCCCAGCTTTTCCCCATTTCTCCCACGTTTTCAGTGCACATTTTTCTTTCATAATTTTTCAACTGTTAACAATTTACCTTCATTATTTCTGGCTAATACACCAGCTTCTTTCTCTTCCAGAATACATTTCAACTTTGTTTGTGCTGTCAGTCTGTTGACGCTAATGTGGCTGCGTCTGGCTTTTACTGGTCATCTCCTTACACCACAGAACTCACACAATGAACATTATCAGACTAAAACACTCATTGGTATCTATCTATCACTGTCTGAATGCTGAGTATCTTTAAGAATTATACACCATTTCTGTGTTCATAGACAGAAACTTAGTCCTTTTGTAACTGTTAGGGTTATCCAGACATTTAACAGGAGATTCCAATAATTCTTCTCTTTCTGCAATGTTTTTTTTTTTGACAGCAGAACTCTCGCAATGCACAGTACAGAATATTGTTTTAGTGGTGACCTGCTTTGCTAGATTTCCTCTGATTTACAGTGTTTGATTTAATAGTTAAGCCATCTGCTTAACTAAATTAAAAAACTTTTGCCATGTGCTTATTTATTTTCCAATGTAGTAGAAGGCTATAGTGCACCCTACACCTTGCAATAACTACATAAAACCTAATATGTAATTTATATTTCAATAAGGCCTATACAAAGAAAGAGACACTTTTTGTGTAGCTTCAAACCTAGGAGTATGTGTGGTGGCCCCTGGATGTAGAGGAAAGCAGAAGAAGACAAGCTTAGCCTGTAGAACAAAAAGGCACTAAAGTCTGGTGGTTCTTTGCATCTATTTGCGACATTTTTGCTCTTCAAAAGGGCAAATCCCAAGTTTTTGTTTTTTTTGGGTTGCAGGAATTAAAAGGCCCAGAACAGAAACTGAAATATTGTGACAAGCAGGAGCCAAACAACTGGTAGAAATTTCATAAAAGGAGAAACAAGAAATAATACATGAAAATTCATAGTTGGTAACCTGAAAGTTTTGTACAATATCCATTAAGAGGCTCTCCTTTATTTTTTAAAATACATACAGAATTACTGCTTTCCTTTGGCTTTAAATAAGTGTCTGACGTATCATCAATTGACATGTGTACAGCTGAACAATTCAAAGAGACAGCAGGAGAAGACTGGCTTAGCTTTAAAACTGGATATCAGCTAAACACAAAATACTGTCCCTAACATTATAACCAGGAAATGAAAAATATACTGCACGGAAAATTAATTTAAAAGGAACAAAGCATGAAAAAGTAATCCACTGCTCTTCCCAAATTGGTTTAGGGTACTATTCACTAAAGGTGTTTATAAAGCATTTTTTTTTTTAATGTTAAAAAGAAATATTCAGAACTATTACTGTAAACACTACAATTTGATTGGAGTAAAGTATTGAAATAATTGACATAATTATGCCCATTTACTTTCTGTTCCCTGCTAAATTTTCCACATTTGCCTGTGAAGTAAGCTCAAGATGTGCTCTTTGTGGACTGTTGTACTGCATGTTGCATGGAAAATGTTATGTTCAGAATAAAAATACATACTACAATGTAGACTGACATACTGTCTGTAGAGATGCTGCAGGATGAGGAACAAAATGAAGTGGACAAAATGGAGGTAGGCTGCATTGAGTAAGTGAACATCAAGACATGGAAATTGAATCCTGCTGCATTCATTCACTGCAATGGCTGTATTCATAATATCCACCTTCAAGTCAGACAGGTGAATAAGCCCTAGGGAATGTCAGACTTCTGTACAGTGTGTTCAGAACTATTTAAAGCCATTCAGCTATACATGCTAGTCCCTGTTCTTTCTTGTTTTTCAGGACATTTTATGTTTCTGCCATTTTGCTAACCTCTGCTATTGTCTGTTTTCTTTTCCAGCTTCTGAAGTGCTGTTTTGTGGCACTGCACTCTGATCAAAGTATAAAGTGAGGCTACCTGTAATATTGGAAGAAATGTGAACACTTCGATTTTCTATGACAGTGCATCAAAAAAGTAATGAACAACTTTAGCAAAGTTATGTTTTATAGAATACCCAGTAGGGTCTGGGTAGTCTTTTGGCCTTGGAGCCCCTGCAGGTTTATTTTCTCCACATCAGTTTTTGTTTTTCTGTCTTCCTTGGCTAGTTGACCACAGCATGTGACTTATCATTATTATCATTAGAAGCTTAAAAAATGAGTTTATCTGTATTATCTACGTACGTATTTATTTTGTTTTAAGTATGTATCCTTTTTAATTGCATTAATATTGCTTTCTTGTAATACACTTTGAGCTACATATTTGCATGAAAACACACTATACAAATAAATGTTATTTTAAAATCCCAAATCAGTAAAGTTAGACAATCATTATGGCCTTAGCAGAGGAGAAAAAGATCAGACAAACTGTGAGGTGATTTCCTGTGTGCAGTCCTGAGATTTTTTACACAACAAAACTTCCAAGAGATCCTCCTGACTTACATGTGTGTTTTGGACCACTGTAAACTTGAAGGTTGACATTTGCCTTTACATTTAGCTTCCTGACAGAAATGGCAATACTGTTTCAGGATGAAAATGAGTCAGGCACTCGGAGAGTAGAGTGGACCAGGAGATGAGACACTAACCAAAAACAAAGGGGAGGGGAATAACCAGAAAGGTAAACAGTCATGTGTCAATCCCAATATGCAAATCCATCCATCCATCCATCATCCAACCCGCTATATCCTAACACAGTGTCACGGGGGTCTGCCGAAGCCAATCCTAGCCAACACAGGGCGCAAGGCAGGAAACAAACCCCAGGCAGGGCGCTAGCCCACCACAGAATATGCAAATCAAAAACTCTAAATAAAAAATTCTCAGCCAAAAAGATCAGTAATCAGATTGTTAAAAAGTACACCACTTGAGAAACATTTTTATTGATGAATTCAGAAACTTGGAAAGAACTACCCACTCACAATTATAGAGGCACTCCAACAACGACCAATTGTGTTGTAGCAGCAAATACTCAAAATGGCAGTGTCTGGTAAAAAAAAAAAAAAAAGCATCACAATAAATGCAAAGCTAAAACATGAAAACAAAACTAAGTTGTTCATGACTCAAAACACCAATAAAATAATCAAATTCCTATGAGAAATGTATCAAACTCAAGAAAATTTTATAAACTACCAACGTTCATAGAAATAGCAGGTTTTGCAACAAAATTTCTTGAAATCTGGGGCCATTTTCACTGACAGGGACTCCTGCCTATGCTAAATATAAGCAGCCTTTTAGCATAATGTTACTACCAACTGTTTTCTTTGAGTGATGAGTCATTTTGGTTATGCACCAACCATTTTGGGAAGGGCAAAACATTCTACCTTGATTCACTAAAATAAAACATTTTACAATATGGTTTTATAGACTGAATGAGTCTTCTTGCAAAATGTATATGGGTATATGTGAAATGGCTTAAATGCTGCCACACTACCCAGAGTTCAGATTTAAGTAGAACATGTGAAACACATTTAATAAGCATAGAGTGGCTATTTACCACTATAAATTGTTGCAGCTTCTTTCAGGATGCAGATGATCTCTTAGCAGTGTCCCATACAAAATTTCTCCTTGTCAGTTCTAGTGAAAATCCAAATCTCTGCGAGTCTTGGAGGTGTCAGATTTCGTCCACTTCTTCATAATGGTTTTCATAACACGCCGTAATATATTTAATAATTTTAAAATTCATTTATTTTTATATCTTCTTATATCTTTTATATATAGCTTTTATCTTTCAAAAATAAAAACCTGTAAATCTTTTGTTAGGGCTTTGTGAACTGCAAGAAGACTACAAGGAAATCCTGCAAGAGCAGACAATTGTATGTAATAATTCCAGTCACTTCCGTTGATATCAGGTGAAGACTGATTACGTTTGTACATTAATTAGAATGTGACTGAGTAAATGTGAATATAACTATAGCCAAGGGCTTTGATTTAGTTATTTTTCCAAATAAATGTATATGAATATTGTGGTTAATAGGTACTAAAAGTGAAAAAGTCTAACAATTTTTTCTTGATTTAAGGTTGTAATTCAACAAAGGATAAAATTTTATTAAGGGCATGTAGACTTTTGACAATGCAGAAGTCTTTTTGTTTGTTTTTTAAAATATTCAAATGTTCACAATTGTATAATGTTTTACAATTTGCATTAATTTTCTTAGTAAAGATTTTTTAGAGTTAAACAATTAAAAAGTGTTGTAATTTCTACATGGTGTGACCAAAATCTATGCAAATACACTTAAAGTCTGAAATGTGCACTTTAATCATGTCCCAATTCTTTGATTTATGACTTTAAAATGGGAAGCAGAGGTGTAAATTAAGGAAAATGTGTCTTTGTCCCAAATGTTATGGAAGGCACTGTATATCGTGGTCATTGCTACTATTGCCATTTACAGTCACTAGACACGAAGATGCAATGTTATGATGCCAATCAGTCTCTTAATATGGAGAAGATGTAAGACATGATTGTTGACTCCAGGAAGGCCAGTGCTGTCCATATCCCACTGCACACTGAGGACTTTGTGGTGGAATTAGTCAAGAGCATCAAATTCCTTGATGTGTACCTGGAAGCTGACCTTACTTGGTCAATTAACACCATCTCCATAGCCATTAAAGTGCACCCGCGTCTCCATTGCCTTTTGCAGTGGAAGGAGGCAAGCCTACCTCCTCCCATTATCACCACATTCTACAAGAGAACAAATGAGAGCATTCTGACCAGCTGCATAATTGTCTGGTTTGGGAATTGCAGTGTCTCTGACCGTAAGGTCCTACAACAGATGGTGCACACAGCAGAAAAGATCATTGGGGCCACTCTGCCCTCTATTAAAAACATTTTTATAAAGTGCTGAATCGGGATTGTGAATCCAACCCCTCTCACAGTCTCTTTGTCACAGTTCCATCTGGCAGAAGGTACTGTAGCAACCAAGCCAGTTATGCTAGGTTCTGCAACAGTTTCTACTCCTTGGCTGTCCAGACTCTAAACTCTGTGTTGTGTCCACAGATCTGCTCCTAGTAACTTATTAATATGCAGTACATTTGTTACATGTGTTACTACTGTTTAATATTATTAGTTGCTGTTAGTATTTATTATCCATTTTAAATTATTACTATGTATTCACTTCAGATTATTTTTCTTTTTACAGTGTTGTATATAGTTCTTTACCTGTTTTGCACTTTTACTTTGTTTATGTATATGTTGCACAGCAGTCCTTGGAAACAGTATTTCATGGCATTGTATGCTGAAATACTGCATATGGATAATATGACAATAAAGCCACTTGATTGAATTCCTTTTCCCTATATAAGAGGGCTGTGACTACATCACAGTGTCCAATTTTGACAAACCTTCTCAATAAAATCTAATCAACATTTTGACAATGGTTAGGGGAAAAAGACAAAGTTAGTATAATGACTTCTGTTATTTTTGACTTCAGTTCTGATTTAGTGCTGTGGCCATGGCATTTGGCATCATTTGCTTCTTTGGTTTTCAAAATTCACTATCTTTCTGCCTGCCCTTTTCAGAATCCCTTTCATCTCTCAGTCATTTATTTCGTCCAAGGCATCCATGACTTGCTTAGTTCATAACAGTTTTGCCTGTAAGGCAATTCAAATGTGTTCAATACATTAACCAATAAACTACTTCTTTTCCTAATTACAGTTTTTTTAATATATACTTTAACCTTATTTTTACATGTAGCATATAACATGAATACTGTAGTTATGCGGTTTAAAATGCCATGTTAAAAATTATTGTTTGTCCTGGTCCAGATCTTTGAGGAATGGAGCCGAAGCCTTTAAAGTTTAAGGACCAGGAAAGAGAGAGATACAGTGAGTGCAGCAAACAAGCAAAACACCCATATTCATGACTGCAAATTTATACATTTTTGGAAATTATGAACCTTGTAAATTCATGAGATATACTATACTGTATTAGTAACAAATAGAAGTTTGATCAAGCTGAATGCTCCTGTTCAAATTTGCTGGCAATTTTCTATTAACATGTTTTTAAATTTCATATTAAATTGTATTTACTGATAACTGATGATATTAACCTACATTTAGAAAAGCAGACAGTTATCACACGCTGCTTCCGCTGACATATCTATTATCTACTTCCTATCCATTATTATTTATTTATTGCTCACAGAAACCCTGAAGGAACAAAAGAAAGGATTTATCTGGCATCACAAAATTTGTAGGTGTTATAATATTCCACAGTAAACAGTAAAATCCATAATGATTTTAATAAGTTGCTGAAACACACTTTCAAATATCATACTAATTTCATGCTTCATATTTTAAGCATAATGATATATGGCATGTACCTAATTTGGTTTAATAAAGCATAACAACATTAGAAACATTTGTATACTTTGGACTCCATTTTACCCTGAAAGTTAATCCTGCAAATGCCTAAATTACTGTATGTTCCCGAGTTTACTAGCTTTGTCTTACATGCACAACCCTGCAAAACTTACCTCTGGAATCATTAACAAGGGCATGCTGGCCAATCCAGTTTTCCATGACTGCAAGGATATAACACTGAACTTCTGAGTACCTTGGGCCAATCTTGTTCCTAATTTTCCACCCCTGCAATGGCTGAACCTAAATACCATAACAATGGCTGAGAACAATCTCACTCTCAGTTTCTCCCATTATAAAAGTTTAATTGTTCCTACCAGGGACTGGCAACCCTGGAATGATTGCACTAAATACTGAAACAAAAGCCAAAGGAGCTGCTCCTTTCAGGATCATGGATCACCAACTGCTCCCAGCTGAACACCTCTGAAAGAATTTAACCTGAATGAGCACAGCTCCTTATATTAATGGCCTTGGTTAGGATCCTGCAGAACCTCGTTCAGCATCTCAGTCCCTCATTCTATAGGACCTTCGACCTTCCTGTGATTGCTAGTGTTAGTAAACAACAAGATACTTTTAGTGAGATAACAACAAACTTTACTTCAATTTAAATTTATGCTTGTAGAGAAAAGAGGAATATCAAACAGTAGAAGTTAAAACATAATCATCATCATCATCGATCGGTTGTTCGTTGCTGCTGTCATTAGACAGAGTTCATGCAGGCAAGAACAGGTTTCCTCCATGACTCCTGATCATGTGACTCACATTCAATTTCAGCTGGTGACAGTTTAATACGTGATTGATGATATTGGCGATGTGCTGCGATTATGTTGTCATTAGGTGACTGACTTTAGGCATTTTGAGCCTTTTAGATGGTTCGTATAAGGTGTACTTTCTTACTGGTTCTTCAGGGTTTTGTCAAAGCATGTGTCCTATCTGTATGTGTTGCCTTTTGATGATGATTTCTGATACTGGTTTTAGGTTTAGACAACTGTAGATTTCAGTGTTTGAGATGTGGTCGCTATGCTTCATTTTCATCATAATTCTGTAGCAGTTTGTTGCATAACTATCTGAAGTTCTCTTGATTTGTACACTCAGAGTCCAAGTTTCACTACTATATACAAGAATACTCAGGCATAAGGTAATAAATATCCAGTTCCAGTGATTTGAGTTGGTAAGGTGGTTTTCTAGAAACTTTTTAACTTTTAGAAAGCTCCCCATTCTTGGGCCTTTTAAGTTCAAACATGGTTGATTGTATTGATAGCCATTGATCGTTCTCCTTTGAGCTCTATTGGTAAGTGAAGGCCATAATAAGGACTTATTATCATTTTTTCACTTTTATTAGTATTTATTTTGAGACCAACATAACTGGATATTCAACACATTTTCTCTAGTTGTTGCTGTGATCTCTCGTGGTCTGTCTCCAGAAATGCCACTGTATGTCATCAGCAGTTAAAAAAGAACAAAACATTTAACTTGAACAATTCAAATCAAAGTCCATTCATCAATCTTCATGTAAGATAGTTTGTTTGGCTTTTTAGTTGTTGTAGTCTATTTTTTAACTCCAGCTAAATTGTTCCTTTAAAGTGCAAGACATTGCACCATAGTTTTCCTGTTAAGATGGCCTCTTGTGCAGGTGCTTAGCCTGACAAAGATAGCAAAGATATACTTCCAAATCCTCTCCTTTATAAAATGTCTTTTTGGATGATTATGCAAGACTTATCAGTATTTGCATTAGCCAAAGTCAGCTAACTGATCATTTCCAATGGTCTTGTTACTTGTCAGTGAAGTTACATTTAGCTAAATACAATAACATGATGACCACATGGTCCCACACACCTATTCTTGGTTACAACCTTATACATTGAGCTTAAACCTTATACAATCTAACGATTATTACACTGTCTTGTATTTGCTTTTAGGTTTGTATTACTCCCAATATTCTTCAGTTTTTTTCTATGCGCCCTAATATGCTCTCCCTCGTAGTAATCATCATGTGTTTCCCAACCTTCTGTCCATAAAAAACATTTGCCTGTTAAACTTCTGTTTAAATACACACAGTCAAAAATTATGCAAGCTCTTACCAATTGAGTTTAATAATACACTCTTGTTTAAACAGTTATGTTCACTTAAAAGCTGCATCTCATCTAAATAATCCTGTAATCATTTTAATACTTTAATATTGCGAGTCGCATTTAACAAACTGTAAAATGCACTATTTTTTCAATCCCAATACAGACTTAAACATATGTTTGCTAAGTTACCAGCTCTCTGTGTGGTACAGAGAGTGAACAACGGGCACTCAAGTCTGCTCCTTTGCAATAAACAAATTGATTATCATACATGAAATGTACACATCAAAACATGTTTAGATCAGTGAGCAATAATTCAAATCTCCATTACTGTAAAATGCTAATCATTAGCATTTTACTATGGTGACACTAACGTGCAAAGCATATAAAAGAGTAAAGAAGAAAACACAGAACAATAAATAAAGAGAATGCAAAAGCACATTAAAAAGTAAAATGCCAACTAAAAAAATAAAAAATGGAAATAAATCTAGCCAAATGTACTTTATGCTCCTTGTTATTTAATTCATTTTGTTATCTTAGTTGCTTTGGAAAGTTAACTTGTGACAATGTTAATGTAGGTTGTCAGCACCAGAGAATGAAGAAGATCTCCTGACTAGACTAAGACCTGTGATAGTTATTTGCCTCTGGTTTTCTGTTCAGGGACTTACAATTTGGATTTGTGATCACAAGATAATAGGTTCATAGAGTGGTAGATGAATTTTAAACCAGTGAAAAATGGAAACTCCTAAGTAGCTAATCCTAAAGGAGACATACTTCAAGGTGGTGAACTCTCTCACATATAGTTAATTCAATCCAGGGTGTTATGCTATAGCCAGGATTTCATTCCTGGCGCAAATATGTTTTTTTATTTAATCATTTGAATATTATTTTGTAAATATTGTTATTGGACGGGTTTACTTCTTTCTGTATTATACCATTTTTTTCATATTTTCATTTTAAGAAAACATTTCATATTTATGATAATTCTGGTAGCCTTTGTGAGAGTTCTAGTCCTCTGTATGTTGAACCTAAGGAGGCAGAATCCTACATAAGCTTGTAGTAAACTCAGTGTCCCTCACTTAGGCTTTGGTGTTTCATTACTGTTTTTTGTCTTTCCCTCAATTATTTAGTTTTTTGAATTACAGTTTTGGATCATTGCTGTTGCAAGGTCATTTTCTCATTTTTCTGTGGTGTATTGAACTTTGGCTCCATTATTGTGTTTCAGTTTTCTCTTAGCTTTGCTCTGTAAGCATACTTTGTTATTGTTCATTTTTCCTTCTGCTTTTCTTACTGTGCTTTTTTGTCTATTCATTTTCCTGGGTGTCCATCCGGTTACTATGTCTGCCATTCCAAAAGATGATGCATCACAAACATTCTCACTAATAAAATGCTTTGCATTTGTCATTCTAAAAGATGGTGCATCAAAAACATTAACACTGCTTTTACAAATCCCATACAAAATGGTATATAACAAAGACATGCATTGCAGGGTGCGCTGCCAATGTTGATTACTTAGATTTCAGCCCATCTTAAACAGGTAGCACAGCTAGCTTAAAAAAAAAAGAAATTTCTTTTGTTATTATAGGCCAGAGTTGAGTTTTAAGAGATAGGTTAAATATCAACACAGGGTCATGGAGGTTCAGAGCTTACCCCAGCAGAAAGGGAATCAAGGCAGAGACCAGCCAATGAAAGGGGGATAGTTTGAGGCAAACATAAAAACATAAATTTACTCACACCAATTAATTTATTGCAAGGCCATGGTGGCACATTATTAATGACAGTAAAATTTATAACTTCAAGCATATCTAATTCTGAGTAGATGGCATCTTCAGTATTTTCAGTGTTACTAGAAACTACTCTGGAACATCAGTCCTCCATGAGCATAATGGGTAGAACTGCTGCCTGGTGGCTATAAAGATTTTATGACGTCCCTTATCTGAAAGAAAGTAATGCCTAAAAAATGGGTTAAAAGTCCAAAACTCCATTTCCTAATCAGGAATGGAGAGCACTAGGCAGAAATTAGAGTTCATTGATGAGCTGGTCAGAGAGAAAGAGGTGAGGAGGAAGACCATGTTGATTGGTGCATAAATAGGTTCCTTTACTTCACAACTACTTAAAAATCTTGTTTCACAAAGACAAAATTGACTTATTACAATTTCAGTTTTGTTTTTCAAAATCTTTGATTTTGTATATAATAGAAAAAAAAAAATCATTTTTCTGAATTTATGTTCCTATGTATTCATTCATATTGACTATTGTCCACTTCTTTTAGGGCTGTGACAGAAAATCCACCGCCCTTCTCCCACCTCCCAAAAAAAGCACCTTATTAAAATATGCATACCCATTGTTCCATTAGTACAAGACTAAATCTCTGTTGGGCTTTACATTGATCACACTTTCATTAAACCACTGCAAACATTCTCTGCCAGATCCAAAGAAAACAATTAAAAAAAAAAAAGAATCACCTTGAACTGCACCCAGGTTTGACACTGTTGCCAAATGCATTTCAAAAGAACAGAAGATTCTGAAGAATTTTAATTTCAGTAATATTGTAGCATGTACTGTAATGTTAGCAATGCTTTCGTAGCATGCGCAATGAAAAGGTTGTAGTGTTTAACGCATGTTGGTGCAGTAGTTCTAGCAGTTGACCTAACATCTTGGGTTCAAATCCTTTGTCTGGTCACTCTCTGAGGAGAGTGTTCTCAATGTGTCTGTGTAGGTTATCTATAAACAAGAAAGACGTGCATTTAGGTTAATTGGCGATTCTAAATTGGACCTAAATGTGACTACAGGGCTAATAACTTAAATGACTATGAATCAGAACATTAGTCACATAATGAATAAAACTTGTGCATCACTCAAGCCATTTCTGTAATTATTAGTGGCCACATAATATTGGACAGCAGATGGCTCAGCAAGTCCAGTTTTCTTCTATCAGACAACTCACTGGTTATATTTTTTCCACAGATGGGGCATAAGATAAAATACATTAAATCAAAAGAAATTGTTAGCTTTGTTTGATGACTTGGTGGAGCCACAAATGCAAACTCTTCCTCCGCTCCATTACCATACAATGCACCATGACTAAGCATTCTCAATGTTAAAACCAGATGACTGACAATTATGACTGTGTCTAATATTACCCAAGAAAGGATTTGACATGAACACTTCATTTAATGAAACACTACACACAAGTATTTCATGTTTATTTTTGTGTTCTCTTTTCTTCCAGCGGTGGAAAAATTAAAAGCAGAGGGTTGTCCAATTGAAGAAAAATTGGACCTGCAGTGCCATCTAGTGTCCAGTTCTTGGCAAGTGCACACAGATGAAGAGACTTTGTTGCAGTGGTGAACCGCAAATGTGGTTATGGCTGTAACAAAAATATGATAGGCTTCTCTTTATTTTGTCAGACGGCAGGAAAAATCTAATGTAGCTGGCAAAAGAAACAAAAAACAAACTTCCCAAAAGTTACACGCTAACTGCTTAAATGAAACGATAATGACATGAAGCTAATCTTCAGAATAACTTAAGGTTGCCAGTATGAATAAGGATGGCTGCCTGCTCACTCACAGGTACTGGCTTCAAGTCCTGGTTGGGTCAGTGTCTGTATGTAGCTTACTCTTTGCCTTAGTGTAATCGTGGGCTTCCTCTATAAATGACAAAAAATGGAGTGTCAGGTTGTCAAAACTGACCTGGTAAAAACGAATCATGGAGTGTGCCCAAGTAAGCAATGCCACTCCACCCAGGGATAATTCCTGCCATGAGTCTGAAGCTGCCTGGGAGTACCCTGACCTATGTGTCTCCTCACTGGATTATGGACTTTGATAATGAATGGATCAAAGAATAAACAACAGAACGTCTGTGAGCATGAGTGTTGCCACCAGAATTAACAAAGTTTAGTTGATGACAGGACTACTGACCAACAAATGAAGGGGAGGAAAGCAGGTCTTCAATATGAAAAGTGACTCCCATGAGGCTTTAGTTTCCTGTTTGTGATAGGTGATATTTTTTGCAAAAATGTATATTTAACATAATTTTTTAAAAACATAATGTTTTTTTTATTTTGAGCATGCGACTGGAAAAGAAACATGTTGATTATGAAGTTAGAGATGCTCTAGCCATAGGCCAACTAGGCACTGGCCTAGGGATGCTATATATTGGAGGGGCCCTTTGTGAGAGCACTCAGATCAGATCTCAAAAGCCCAAACCCCCCCCACACTTCAGTCTCACATATGGCTGCAAGTGCGCTCCGATTACCAAAGAGGACCTCTTACCCTGCTACTCGATCTCATTTACGAATCGAGGGAGCTTCTGCCTACCACTATCTAGGTATATGTAAGTATATTAGGGCCATGAAGAAAAAAAAACGGACACGGTAAAGAAAAAAGTCTATGTCGAGAATAAAGTCAACATGTCGACTTTATTCTCGACATTTCCACTTTAATCTCGCCATTTATGTCAAGATTAAAGTCGACATTTCCACTTTAAACCCTTGTTTTTTCTCTCTCTAGTTTAACTTTGCTATCTCGTAAACTTGCTCTAAAATCAATGTTTACTTTACTGGATTTTCTCAAACCCCATCATAACTAATGTAGCACATGAAATGCTTTGTATTAAGTGTTCCCCGACTGAGTTGTTAATCACTATGTGCTTTTTAAACTGACTTCCTCTTGCACTGAGAGGAGCCACAGACAGCGATTGCCAAACAGAATACATTCGCTTTATGATATTACTGTTCTCTGAACATTTAGAATGCTAAGATAAATACTTGATATCATTTTCATCATGAAATGCATTCAAGCAAGTATTAAATATATGGGGGCATGGGGGTAACACAGCTGCATTGCAGCAAGGGGGTCCTGGGTGTTCCCTGCCTGGAGTTTGAATGTTTTTCTGGTTGGTTTACTCAACATGCTTCAGTTTCCTTTCAAAAGCATTTGCGATACCCGCTCATACATTCACCTTTTTAGAGCCTGCCATAAAGGAACGTACCCCTGGGGACCCCCTTACTGCGAGGCAGAAGCGCTACCACCATGTCACCGTGCCCCCACATGTTTGATACATGCTTGAATGCACTTCATCATGAGAATGATACAAAAGTATTTATCTTAGCATTCTAAATATTCAGAGACAAGGACTATCATAAAGTGAATGCATTCTCTTTGGCGATCACTGTCTGTGGCTCCTCTCAGTGCAAGAGGAAGTCAGTTTAAGAAGCACATAGCGATTAACAACTGGGTCGGGGAACACTTAATACAAAGCATTTTATGTGCAACATTAGTCACGACGGGGTTTGAGAAAATCTAGTAAATTTTATATTGATTTTAAGATGACGTTTATGACATGGCAAAGTTAAACCAGAGAGAGAAAAAAAAACAAGGGTTTAAAGTGGAAACATCAACTTTAATCTCTACATAAACGGCAAGAATAAAGTGGAAATGTCGAGAATAAAGTCAACATGTCGACTTTTTTCTCGACATACACTTTTTTGTTTCTTCACTGAGTCTGTATTTTTTTTTTCTTCTCCATGGCTCTAATACACTTCTGTATAGATGTGACATACACCCTTCAGCCTTTTTAATTCATGGATGTTTTTCACATTGTCTGTCATCATACAGCAATGGTCACTATTGGTTTGTGTTATATATCTACATTCTGCATAAAACAATGAGATCAAAATTTTTTCTTGGCCACCACTATAAACTACATTGTAAAAGATAGGCAGTGTGGTGTAGTGGGTAAGGCTTTGGACTTCAAAACTTGAAGCTGTGGGTTCAAATTCTGCTACTGACACTGTGTGACCATGAGCAAGTCACCAGACCTGCCTGTGCTCCAATTGGAAAAACTTAAGAAATGTAATCAATTGTATCATAAATGTTGTAAGTTACCTTGGATAAATGTGGCAGCCAAATAAGGAAATATAAATAACATACAAAAAATATCACTTTTGGGTGGGGTATTCCTTTAAGAAAGCGTACTACCTTCAACCTTTCATAGGCACATTACGTTCTATTAACAATACACTAAATTGTTTAAAAAGATGTCATCAACTAAGAGACATATAAAATATCATGTAAGTGTAGTAAAATGGCAATAATAACTAACAATAACGTGTTTTCTGCAAAGACATTTAAAAGACAACCTTTTAAAAGGAATGTTCACTCTCCACGAAATCCCTTGCTCTAGCAGGTTTCTGTGTTCTACTTGAAATCTAAAATGGGTATTTTTTAAAATTTTTATCTAATTTTAATAAGTATCCTATGTTTGTTTGGAACCCTATATTTGTATTCTAGGGAAGAAAAAAAAGTTTCACGGCTTTTTTTCGTAATTTAAAATCCTTTTTTGCTATAAGAATACTTAAAATGGTATTAACAAAGTAGAATTTAAAGAAGTTTTTTTCTTACCTGGTGTCCCCACCTTTTGAAAATGGGAACGAAGCACATTTTCGTAGCAGGGGTTATGCTATGAAACTCAGTTACCTTTGTGTATTACAAACATGAACTTAAAAAAAAAAAAAAAAAAACTTTTATATCCGTCTCGTTTACCGGAGAGGATTCTAGATCTCACAACTGCGCATCGCACAAGCAACGAGAGCAAAAGCGCGTGCGCACTACGGACAACCTGCGCAGCATCTGGCACGGAGCATGCGTGAAAGCAAAATAAGAAGCGGTGTGCTGATGGTGCACGAGCATAAAGGGTTGCACTTTGATTAGCAAATATATACAAGTAAGGATTTCACTATACTCCAGATAACTGAAAACAACGAGTGTAAACCTGAAAGATATCAGGAATAAATGCAACACATCTGCTCTAAATCAAAAGGTCACTGAATTTTAAGAGCCACCGATATCTTTACAGGTATATTCAGTCTACAAGTTGACAGCAGACAGTATACGTTGAACATATAGACTGGTCTCAGGTAAACAAATATTGGGGTCCATAGTAGTTTTATTTTAAGTTTGATTAGGAGAAAATAGATACGTGAACGCCTGTCTTTCTGTGCTTGACTAGTGTAATCGTGACCCCGATTCCCTGATACTACAGAATCGTACCTCAGGCTCTTTTAAGACCGAAGAGAGTGAAATTTTAGGTGCTAATTATGATTCAGTACATCGTGAATCTTTGAAATATAGGATTAACTGCAGACATCCGACCCATACATAACTGATTTCAGGTATGTTTGAGTGAGGACCATGCGCAGGACCGTTTTCTAGGAATTGCTGGAGTCCAGTCCCCCTTGGAGTTTCCAGGTGGGATTTCAAAGGAGATTCCAGGAGAATATTCCTGGGAGACTTGGGATGTCAGTAACTGCATTTCTGAGAGATCTGCGTTTTACTTATAATGTGGTCATTGAGCTCAATAAACGTAAACCTGTGTTCAGTGCAAATATGCTTCAGGTGAGGAGTCTGTCATGCAATATAATTTAAGGTGGTAACAAACTACTTCAACGTGTTTACGTAATTAATTCACAAGTTAGGTATTTGTTTAAAATGTCACTGCCTGTTTAATATTTTCAACAAATGTGTTACAGTACATTAAAAGGGTGTGTCGATTGCCCTTTATTCAGTTCAGAACCTCAGAGTGCCAATTTCTGTCTTGGAATACCTGAACCTTAAGGGGGATCCATTCCTGGACGGGGCGCGCCAGTTCATCGGAGTGCATGCCCATACCTATTTGTTTTCCAAATGGTGATAGCTTTTACATCCAAAACTTTGCGTCTTACGATATATTTTTTACTGCGCTGGACAGAACAGTTCACGTTTTATATTTTTAAGAATCACACGTGAGAGGCCAGACGACCACCACAGGAGGCATAGTCACATTTCCACATTAATTCACTCAATGATAATTTGGAGTCGCCAACAAATCACACAACAACCAACCAGCATAAACAGACACAGGAGTAACGCGCAAACGCCACACTTTCTATGAGATGGAAACTGAACCCTTATCACATGAATGGAAAAGGGAAAAATATGACCTGAGTTGTACCTTTTTTTCTGTGGAGGTTAACTAGATTTCCAAAACTGTCGTGATGCTAAAAGGACAATTTTGGGAGTCCGAGGCCACCCTCCTATTAAATCCTCTACCATTAGTTACCAAGTTCAGTCCTACGGGACCCTTATAGCCGTAGATTTTCCTTGTGATCAGATGGTAATTTTTACAGCAAATTGATTTTATTGTTTAATTAGCTGTTCGTTTTTAACTTATTCTGTGGTCAGAAAAAACAGTACTGTGAGATTTACATTTATAAGAAATTTTCCAGTACATGTATTACAATTTGCCGTAGTTTTAAGTTCCTAGCTTGCATGTGCTAATTTCCAATAAATTTACACTTTTTCTGTACATTTGTTTCCTTAATTGTATGCTAACAGCTAACAATGTGCTAAGTAAATACTAAAGCAAACAACTGCAAAAAGCTGCAGTTCCTTGAGTGGCAGACCCAATAACGTGGTAATTAAGAAGTAAATTCTTAAATACTTTCTGAGTTCTGTACATGGAAAGGCAGAATAAAACTTTTGATGACGACGAAAATCTAAACCAAACCCCAAATTAATCCCCATGTAGCAAACATAAAGCGTATGCTATATTCCATTTAAAATTTAGCAAACCATCCATCCATCCATTATCCAACCCGCTATATCCTAACTACAGGGTCACGTGGGTCTGCTGGAGCCAATCCAAGCCAACACAGGGCGCAAGGCAGGAAACAAACCCTGGGCAGGGCACCAGCCCACCGCAGGGCGTGCACACACAATCCCACAAACACCCCAAGTACACACACTAGGGACAATTTAGAATCGCCAATGCACCTAATCTGCATGTCTTTGGACTGTGGGAGGAAACCGGAGCAAACGAAGGAAACCCACGCAGACACGGGGAGAACATGCAAACTCCACGGAGGGAGGACCAGGAAGTGATGCATCAAAATTAGAGTCCGACAAATTAGAGTCTGATTTAGCAAAAATACGAAAAAAAAGTCATCCAAGGATTATATTGCTTTGAGCATTCATTTTGGTGTCTCTCCATATGGGATTTTAGAAGCTGTTTTGCTCTTTGCTACTCTTGCACCCGCAGGGAATCGAGGCTAAATCAACAAAGCTGACTTTCCTTCTAGCAAAAGCGTATTGAAAAAGCGCTGTAACAAGAAGATCACTGATCTCTATCGATCACTAGTGAGACTGAGGCTTTCAAAATAATAATAACTAGGGGGCTTCGCCACCTGCTCGCTTCGGCAGCCCACCCTATTTCACTGCACATGTGTCATTTGATGTTAAACCCAATTTTGTAATTTCTGGATTAACCAAAAAACTCAGATAAATGGGAACTAACACCTTGCTAATTTATGGAAGGACTCTAATTAAAAGCAGTTGGGACCAGGACACAAAGTCTCAGGGGGCAGCCAGGATTCAACTTAAAAAGCACTACTCTCACATATTTCTGTAAAACTGCCAGGTGACTAGCCCAGTCCATGTTCTTCTTCATCTTCTTCTTCTTATGCAACAGTAAAATGTATTTGAGATGTTTTGAAAATTTATATATTTATTTTATTCATTTTAAAGCATCCTTGTGTATTTCAGGTGTTCTGAAGATTGCTATAAAACAGGCACATTGGCGCCATCTGTTGTAAATTTGGGAGATAATCCTTAATTCCTACTTTTGTTAGACCTGCTTAATCCAGTTTTGCTTGACCAAGCACCATTTCATTCTGGAAACGATTCTTTGCATACGAAGTCTGTTTTTTGCGCTTCAAACAACTTTTTAATGTGTAGAAAAAAAAATGAAATCTTTAATGTTTAGGAGGCTCCCTAGCAGGACATTAATGGAGTAAGAAGTCCTTTAGCATGTGGTATTGTATGCAGCAAGAGCCCTTTTAAAATCATGAGCCCATCGATATTTCACAAATCTGTTACCATCTCACACTTATTTAATTTATGGATTCTGTTATACTTAAAATAAAAGTTTTTTTCTGGAACCTTCTTGTGGCTGGGTCTTTTAGGAACCAAAGATGGTTCTCCTCTGAGATCACACTGAAAAAACATTCTGGCACCTTTATTTTTAAGAGTGCATTAGTCATAATCAATGCACGTTAAACCTACCAAGACATCAAAACACTTATATAAAGTACATTTTAGAGCAGATAGATTATCTGAGCTAGCATGCTTGCCTTTCAAGCAGGAAATTAGGGTTGATTTCCCATCCAATACAATAAATGACCGCAACACAGTTATTATAACCACCATATAAGGGTTACAAGGAGTCTATGTCTGCATATTCCAGGAGCAGAGTTAACCTGACATAAGAAGTGACATAAGATCTTTGATTGTGTTCATGACTGGTACTGCAAAAAATGTCAAATTTACCATCAAACTGACTTTCACTTGAGAGTTTATTACATCAAAATGATAGGCAAACAAAGTGGAATGCCAGAAAGAAAAAGAAGACCAGCATCAAGCAAATTGCAGAGGCCAATGAAATAACAGCGAGGATCACAATAGAAACACGAAGGGGAAAAAAAGCAGAGTCACCAGCTGAATGTCATGTGCAGGATGTAGAAAGCAAGAACAAGAATGATTAAGACAGAGAAATGCATGTGATTTGGCATCTCCATGTGTCTGCTGGAGCTAGAAACCTTGACCTTGGCCTTGATGGAAAGCTTACAAGTTGATAACACTTAATCCCACAGGACACAGTGCATACATGTTCAGAGTTCAGAGTCAAGTGTAAGTATTGTGTTCATTGATCATCAAATGTGATGAACGTCTACATAATAGGAAAAAGTAAAAAGAAGACTGGCAACATCTGCTGAGCATCAAGCAAGTCACAGAAGGCACTTAATATAGAGTGACTGAGGAGCAGGCAGATATAAAGGCTCATAGGTTTGCAAAACAAGAATTCAAGAATGAGAACAACAGAGAATTGCATGCCAACAGACAAACACTGCAAGCTCAATCCTCGCTAACCCATCTATTGATAATAACCAAGGACATGCTACATACATCTCTGAATTCATAATCAAGTGTGAGTATTTCCCCTTGGGATTAATAAAGTATCTATCTATCTATCTATCTGGTCATCAATCGTGATGAAGAACTCCGTAACAGGAAAAATAAAAAAAGAAGAGTAGTGACATCTGCTAATAATCAGGCACATCATGGAAGATGCCTAATGCAGGATTCAAAGTGCAAGAATGAGAACATCAGAGGTGCATATCAATAAACGAGCACTACTTTTGAAAGTTACATCACCAAATGTGAACACTTTGTATTCTTGCATGATAATAATAATATTAATAATAACTAGGGGGCTCTGCCCCCTGCTCGCTTCGCTCGCCAACCCCTGTGTTTGTTTAATCAGATATACAATTTTAAAAGCTTTTTTTTTCCTTTTTGGAATCATTGCTTTAACTGTTGCAGGACCACAGAATCTCATAGCGTATGGTCCATAATTGTGTAAATTTATGTTTTGTGCATTGAATGATGTGAAGGCGAAAAGACTTTGTTTTGTGCTCTTTGCCTTTTATTTCTGACGTCGCTTTGTCCTGCTATTTTTTTCAATTACACCTGGTTCTGATGATTAATTTCCTTTTGTTTGCGCTAATGCGTTCTTTACTATCTTTTGTTTTGATACTGCAGCGACTGACGTAATAAAGTGTCACAAAAGTTCCACTTGAACAATCGCCGACTTTGTAACCCTAAACACAACTTTCTAGCACCCTCTCCAACCCCTCCTCCCCGGGTCTCGCACCCACTTACCGCATCAATCAATACCCCACTATCAGTCTTCCGTGCTGTACTCTGCCCTCCCTCAATCGGACATAACAGTCACTTAAAACAAAAAAGGTTTGAACATGGCTGGGACGCTACAATACTTTCAAATTTTACTGCTTTTACTTTAAAGCTTCATTAAAAACAATACTTTGGAATTACCTTTTCTTCCATATCGCATTGAATTTTGATTCCGTTTTTGGAGACACATTGTGACAACGCAACGTATAACTGCCCGTGAGTGAATATTGTTTGTGTTTCTCTAATAAATAATCTGACTTTTTCTAACGTTTGTTCCTGTGATTTGTTAATTGTCATAGCAAAAGCTATTCTCAAGGGAAACTGTAAATATTTTAATACGAATGTCATATCACGATCTCCCTTGGTGTCTATTGTTATTCGTAGAATATACAGGGGGTCCTCGGGTTACGACACAGTTCCGTTCCTACAACAGTGATGTAACCCGAATTTTGGTGCAAGTCGAAACACACTCAAGCCTAAATCACGTACCTATCTTAACACATTTGGAAAATCATAATCTAGAACATAAAAACACAAAATCTAAGCCTGAGAAAAAAGAAAAGGACATAAATATACTGTACTGTACACTGTACTGTAGTAACAGAAAAAATGAGGGTAAAAAAATCCTTACCTTTATTCCTTCTCATGTCTCAGTTTTTTTTAAGTTTTTATGAGAGTGAGCGTTGTAAACTCGAAACGTTGTATGTCGAGACGTTGTAACCCGAGGACCCCCTGTATACATTACCTTTCTTGTCGCCTGTTAAAATTTACATCGCTTCTCCATGATCATCAATATACACCTGACCAAATTGTGTATTCTTTGAAATGAAACATGTCGTTGCTTTGACTGGTGTAGGAGCACAGATTCTCATAGAGTATGGTCCATTATTGTGTAAATCCACGTTTTATGCATTGAATGATGCGAAGGCGAAAAGATTTTGTTTTCCACTCTTTTCCTTTTATTTCTGACCTCGATTTGTCCTGCTATTTTTTTGAATCACACCTGGTTCTGATGACGCTATCTCTACTATCTTTTTTTGATACTGTAGCGATTGACGTAATAAAGTGGCACAAAAGTTCTTCTTGAACAATCGCCGTCTTTGTAACCCCAAACACAACTTTCTAGCACCCGCCCCCCACCGCATCAATCGGTACCCCGCTATCAGTCTTCCGTGCTGTATTCCGCCCTCCATCAATCGGACCTAACAGTGACTTAAAACAAAAAAGGTTTCAACTTGGCTGGGACGCTACAATACTTTCGAATTTTACTGCTTTCATATTCTGTACCTTTCTCTGCATGTTTATCACGCTATCGTTTGTTTGAGCCTTTATAATTCCACTGCTTTAATAATCTTTTATGATCTTTTATCTGATAAGATCACGTATCGTCGCCCTGGAAATTTCCTTTCCAGGATTTTTTTTTATATATAGAGAGTAAGTAATAATATATTTGATTTATATATCACCATTTTGTCTTGCCAAAATGGAAAAGTTGTGCTTCTTCTATATAAACCACCATTATTGGCAGACCAGAGACCTGTGTGTTTCATAGTAAAGATTGAAGCAGCCATGACTCCTTTTACATCTATTTATAAATTGTCAAATCTGTTTATTTCAGTTCAGGTTTACAGGGGTTTATCATGGCAGCATCAGGTGCAAAGTAGGACACAGACCTGTACAGAACACCAGTCTGAATAATTCTTTGAAATTCAGCTTTTTATTTAAAAAAAAAAAAAACTGTTATTGCCATGCAATATGGTTACTTTTAATTTGCCTTGGTGTTACAGCCATCAATATGCTGGCAAGTGTGTTAAGAGCATAACATATTAGATTAGATTTTGCATTTTAAGCCTAGGCTACCTCATATTCTGCTCCTGAAGTCAAAAACTGTCACACACCTTAGCATCACCTGCATGTCGCAACTTTGCGCCCTAAAGAGTGGTTAGTAACCCTCCAACTGTAGGATGTCTGGTTTGATGTCTGCAGGCATGTAGTCCAGCCACAGATTGTAATTGATTATACTTGGTAAGTAGGTAAGAGATATAATGTTTCAGCAGTATATTCTTTATCAGGTGTGCAACTGAAAAGGGAAGAGCTGGTAACATATACAGTGGGGGACAAAGTCAGGGCTGATGAAAGGAGAAAAGGTGAGAAAAAGTTGCCATCAGAGAAGGTGAAGAGCGAAATTAAAATGTTAATCGGTTATTGGGACCTGGAGGCATATGTGATCCCAGGGTGAGAATGAGGCATCTGTGAAAGCCTCACCAAAGAAAGATTAGTGCAACTATGATTACAGGATGTGAAGCCCTTCAGTAACTTCATGGTCATGTAAAGCTCTTTGCAATTGTTCTTACTATAGAAAATATCTATACTAATAAACGGCAAAGCCCTCACTCACTGACTGACTGACTGACTGACTGACTGACTGACTGACTGACTGACTGACTCATCACTAATTCTCCAACTTCCCGTGTAGGTAGAAGGCTGAAATTTGGCAGGCTTATTCCTTACAGCTTCCTTACAAAAGTTGGGCAGGTTTCATTTCGAAATTCTACGCGTAATGGTCATAACTGGAAGCTGTTTTTCTCCATTTACTGTAATGGAGATGAGCTTGAAACCCGTGGGGGCGGAGTTTCGTCTGACATCATTACGCCTCCTACGTAATCACGCAGTACATAGAAAACCAGGAAGAGGCCCAAAAAGCGCTTTAGAAAACATGCATTATATAATTGAGAAGGCAGCGAAACAATAAGAAGCGAGCGAGTGATATATACAACCATATTCATGAGTTCTGCTACTTCGGAAACAAAGCACAGTGTAAACCTACACTTTAAATTAAGTTCATAGACAGGCTGCCGCTGGCGTTTGTAATTTAGTGCCTGCCCATATAAGGCCGTCCGTCAGCGGCAATCCAATAGCAAACTGCCACGGGTAAATATTCACGGGTGAAGGACTGTGCTTATGCAGAGGAAGATGAGATGGTCAGGGTGGTGTTTGGCACAAACTCAGCGAAACTGCGAGAGAAAGTTTTAAGTACCGGGACTTCGGTAGCATTAGATACAGCCATGGACATAGCACGACATGGCAACAGCACAGCTGGGAACCTTCGATGCATGTACACCGAGCGGCTCACGTGAACTGACGCAGTGCACAGACAAAAAGCAACAGTTCCGAAGAGCGCTGAACAAAAACCGAATTACACAATTGAAAAGGCAGCAAAAAAATATGAAGCGTGTGATACATACAAGCATATTCATAAATGCAGCTACTGTGGAAACAAAGCACACGGTGGAAAAAGTCAATGTCCCGCTAAAGGAAGACAGTGTTAAAAAAAAAAAAACCGTGCATGCAGTGTGTCAGGTCTCAGATAAAGAAGAAGACGAGCTGTTTATTGATGCAGTAAGAAACGTGTATATATATACCCCGATCTACATACTCGAATAATGAATACTTTATTCGCAATCAATGATTGTTTTGGTAAAGCCATACTCAGTGTATTCATTAGATGAACGGTAAAAAAGTAAGAGCGAGGGGAGGGTCACTTATTGAGGCATGCAGGCAAAACCACATTAGCACGCGGGCTCGATGTACGAAAAAATATATCTTTTCAAGTTCTATTTAGTCCATATGTGTCAAATTCAAGGGCCACGGGCCACATCCGGCCCGGCGTGTAATTATATCCGGCCCGCGAGATCATTTTATATACTGTATTATTGTTATTAATGGCCCGGGTATATGAAGCGCTGGTAACACAATAAACTACAGATCCCATAATGCAGCGCTTCAGCTGCCTTGCCGAACACTTACCGCGTTAATCAAGTCTAGCTTGCAAGTTATTGCGAAGCTAGCCCACACGATGCTTAAGAGAAAAGTTGATTCTGAAAATAGAGCCTTTAAAAACCGATGGGAGGCTGAGTATATGTTTACTGACATTGCCGTTAAACCCGTGTGTCTCATTTGTGGAGCTAATGTGGCTGTAATTACAGAATTTAATCTAAGACGGCACTATGAGACAAAACATCAGGGTAATCTGAAAGACCTGAATGCAATGCAGAAGATACAGAAAGCAGAAGGATTAAATAAGGATCTGACACTTCAGCGGACGTTTTTACCCGTGCACAATCACAAAGTGATTTCAAGTGAAGCTGCTTTTATGGGAGACACAAATGCACCAGTGCAACTTGCCCCACTTTCCCTGTTGCCAAGTAATGTTGAACCAAGTCGTCACTACGGTGTTCCCAAATACGCACTTTGCTGATAAACTGAGCGCACGGCGCGTTGGTGACTTTGAAGAACAAAAAAAGTCCGTCTACATGCGGCTCGAACCTTGTGCATGTTTGGTAGCACATATCTGTGTGAGAAGCTCTTCTCAGTGATAAAGACTAACAAAACAGCACACAGGAGTCGCCTCACTCATGAGCACCTGCAGTCCATCCTGAGAATCTCCACAACACAGAACCTCACACCAAACATAAACGAACTTGTTGCCAAAAAAAGATGCCAGGCGTCCAGCTCTAAAATGACATATGAGCAAAGACAACTGAATGATTTGATTTGTTATTGCTGAAAGGAACACATTTTATTTATATTTCCAGGTTTTGTTATGCAGCATGTTCATATTTGAATTTGTATAATTTTGACAGGATATATTTTTATGGAGAGCAAAATCTTTTGGGATATTTAAAATCTAAGTTTATTTTTTATATAAAATTACATAAGAGTAAAGAAATTTGAATGTTTGTTCTTTTAACGTTTACTTTATTTCTAACTTGTATAATTTAGACAGGATATATTTTTATGGAGAGCAAAATATTATAAGTTGTTTAAGGTTTGAGTTGATTTATTCAGGAATAATATTCTTGTCTGTTTTTACCATTCCTACCAAAGATATTTCTGTCGACTAAATAAAAATTCCTTCTATTTAAAATTTAAATAGAACTTGAACAAATACGATAGTTCATAATATCCACGCAGACTTGCACGTAAGAGCGGGAGTTATCCATTTTAACAAGCAGCGTCTTGCACTGATACGAAATAGCTGTGTGTGTATATATGTAGATATGTATGTATATGTATATATAT
Organism: Polypterus bichir lapradei; assembly: GCA_026402145.1. Taxonomy (NCBI): domain Eukaryota; kingdom Metazoa; phylum Chordata; class Cladistia; order Polypteriformes; family Polypteridae; genus Polypterus; species Polypterus bichir. The sequence continues at coordinate 11,701,690 of JANRMT010062796.1, read as the reverse complement.
GTTTATATATGTGTGTGTGTGTGTATGTATATATATATGTATTTCTGTGTATATATGTGTGTGTATGTATGTGTGTATGTATATGTATGTGTATATATGTAGATATATATATATGTATGTATATATGTGTGTGTGTATATATATGTATATATATATATATATATATATATATATATATATATATATATGACAGCAACACTCATCACTCACAACAGTGACAAAACAATTACATTGACAATCATGTTACGTTATTTTCAAAATGTTTCCTTTTCTTTTTCATTGCTTCTTTAACACACTACTTCTCCGCTGCGAAGCGCGGGTATTTTGCTAGTCTATAATAAATGTGCAAGAATTTGAGTGTCACATTCTTACTGGAAATAGTGCCATTCATACAATAAATTATCATAAAGCAACAGTGCAATTCAAATTGTTAAACTCAAAGACAAGGTCTTTCCAGGGTTGGGTAGTTCATTGGTGGTTGCTGCTTCATGGATCCAGCATCTTTACTTGAAATCTCACACCCAGATTTTGTCTGCCTGAATTTTGTCCATTCTTCCTGTTTCTGCATGGGTGTTACTCCAGATACTCCAGGTTTCCTCGCATATCCCAAGGATGTGCAGGTTTAAAAATCAACTCATTGTGCAAGCATACAGTAGCTGTGTGGATGAATGGGCCCTGTGATGGATTGTCCATTCTTTTGTTGGATTAAGTGGGTTTGGGAGTGATGATGACAATAACAAGATTGTTAAATACATGGTAAGTTATAAACATTTAAAATTCTGTATAAGTGAAGGTGAACTGAGAGCAGTTACAGGAGTACCTGGGAGCAGCCTGACGTTACAGCACAGAAGAAGCAATTACAGAGTTAAAGAACAAGTACAGTATACTGTACAGAAATGTAAGACCGAAAGACAAGTATAACTTGAGTGAGCTTCATGGTCAGACACATCCAGAAATTTCACACAACACAGGAACAATACATACATGTGTCCATCTTCTGAAATCCTTGTTATTATATATCTTTTCCAGAAATCTGCTAAATTAATGTGTCTCCTAATAGTAGATAGTGTTGTAAGTGGAGTTCAGAGATTTTTCAGGTAAGGCAGACAGACTTTTCAAGATAAGGTAGTTATACTCCTTAGTCATGGCTGTAATCATGACCGTAAAAACATTTAGAATAAGGAGACGACAGACATCAGTTATACAAGATATCTGTAAGGTTGGACTGTGACAAAAAGTGAAGACACATAATTTGCTTTGGAATTAACAGTGTTGTAAATAAGTAGTAAAGTTGGATACTCTGAACTCACATTTTTAAGGCTTTTCCAAAGAGCTGGTTCCCATTCTGGCTACACCGGGAACAAATTAAGTACAACCCATTGACAGGAAGCCAGTCCATTTAGGATATATTCACGAACATCACATAAATACACATGTATACCAGGGAGCTTTTGACAGAGCCAATAACTGGGATACAGGAAAACATTAAGCATTGCTAGGTGTAGGCAAATTATTACAAGTTAATGTTACAATTTAAGCAAATTATTATTAATAGAGTGAATCAGGATAAATTACTGAAAAGAGGAGTAATGTCCTAAGGTACTCACAATTAAACAGGCACTCTGCAGCATTAACAGTGTGATTGTGTTTATGCAGCAAAACAAAAGTCAGATTTACCATCAATAGAACTGGTGGGCACATCAAAAAACATTACTATAACAAAATACAGTTAAAACAATCTTCCCACTTTACAAACTTACTACTTATTAAAACCCCTTGGATTCCCCTCTTAATAATGCCTGCATGTTATCTGATGCCTTGCATACTAGAAATAACCTTTCAGTTTACACTGAAAATAAAAGAGGGTGATTAGAAAATCAGTCTTTCCAATACCAAAGCATTAAATCTCTCAAAAAACATTTTGGAAATTAACTAGTCTAAACCTGACCGTATTCTTTTGAAATGTCTCTGTTAGTCTCCTACTAATTTAGATACCTTGGTCTATCTCCTACCCGGACTGTCTGTCTACAGTAAATTACTGTTGTATATTTGTGGATGTGGAAAAGTCCCTAAATGTGTGGGTTAAGTCCCACATGTCTATTCAGATTTGCTCATTTTAATTTCATCAGTTCAATGGTTCCCTTTCTTGCATATCTATGATACTGGGTTGAAGTAAAAATCACCAATTTCTAATTTTATATGAGCTGGAAGCAAACCAAAACTCAAACACGTGATCCTCATTCAAGATAAGGCTGCAGTATCTGCAGTTTTACCATTAGACCTTTGAGATCAGCCCTGTGAGAGGTGCTTTCATCCAAGAGGCCCTCCATCTTTGCTTGGATAAGACAGATCCCTGGTAACCCCACACAATCTGGTAGGACTTCCATTTGCCAAAATCAGTATCATATATGTTGTCTAGCATCTTGTTAAGCAACCGTTGGGCACTATAAAGAAATGCTTTCTCAAAGTCCCTTTTTTAAGAGTGGTGCATTATTGACGCATCATTCCCTCAATTGTCAGAGTGTGGGATCAGCACCTTAGGTGACATCTGTGATGAGCATGGACTCCAAATGTTCCAGAATTTGTGTGCTAGTTATAATATTCTCTCCCCCCCCCCTTCACTTATAGTTTCAGTCTTTGCCAAAATCATGTAATCTCTCTTGTATAACCCCATTAACATTCATCCTTTTTATATCTTTAACTCCTGTTAATATGCCAGTTTCTACCCTGAGCTCCTTTTATTATAATTTCCTATCACAGTCTTTCGGAGTGTAAAGTATGGAACAGATATCTGTTTTTAGCAACCTTTAATAATTCTCTAAAAACCCAAACAATTGACTTCATTATTTCAGTTTGTCCATAGGTTATATTAAATTCTATGTTGTCAGTACATTATGGGGATTTCCTTTCTGCTTTGCTTGCAGATCTAATATTCCTGGTACCTTCATGCTTCATGTACCTTCATGTTCTTCTATTCCGTTGGTCAGCAGTGTGTTATTTGGCCTCCGTGTCTCTAAAGAGTAATTCTCTCACTTATCTTCTTTTTTATTAGATATATTTTCACTTAAAGTGTCATTGCTCCAAACAAAGAATAGGAACAATAACTGCAAAATAGTTATTAGTTTCCAGATGGAAATCCCCAGAATTAGTTACTACTCAGTACCTGCAAATAGATATCACTTATATGAAGCTGTCAACAGCACACATTTGAAAACATTATTTACTTGGGAGAAAACATTGAGGCCAGTTAGGGCTTTGCTAGACAATAGCCCATGACTTGCTACCAGTGATCCTAGGGTTTCATTCTTTAGCTGTCTCCATATACAGGACAGGAAGTTAGGTGGAGGTTTGGTTTATGGGTACCCAGGTTCCAGATTTGTTTCTTTTTGACATGAGGATTAGTTTTCTGGTTGTAAGTTTTAGAGTATTTATGTGTTTTGTGAATGAATAATAATTATTTTTAGGGGAGTATTTTTTTTTTGGAATCGCTTTTTTTATTGCAGTAAAATTTAGTTTCTCTTTATTTTTGGCCCAATTACTTTTTTGTTGCATTTGGAATTTACCATGATGCCCTCTTGGTGTTAAGGTGCGAATCCCTAGAGGTGCCACTATGTGATGTCAAGGAGGTAATAGTATCTAAGCCAGTATCTTCAGGAGAACTGCCATTCAAGTTTGTGGACAGAATTCTGAAAACTTTTTGCAAATGATCAACTTCTGGTTTAGATTTTTTGGCTAGGCTCCTATGACTTCAGCTTTGCTCATGTATCAGGTTTTGTTTGCATGATCGTTTGCATTCCTGTTTTTGATCAACCCTACGTTTTGACCCTGATCTCCTGATTCTTATTCTTGTCTTGGTCACCAGCCTCAATACAAAATGGTAGGGTTGGGTGTGGAGAATTAGTTTCACCTTTTAATTAATAACTTCTGTGTTTGTGTTTTGATTACTTGTGTATTTAATGATTTGACTCAAAAGTCATGTTACCCTTTTTATTTGGAGTGGTAGTGACAATTGATGATACAGTGAGCCTGCCCTTGCCAACGCAGTCACAGATTAAAACAAAGACACTGCGACATCTAGATTGTAATTCTACTTCAAAGATAATTAAAGATATTTATAGATACTTTGAGTAACTCATGTGTAATTGTGGGAAAACCATTTAGATCAGTTAACATCAAATGTAAACGTGGAAAACAATTTAGATCAGCTAACATCACATTATAATGTGACCTTGAGAGATGCTCTGGACATAGTGGCTCCCCTTAAAGCAAAAGTGATCAAAAGCATATAGACACTCTATCTGGTTTAATGAGAATACTCAAGCTCTTAAATTAGAGTGTCGAAAACTGGAGCGCAGATGGAGAACAACAAAGTTATATGTCTTTCAAATTGCATGGACAGAGAGTGTTAAAAAATATAAAAAAAAACTCTCTTTAAAGCTCGTTCAGAATACTATTCTACAATAATAGATAGCAATAATAAAAATCCTCGGGTACTGTTTAGAACAGTGGCTAAATTAACAAATGGGAATTCAGATCAAAAGTGCAAAATACCAACAGATATTAGGAGTACAGACTTTATGAACGTCTTCAATGATAAAATTAAAAATATAAGATCCCAGATCTCTGCATCACAGTACAAACCAAATACTAGATTAGCAGACCCTGCCTCACATTGCATTCAACACTTTAGTAATTTTTATCCTGTAACTGAGCAGGAAGTCTTAACTTTCATTTCTAAAATGAAACCCACTACTTGTACACTAGATCCAGTGCCAACAAAAGTAGTAAAAAATGCAACTGATGTTCTTGCAGCACCTATTCTACACATTATCAATAGTTCATTATTGCATGGCACAGTACCTGATGCACTAAAAGTGTCAGTCATTAAACCATTACTTAAAAAGTCAGACCTAGACCCACACATACTAAATAATTATAGGCCTATTTCAAATGTACCCTTTCTCTCTGAAATACTAGAAAAAGTAGTCGCCAATCAGCTTCAGTCACACCTTACACGTTACAATTTATTTGAGAAATTCCAGTCTGGTTTTTGCACTGGTCATAGTACAGAAACGGCACTTACACGGGTTGTAAATGACATTCTAATATCCTCTGATGAAGGAAACTCCACTGTAATTATGTTGTTAGACTTAAGCACAGGATTTGACACCATTGACCATTCTATTTTACTGCACAGGCTAGAAAATGATGTTGGGCTTACAGGCACTGTGCTCGTTTGGTTTAATTCTTATTTATCAAATCGATTCCAATATGTACAGAAATGTGCTGACAGCACTCCATCATTATACACTTAAGTGAGATATGGTGTCCTGCAGGGCTCAGTACTGGGACCTTTACTGTTTTCACTTTACATGCTTCCACTGGGATATATCATTAGGAAACATCATGTTAATTTTCACTAATATGTAGGTGGCACCCAGTTATACCTATCATTTAGATCAAATTAAGTTTATCCAATGAAAGGAGTGGATGGATGAGAACTACTTGTCTTTTAATACAGATAAAACAGAGATGTTAATTATTGGAGGGAATAACACTGATCACAAAAATATTTTGTCATCATTTAACTCAGTTGGAATCACCATTAATTTTACTGAATCAGCCCGCAATCTAGGAGTTATCTTTGACTCTAGCATGTCATTTAAAACTCACATTACAAAGTTGTCCAAATCATGATTCTTCCATCTTTAATTTTGGAAAATTAAGGCGCTTTCAAAATAAACAGGATTCTGAGAAATTAATTCATGCATTTATTTCTAGTAGGATTGACTACTGCAATGCAGTGTTCACTGGACGTTTAAATTGTTCTTTATACAGCCTCCAGTTAATCCAAAATGCTGCTGCAAGAATTATTAAAAGAACAAGAAGATACGAACACATAACTCCAGCTCTTAAATCCTTACACTGGCTCCCGAGCTTTTAGCTACAGGTCCCCTAAACTGTGGAATTGTCTGCCTGCTACTATAAGAGATGTCCCTTTGGTCTTAGCTTTCAAATCCCGGCTGAAGACTCACTACTTCAGTTTAGCATACCCTGACTAGAGCTGCTGATTAACTGTACAGACTGCATTTCTGTTAGTCAGTGTTACTAAAACATAATTAACATGATAGTTGTAATTTGTTACTAACCCTCACTTATTCGGTTTCTCTTCTCTGTACTCAAATGTGGCACTTGGTGCCACAGCCCACCTGCCAAGTTGTTTTGCCTGCCTAAGGTAAAGTCATCCCTGATGGAGGATTGCAGGAATCGTCAGGTAGATGGGTCCTTTCATCAGATTGGTCTCAACTGTGGAATGGCCAATTGGGGGAGGCAGCTTGATGGCTGAGGTCTCCAGGACTCTAAACAAATTCAAATCATATTATGTGATATCATCTACTGTTAAATTCTGCTCCATACTTGTAATATTTTTATTCTTATACTGTATTGAGGATTACTAGTGTTCTGTTCTGTGTATTGTATTGTATTGACCGCCTTCTTTTTGACACCCACTGCACGCCCAACCTACCTGAAAAGGGGTCTCTCCTTGAACTGCCTTTCCCAAAGTTTCTTCCATTTTTTCCCCACAAGGTTTTGTTTGGGAGTTTTCCGTTGTCTTCTCAGAGAGACAAGGCTGGGGGGCTGTCAAGAGGCAGGGTCTCTTAAAGCCCATTGCAGCACTTCTTGTGTGATTTTGTGTTATACAAAAAATAAATTGTATTTTATTAAAGAGGTTCATTTCTTGACTTCCATTATCAATAGCACTGCGCAGTTATGGTCTGTCAGGGACTGCATTGTCTTATGTAAAAGTGCTGATGCATTCAGTGTCCAGGTCAGAGTCTATACACTTGTACCAAAGGGAAAAGATTTTGACATATTTTACTTGTTCTGGTGGTTAATGAAGTACACACCTAAAAATTGCAGAGGCTCTGCTTAGCTTGACCTTGTGTTGACTGGGTTTCCCTATTGTGGCAGGAGGAGCTATTCTGGAAGAGATGGTAAGTCCATTTATTAACCAGTCCTGGTGGCATTGAGGGCTCCACATATCACTTATTCACCATGGGTCTCGAAGCCTACAAAGTGCAGAAGCTCTCAAAAGGGCATTAAAGGAGGGTGGATGAATGTGTATAGAAAATGCACAGGATGAGCTACACACAAAGATCTCTTATAGATCAAAACAGATTAGAAAATGTGCACATAGCTTAAGACGACTTGGGTATGTTTAGGATCTTGGTTAACAGTTTTGAAAGAAGGAACATTTTTATTCTTTGTTTATTTACTTCACAGAGACAGCTGTTATCACATTTTTGAAACAATGAATATATAAAAATTCATTATAATAAAATGTCATTTACATATGTTAGAGTACATAAAATGTGGCTGAAATATCTTTCAAGAGACCGGATTCTAACTCAACTGATAAAAATGTTATTTTTGTACAATTTCTAGCTGCTAGTTGTGGATGGTTTATGACTAATTGTAGTTCTTCTTTCATAAACATTTTTTTAAAGTACCCCCAATAGAGCAGTAAATGCCCAGTTAAAGTCTCAAGCTAACATTATTAGTTTCAGTGGACCGGGATGGATAGCAGGTCATTGTGGCACTTGGCCAGCAGAAATACTGAATTGTAACCTGCAGCTGTGAGGGTGTTTTCCGTATACCATAAATACAGGTACATTCTTTTCACTGTATAACAATAGTTTAGAGAGTCACACTAAGGGAGCTCTTTTCCTCTTCAATTTAGTTCTAAATTCTGTAAGATAAGTGACTTATTTGCTTGTATTGTAAAGCTTGTATTTTATTTTTACGGTTACAAATATCATGTAAAACTTACCTGATAGGACTCTGAGAAGCAGGGGAAGCGAGTTGGTGTTGCAGAGATTTACACAAACCGCTGATGTGATGGTGAGTTATCATCTGTATAATCGAGGCTACGGTCATTTCACTAACTTCAGATCTTGTTTGCTGTCAGGAGCAGCTATGAGATGTGGAAAAAAGGACAACATACAGGTTGAAATAATCTCTCTCAAGGTAAGCTTAAAACAGCAATCAGTACAGTAATTGAAGTGACACAGAATGTTCCTCTGTTTTAAGTTACATGCTTTTGAAAATTGCCAATACTTTTTAGTTTTTATTTTATTTGCAAAATAAACACATACAGTGCATTCTACTTGAGGTACATTAATATAAATTGAACTTTCTCAACACGCTTTCCAGAGGAAGCATACCAAATTTCAAGGACGTTAATCCACTGGGAACGAAAGAAGACACCAAAGGTAAATACCAGTAAATGGTGAAATGTTACGTCTACTTCAGTGTCAGACTCACTAGGAAAGGATAGCTTAAAAAACTGGAACATCAGTTCAGAATGTGAAATATAAACTGAAGCACTAAGAAAACCCAACATGGAGAGAACCTGCTCAGTTCTCATGGGCTGTGAGCAAACTGCAGTATTACAGTTAGAAAAATAACCATTAGTTTGCTTTATATTTAAACTGTAGAAAGAAATACTGTACATCAAATGATCTCAAACCACCGAGTTAAGCAGCAGTTTCAAACCAGTTTCACATACAGTGTGTCATTTTCTCTCTAACTGCTCATTCTTTTTGGAAAAAGACAGTAATGTGAGATTCACATTCAGAAAAAATAGAAATATTGTTTTTCTTAACCACGTTTTTACATTTTTATCATTTTTCTATAGTACTAGGGTGTTGTACCATGTTAGCTATCTTCTGCCTGAAGAAAGGGCCTGAGTTGCCTCGAAAGCTTGCATATTGTAATCATTTTAGTTAGCCAATAAAAGGTGTCATTTTGCTCGACTTTTCTCTATCATTCTTCTATTAATTCACCTTTATCAGTGGAGTTGGCTCCCTTAAATATATCCCAATAACAACAATTAGATGAATGGATAAGACAGCAGGTCAAATGACACGATGCTGAAAGGCCTGGCCTCAAAAATTTTAAAGTGAGTTTGTTGAATTCTATTGGAATGTAGCACACAAATCTCAGACACTGAGTTTGGTATGATCTTTGTGTGTTACCACCAGGCCTAGTTTGAAAGAGCTCCGAGACCTTCTGAAAGAAGATTGTAGACACATGGGAAGAAATTTTAAAAAGATCTCCAAACAATTGGAAATAAAAAATTCACCTGTCCAAATGACTTTGGGCAGGAGGAGGAGTACAGGAAGCTAATCAAAGACTTTGTTAAATGGTGCGACTCAAACCACTTACACCTGAACACCAGTAAGACCAAGGAACTGGTGGTGGATTTTAGGAGGCCCAGGCCCCTCATGGTCCCCGTGATCATCAGAGGCGACTGTGTGCAGACCTATAAATACCTGGGAGTGCAGCTGGATGACAAATTGGACTGGTCTGCCAATACTGATGCTCTGTGTAAGAAAGGTCAGAGCTAACTATACTTCCTTAGAAGGTTGGCGTCCTTCAACATCTGCAATTAAGATGCTGCAGATGTTCTACCAGACGGTTGTGGCGAGTGTCCTCTTCTATGCGGTGGCATGGTGGGGAGGCAGCATAAAGAAGAAGGACGTCTCACGCCGGGACAAACTTGTTAGGAAGGCAGGCTCTATTGTAGGAATAAAGCTGAACAGTTTAACATCTGTGGCAGAGCGACGGGCATTAAGCAAACTCCTGTCAATCATGAATAATCCACTGCATCCACTGAACAGTGTCATCTCCAGGCAGAGGAGTAGCTTCAGTGACAGACTGCTCTCACTGTCTTGCTCCACTGACAGACTGAGGAGATCGTTCCTCCCCCACACTATGCGACTCTTCAATTCCACCCGGGGGGTAAACGCTAACATTATTCAAAGTTATTGTCTGTTTTTACATGCATTTTTATTACTCTTTAATTTAGTATTTTTTTTTTTTGTATCAGTATACTGCTGCTGGATTATGTGAATTTCCCCTTGGGATTATTAAAGTATCTATCTATCTGATTGTCTACAAGTGGAGAAGATTTCAAACACTTGCCCAGGTAGCTTCTACCACTGTTGATGACAAAGTGCCCTTAGAAAGAAGTTGCAAAAACTAGATCTTCCTAGAAAAAACCATTGCTCTACAGAAAGAGCTTCAGGGGCCGACATTAGGCTTTCTCTGAAGACTAAAGCAAAAGACGAAGACTTCTGGAACAATGTGCTCTGGGCAGACAAACTCATTTGGCCACCGAACCAGTACACGTTTGGTGAAAACCAAAGACAGCATTTAACCAGAAGCACATGATACCCACTGTAAAGTAGAGTGGTAGAAATGTTACATTTTGGAGTTGTTTGCTGCATTAGGGCCTGGTCAGCTCACCATCACAGAATACACTATACAACTTACTTTTGGTTGTATAGTGCCTTTCACAGATGTCAGGCACAGAACTGAGGTATGTTGTTGAAGCAGAAACCTTGACAACCTTTAAGACATATTGGAATTAGCTACACAAAAAGGCCCGATGGACTGAATAGTATCATCTCGTTTGTCAAATTACTTATGTTCTCATACAAGCTACTAGTCATTCTGTAGACTTCAAAGTGCTGCCAATTACTGAGATTTTAGTGGTGACGAAGAGGCCAAAAGCATAAAAAACAGCAAGTAATGCCTAAAAAAAAAAAATTAACAGACATTAGCACTAATCTGAAAGAAGAATGCACAGGCTTTATGGACAAGCTAGTCTATACAGCCGGATGCCAACTAAGAATTGCCACAATAATTCAGTAGCATCCTGAGTAATCGGATTTTATCTTTTAATGGTAATTCATATTGTATTTTTGTGCAAAGCACATTGACCTGCATTCAGCCCATGAAGTAATAAATTTGTTTGTATAGCAAACACAAATACATTATTACTAGAAAAAAACGAAAACCTTGCAAATGACAGTTAGACATTGACAATGACAATGTTTTAAAATGCCTGGCTTTTCCCTAGCTAAAAAAGCGAGAACAGCCGAGGTTATGCACCATGACACAAGGTCTGCTTTTATTGTAGAGGTCTGTTGTCCGATATGCATACACACGCCAACACATGGGACCACATAACATGAAACTGCACACAACAAAAAACAAACTGCCAAGGCCACAGTCTGCAGCATCTGATTGCACCAGCACTGACCAAAGAAAAGAGCCCCAGACACAGTTGGTACCACAGAGTGACTGCCTGGCCAGAGCTGCCTAACCTGGCTTTGGAGCAGGTTCCGATTAGGACGGCATGGGTCGAATGGTGACATAAATGGATGGATGGATGTGCCATCTAGGAAGGTTTTGACTCAAGCTTCCCAAGGCTCTATGTAGAGGCCAATCAGGCATGAAAAGTGAAGACATTTTCATCATCTTCTATTCAGATTTACTAAATGTTCTACCTCAAAACATGAAATGACCCCCTGCTTCTGCACAGTACAATACACAACACAATACATTCAAATTTACAGTGGGAGCTAAAATTCAAATTGTAAAGCATCACAAAGTCTTTAAGGCATTCATTTCCTAACACTATATGACCGATAAGATGCACTGCTGTAAAGGCCACGTTTGTAAGTCTTGATGAGACCAACGTCTTTCCGACACTCATCTTGAATAGTAGTAGTTGACTGTGGTAATGTGTTCCTATTTAGTATAATCCAATTGGAGACACAACTGTTAACCTTTCACGCCGATTTTTATTACCATTAAAAATCCATCTACGATTTCATGACATGTTCAAATATTTCAAAGTTAGAAACAAACTGATGTGCTGCTCCTCTTACTTTAATGTGTGCTTTAAGTCAGGCATTGCAGTGAGTGGGAAGGTTAATAAAAGATCTTTAAGAAGAGTTGTTTTCATACACAGATTAAAACCCCTTTGCTTATGTACAGGGTGATTCAAAAAGATTCATCCGATTTCAAAGTGCCATATTTTTACAACCATGAAGTGTCCAAGAATCAATCACATACAAATTGAAGGAGGGGGTCAAAGAGTTACTGACTGGCATTTCTCAACAACGAACTCCCTCATCGCTGGATTGGCCATAAAGGAGCCCACGATTGGCACTCCACTTCTGGCCTCCAAGATCAAATCTCAAGCCGTGTGACTATTTTTTGTAGGGGTACATTAAGGACTCTCCGAAATCACATTGAAAGAGCCTTGCATACAGAGACACCCAACATAATCAAGTATGGGATGAATTTGACTATCGTGTTGGTGTTGTCCATACAGCTGGAGGAGGTCATATTGAGCACTCTTAAATCATTACAGAACAATGCAATAAATTGTAAATGGTTTAGGCGAGTTTATTATGTAATTTTACAAGTGAAATAAATCATTTCGAAATCGGAATGAATCTTTTTGAATCACCCTGTATTTTTAATCATTCCATGATTTGCAAGAATTACCAGTTTGGATATTTACTCATCCTCTCACTTGGCGATGTGTTGTGAAGAAAACCAGGACAGATCAACTTTCTTGTTTATTTATTAGATGTCTTAATATAAACATTAAGACTGCTGTGCATTTCACAATACAGAATAAGGAGAAACAAAGACCAGCTGATTAAATAAGATCAGCTAGAGAGGTAAAAGGAATCGTTGTGTAAGTAAATGAAACAAAAATCTGCACCAGAGGGTCCATCAGACCTTGGCTAGTTAGTGGCTGTAACAATCCGGACACAGGGGATCAGCTTTATCCGCATAATCTGGCAATGCTGGCATTTGCCTTTGGGATGCCCATGTCACTCTCCCATCCATAATTTTAGCAACACAGAAAGCATTATGGAATGCACTGAAACTGAACATATGGCTTTTGTCTTGGAGTGACCAATGCTACAAGCACTGACTTTTTACCAGTGGCTGGACCGTGTGTTGCTCCTTCTGGACTGGAGTAAATGCACCTAATGCCTGCCAAATAGTACTCCTGGTCAGAGATCTAAAGGGAATTAAGTAAGAAATTGCACTAACTGGAACAATAGTTTACATTTTCCATCATGTATGCGTTTTCTGGAAAGAGAAAATACTTGCGAGTTCAGACCCTGAGCCTGCGGAGTGTACCAGTTGCACTGGGCACAAGGTGATACCTGGAGAGTTCAGACCATCTTGAACACCGAATGGAAGGCGGAACTGCAGATCACTGCACCGTCCCAGAAGCAGCAGTCAAGCCACTGGGAGTGTGGCACAGTGTCTTAATTGGCAGAGCTGCTACATTCAATTTTGCGAGTCCTGGGTCCAGTCTGCCCAGTTCACAACAGTAAGTCTGTTCAGTGAATCCAAACTTCACAGGTGTGACCCTGGGAATCCGACTTGGGTATAGAAAATGAACGATATTACAACCTCCCCGGATTTCCTGATCCATCCTCCCTCTTCCACAAAGTCACTGTAACATTAACACTAAATACATCTCTTGCTGAGCTCACCCAAACCAGAAGAGGTCCCCCATCTGTCACTTTAATTACTAAACTTCTGTTTGATGGAAGCAGAGCTGTTGTGCACATTAAGCTTAACTGAACACAACGTTTTTAAATTTTTTATTAATGCAATTAAACTCAAGTTGGATTGCTTTTTATTTTAATTGTAGATGTTTACAATATCAGCTTTTAAAAAGAATTTGATGCAGAAACAGGAAATCGTATTCCTATCAAACACAAGCAAGATAGAAAGGAACTTCCTAACCCTAAGCCCAACCCTACCCCTATTCCAGTTTTGTTCTACATGCTTTTGTGAAAGATTCGACTGTCACGGACTGTATGCATATTTATAAACACTGATTATAATATTCAATTCAATTAACTGAATTAAATTTCTTTAAAATTTTCATCTACATTCCCAACTTTAAGAAACTGTTCTAACCAACTGGAGCCTGTGGTGACAATTTTTAAGCACAAGTTTGGAATGGAACCAAGGACAAGCTGCTCAATTTAGTCTTCCAAGAAATAACTGTTAGGATGTCCTGGGATGGGAGGTTATACATCCAGAATGATAATTTCATACACAAAAAATGTGAAAAAACACTATTACCCAAAATAAACCCCTTTCAAAACATAGGCCAGAATGTAAAGAATTTTCAGTTTTCACCTTTGAGCAATGCATGAAGTTGCAGCATTTTACACTGCAATTAAAAGTTCACAAAATCATTTTTACTTCTGTTCCACTATCAATATTATTTTATCTCAAATGTAGGATCAAAGATAAGCAACTTTACATTTTCCTGGACTGTAAAGCAAAGACACTGCAGGGACTTGAACCCTGTTCCTGGAAACCAGGAGTGCCAACCACCAGCATCTTTTGCTTTTTTTGTTACTGAAAGGAAAAAAGCAAAACCTGAAGGAACAAGTTATTTGTTCCCCCAGGAAAAGAAAACCTTTCATGGAAAATGTAAGCCACATTATCTTCCTTTGTATAGCAATTAACTTGCCATTATTTAAGAGCCTCGAAGGGGCTATTAAGTGTTATAGAACTGAACTTCAGTTCCCAAGGATGAAGCGCCAGGTAACTGGCCCCACTACTGTGTCGCTACGAAGGGCATGGATTACCACATCAAGTCCAGTCACAGGGAGAAATGAAAAACGACTTTAAACTGCTGAAAGCCTCGATATTTTAACATCAGTGCTTGGGTTATCTTGTGGAAGAGCTGTTGGAAGAAGAGCCAAGAGAAAGATGAACCCACCCCTTCCCCATTTTCTTAGTTTACTCCCACCCATCTAAAATTACTTGGTTCAAAATGTAAAACAAAAGTAATAGCTTTATGATTATCCAAAAATCAACCAAAATTACATTAAGTCAAATATGAAATTACATGAAGCCTAACACTAGAATTACTGCTTACGAATTCCAACGTGAGGCGAATTTATTGACTGCTTCCTTGCATTTCATTAAGGCCATCTGTTCCTAATAAGCAGCCTGAAATCAAGAAAACGGGAAAGAGAGAAAGACACTCCAGAGAGGCTGAACTTGCTCATGTCTTGCTATACCTCATTAGCTGGAACTTGAAGAGCCGAAGATCTGAAAGAGTCTAAAACACACACAAGATTGCATCCTACCCACACCCATTTAATAAAATTACTAAATCCCAACTGTGGAAATTCAAACTACATGCACATGAGTAGTAGCAAGTGAAACTTAATGCTTGTGAATGGACATGCATAACACCAAGTTATGGTAAAAATTACAAATAGTCAACATTTAAGACTAGAAAAAATGTGGTACTTGGTATACTAAATGTGTACTTTGAATCTGCCTTAAAATTGAACAGCATAGAGCATAAAGGCACTAGCCATCACTTATCTATATGGATTTTACAAGAGTGAAGATCTTCAGAGAATGCTTGCTTTACTGCTTTATCTGAAAGCAAAAAGAAAAAAATCTTGTCCAGTTTAGCCCCCTCCCCCTCACAAGTCTGCCTGACATCCATGTAATAAATTACCAAATATTTCACCCCTCATTGCCAAAAGACAACCAAAGCTCACCTCCTGTATTGTTGCTATACATCAAATTTACCAGGCCTCTGTTCGGATTAATTGCACCGTTTTCCCCACAAAATCTTTATGTAGTAAAAAGACAGCAAAAAATTGGCTCCTACAGATCCAATAATGATTTACTTGCCACAAGTTATGCCATGGTTCAACTCTGGTACTGAAGATGGTTCAGACTCTGAACATACTCTGCAAAAAAGATAGAAATCTGGAAAGTAATAACCCCCCACCCCCCCCACCCCACAACAAACTTACTACATCCAGTTAAGGGACATACATATTTATTGTCAGTTGACAAAACTCATTTCAAAAGCTGCACCGTTGCACAGCACAGATACTGAAAGCAATTGCACATTTGCACAATTGGCTGTAGTTTTGAACCCTGCACAGTTGCACAGGTAGGATCAGTTTTAAAAAGCTGCACATTTGCACAGCTACATGAAATGCTGCACATTTGCACAGCAAAGATGTGTTAGATTAAGGCTGCACATTTGCACAGCAGGTGACTTTAAAGCTACACAGTTGTGCAGCAGAGGCAAATTAAAAAGACACTTAAATTTAAGTTGCACATTTGCACAACTCTGGCCACTACCTACTGCACATTTGCACAGCACTGGCTACTTCCCATTACTGATTAGGCTGCACATTTGCACAGCCAGTGGCCTCACAAGACACCTTTCAACACACAAGTAATTCGCTAACTGCCAGAGAAACATGGTTACTCGTACTGGAATCTTACTTCCAAAGTGTTGACACAGCCAAAGGGCCATTCTTTCAAAGTCTTCAACTGGCAGCAGCATGGTAATCCACTAGGTGAATGCACCTACAAAACGCAAGACAAAAAAAGCACACCCAAGCCCACCCAAGAAGCAGTCTAATCATTCAAATAATCCCGTTTTAAAGATTATACTTTTAAAATGAGATGTTCTCAAGTTACTTTGCATTAAACATCTAATGGGCAAGTAAAAATTAAATTACACACTTATCTGTAAAAATTGCTTTTTGATTCCATTGCTCCTCTTTATGCAAGTGTATGATGTGTCGTATTCTTATACTGCAAAAACAATTGGTGAAGGGACAAGAAAAAGCACCAATTCCCAAACTCCTTTCAAAGGATCTCATTGCATTATATGTGAAGAGTTGAACTTTAGACAAAACTATTCTCTCAACGATTTGATTGCCTGGGCAGATCTGGCTGTATTTCACACCAACATTCCTGGGCTTTACTACCTTACAATGTTCGCAGTATCTGCATACAGAATCTGGTTAAGAACCTTGCAACTTTACTGATCTCCTTCAGACCTCTCAACATTTAAATGTCTCAACTTTGTACCTGCAAAAAGCTGAAAGAAAAAAAAAAAAAAAAAACACACAACACTTCCCCATCCAACCAACAACCAAGACAAAATTGCAAAACAGTATTTATTAAATAAATAAAACATTACAAGATGCATTAACTGCTCCACTGTCATCAAACCAAAGTTTAACAATTTGTCAGACTACTTGTAATTACCATTACATATACACAACTGGATTAAATGAATACCTCTTTCCAAAGTAATTCCACTCATTGAGGATTATGATAAATTGTATACAAATCAACTCCATGTGTACCTTGGGGCATTTGCTCAAACTGATGCCTCTGCACGTTATTCTGGACACACTGAAAAAGAGAAACACACCCCAACCCACTCCCCACTGCCAACTAGCCAATTTCATTCTTACATGCAAAAAACTTGTTTTAAACTCTCAATTACAGTTACAAGTATGTTAAATCAGCAGAGAACCCCAAAAACTTTCGTCCTGAATCAAATTACTTTGCTATTGCCCAAATCTGTAGACCTAGATTAATCCAAACACACAAATGTACTTATTTACACATTAACATTTTAAAATTTGTGTCTGTTCTTTTCAAACTATAAATAAACTAAACTTAGTAAAAACTGACCCCACTTAGGGGGTTCCTAGTTCCACAATACCTGGCAAAGCTATGGAATCACAATGGTCAACTGCCTGGTTAGAAAAGTTGGGACTGAACATTTAGCTGCCGTTCCCTCATTCATGATGTCCTGTTACTGATGCATCACTTATCGCATTTCAACTGTGTACTCTTGAAAAGCTGGAAAAAGACAGCTAGGAAAAGAATTTAACGCCCCCCTCCCCCATACTTACACTTCAAACTAGATTAGAAATTAAACTGACTAGAATGGAAAACATTCACCCAATGAATCGAGTTCACTCCATTTGCCTCTTGCGGACATTACGATTAGAACAAAGGAGATATTTTCGAGCCTCCATCAGGATCGACCCACTTAACTACTTGTACAGGATGGAAGTCTTCCTTCTCTTCACTTCAGCCACTCATTGTATACCTGATACAAAAAACAGAAGTCTAAGAACCCAATCATAACTACCCCCCCACACCACCCACCAATTAATGTTGTTACGTAAAATAAAACGGGAATAGTTACTCCCATTCAAGCACTTGCCTCTCGGCAAATGCACCAATTATTACTCTTTGTATATTACAACCCCAGGTCAAAACATTTAATGTTTGACCCTTAGGAGAACATTTTTATTCAAAATAAATTTATAAACTCCTTGAAAAGTAGACTCGCTAGATTAAAATATCAACACTATAATAAACAGAATGTAAATTTTACTACCTATACCATACAAACCAGAAACCACTGTCCATGCAGAAATACACAGAAGAGGGGAGATATCTATGGCTTCACTACAAGACGTTTTCCCCCTGGGCTCTGCTAGGCATTGCCACTCTGCTGATCACCGCTTCACCCTGGTCTGGACTAGACTGCTTGCTCTGCAGGTCACCGCTTCACCCTGGTCTGGACTAGATGCTTGCTTGCTCTGCAGGTCACCGCTC
>JANRMT010062796.1:11603692-11682145 GCA_026402145.1 Polypterus bichir lapradei | reverse complement strand
AACGTTTTCTTCAAGCTATTCTAACGAATCAAAATCTTCAATCTTCTGTCGGCTACTTCGATCTGTAACTAAATTACAAACAGAATACTCCGCTTGTTACTAACACATCCCTTTACTGCTGACGGGTCACTAAGGAAACATCTCCCCCGATCAAGCACACGATGATCTAGATTTCATTATCTTCAAAAAAGAAAAACAAAAAAATACAGTAATTCATGAGTAGTATTCTAAAAGATGATCTTCCTTCCCTCAACTCATTCAATAATACGGAAATGTGTCACCCTCGATCAAAAAGCTTTCGCTATGAAAAAGCTAAAAAAATCGACTAATAAACAAAACAACGCATCAACGAAAATCTAAATAATTTAAAAAATTATGTACACATTTCGATTTAAAAATAACTAAAAGTTCTACATTCTTAAAAGTCCGAACGCCTTCGGCCTTACAAAAACCCCCAAAAGCAAAACAAAACATCTCAACGCTGTCGATCAGATCTAATCTGCGACACAACCCTGGACAGCTTATTTTATATGCGCGGGTGGCCGTAGTACTCAATAGCAGAACAATATATCCTTCCGCAAAATGCGATGTCTATCTAGATCCAGAGAATGAATTGTATTTAAGATATATATTTATTTTTTATGCTTAATTTCATTTTTGTGCGCTTGTTTCACTGTTTTACATTTGTAGTCCATATAAGTAAACATTATCGCACAAACTCATAACCAAGTCAAAAAGTAGATATTGTACATAGAAAACCCAAACAATTAATTATGCCAAAAGGCATATATTTTATTCCGTAAAAACAAATTATGAAAGATGAATATAAAACATTTTATTTTCTTTGTAAATGCTGTTACTTTGCCCCCACCCTTTCGCTTTTGTCCGGCCCATATTTAGGATTCGTAGGCTACTAACATGGGTCAAAATACAAATACAAGGATAAACTCCATTATGACTTCTAACGTTCATTTTTAAGAGACAGGATGAGTGATCGATTCATTTTAGTGTAAACTAATAAACCCTGCTTTACATATAATATGGCATTACAAAACTACTGCTGCAGTAAAACGTGTTAATTATTATTTGTAAAGTGAGGTTGAGCATTTTTACTAAGTATTTGCTTAAATGTATTATTTTTATTTTACAGTTTGCGTTCTTTCCTGTTGTGGAGAAACAACTATTTTAAAAAAGGTTTGATCAAAACTATGACTGATCTCATAAAATTCGTAGATACTCGCACACGCCCCAGCCAACACGATCAAGGCGTCCTGCAACTCATTTGGCTTACTAGGCAGTAATGCGAACTTAGTAAGTTTTTGCCTGCACATACATGTTGTTATTATTATTATTATTATTATTATTATTCAGTTTACTTTCCGAGCGTCAAGATCATTTTGTATACTTTCCCGTTTCTTTTTTCTTTAGTTTCAGTCGTGTAAGGGCGGAAGTTCGTTTTAAACTTTACCATCTGAACACTAGAAGGAGTGGGGGTCGAATGCCTTAAATTTAAAGAGGACATTTGCCTAATCGTGCGCGTTTACCCGTCTAGATTTTTCGGCATTCCGGTTGTTCTGCTATTGGTTATTAACACTGCATTACTGGAGAATGTGAGATTTCCCTTCGTGATTAATAAAGTTAGAACCATCTATTGATCTATTTTTATACAGCACATTTTCTAAATCTAAATCGTTGGTGGCTCATCATAGAGATCATATGGACTAAATGCTGCCAAACAATAGCCAAGGAAATATTTCTGTAATCAATTTAAAGAAATGATGATAAAAATAAACCAATAAAATATAGCACTGTTTTATATTAAAATAAATTTAATGCTAAAATCAAACTGGCAAACCTTGGCACTTCTGTAAGAACCTGACAATCCAGTCACTAGTGACTGTTACAAGAATCCAGATATTAATACAGTTTTATAATAGGAGAGTTTCAATTTACATACTCTAAATATCCATCCTTTTTTGAGCATTCTCATGCAGTTCATGGGCACAGAGAGATGGAGCCTATCCCATCATCACTGGGAACAAGGCAGGCACCAATCCATCCTACAGCACCCTCACACTTTACTCAAATTGGGCCGGTTTAGAGATGCTGATCAATCTAATGTGGACATCTTTGGGATGGTGGAAGAAACCAGAATCTAAAATTGTGCCCTGCACCAAGATGGACTGTGATTCCAAGTGACTCTATAACAGATCACAAAATGGACTTACGTAAACTCTCTTTCAGAAATTTTATAATACCAGTATTAAACTTTAAGTATTAAATGTTCATGATCATCACAGTTACTGTAATAGTAACGAAATGTGACAAACTGAGCCTTTTGTACTGGACCTTTTTTCTTTACTTAATCTGTGGTGGGCATGACAGTTCAGTAAGACCTGTTGAAACACTTCCAGGCTGTAGGGAGAGCCAGTTGATATATGTCAGATGCCTGTGGGGCCTGATAGTGGTTAAGATGTGCATTGTAAGTTATAGGAGTGCCTATTCACACCAAGTCTTTGACCTAATGCAGGACCCTTAACCTGCTTTTGATCCAATTGTAAAAGTCACCTAAACGCAGTTTTGCATGATAGTACCTGCACTTTTTGAATGGAAAGGAAATATAAGTTTATTCAAAGAATTTCTCACTTTCATGCGTTCTACCCTCTCCTACTATGCCAAAATTGCATATACATATACAGTAAACAAAATATTGCATCTATTCAGGTATTCAGTCTCCAACCTACTGTAGATTATGTCTTTGGGGTTATACAAATTATAAAAAAAATTATACAAAGAAAAAAAAACACTATTTATTTGATAACACGCATTGCACATTTACACGGCAAGAGTACAACATTAGTCATTATAAGTGAAGAGCTCAGAACAAAATACAAAAAAATTACAATTCCTAGATCATAAAAGTTTTATAATGGGATTCCACTGTACATACACTGTACACACACACTCTATAGTCTGATCAAACAGCAAAATGACTGAAAAGAAAGAAAACTTAAAAGAAAGAATACTTCTGACTTGACAGTCACAATGAGGCATTATGCAGATGTATTGCTGTTGGTATAAAGGAATCCCAGTAGCGTTTCTTGACACACCTCTGCTGAATAAATTCACTGGCTGAAAGACCTCAGTATTTGCTTATCACAGAGAGACTGTGTAGCATTGTTCATAATGGCACTTCATTTTGTTTTAATTTTTTCCTTTGCTACTACCCCCAGAGTGTGTCCCATAACTGAGAGTGCCCTTTTAATTAGTTTGTTGATTTGGTAGGCCTCTCTTGAAGTGATGTAATTGGTCCAGCACACCACAGTGCAGACATTAAGAGTCTGGATTGAGATTTGATACCACACAGAGGTGGCCTCACTAAATCCCATTCCACAGCAGACTTGAGTGGTCAAGGAACGCAAGACTTCACAAGTTTCTCCATATGCATAGGTGCAGGGCCATGGACTATTCTGTAGGGTAGCATTAAAGATCTGAACTTTAATATGTGCCACTACAGGAAGTCAATGTAGTGATCTGAAAAAAGAGAAGTGACATGTGGCCTGTATGGTTCTAAAGTCTTGGCCTCTCAACTGTCATATTCTGATGGCAGTGGCAAAGTTGATTTGACATAAAGGTTCTTCTTATACTCTTTTTATCAGAGATCTTCATCATTTCATTCCTACTCTGTATGAGATGTTGGAAAAGAAACAAGGACAAGGCAATACTAAATAAACACACATAACCTGTCATATTGGATTTAAGTCATTATTGCCTCACAGCACTTAGACCATGAGATGCCTTCTATGCAAATCAATTATTTTGTATAGCACTCTTCACGGAGTACAGAATCAGAGCACTGTAACATATTTACTACAAAATACAAACAAAAATTATTAATTACTGGATGAACACATATTAAGCATTTGTGGACAAACCTAGATTCTCCCATGTGCATATGTGTTGCATGAACTTAATTGTTTACATTAAATGTGTATGTGCAGCATATGTTGATGTACCAGTGTGCGTGTGCATATACACTATACATGCTTTCACTTGCTTTTATAATATTATTCTACAACTGTTTATAATATGTTATTTACAATAATGTTATTTATATTATCCATACGTGATGTTGTGTTATCACTAGCTCCAAATCTACCATGTTAAATTCCTATATATTAAGTAATGGCGAATAAAAGCGATTTTGATTGTTAAATCGGTCAGTGCGATTGTCGCTGTACCTGGGGGTCACTTTGCGCAGTGGCGGCCATTCACACCAAGTTTCTGTCTAGTTAGCAGTCACTAAGACAGACTCTGGCACACCACGCCCTACGCAGGAAAACATGGGCCCGAAAAATGGGTCTAACGTGGTAATGTCTGGCTATATCTTTTATTTTAAAACTGCTTTCACCAAAAACACTAATAAGACATTAGTCACTTTTCGACTGCAATTTTTGTGACGGAATTTACCTTATATTTTAGAACGGTATTTCCCAATTACATAACAGTAACCTTTTGTTTTAATTGAAACTAAGAAATTAATCATTCCGCAGTACTTCAGCGTTATCGTTCGTTTCCTTTTATCCATAACAGGGCGCAGCGCCCCTGGAATTTAATCCAAATAAGGTTTTGTTTAAATAGCAACACACACTGCCAGTCACGTTGCCTACCCCCCCTACATGTGCCACAATTCAGTGGCGACTAACGCTATAGGCTGAACGCCTCAGCAAATCATATGGACTCTTGCAGAGTTTTAAAAAACAACAGAGTCGACGTCATACATGCAGGGTTGTTGGCGGATGGATATCTTGATTTCGGCAAGAAGGTTCTCGAACCAGCTAAGGCCGGTTTAATGCAACCCCGCCACCCACCTCACCCCCCACCATGCCAGTCGAAAATTCGCGTACGTCACGCCTTCAGCAGCTGCATTGTCCAAGCGCGCATGTGCAATCGAATCTTTCACCTGTTGCCAAGGGAACGCCGACGTGATAGGAATAAATCCGTCAAGGACGTGCTGAGGCAAGGGAACATTAACTCGCCAAGGCTGGGTTTGCTAACAAAAATCAGCATATTATTTTGCTATGTATCGTTTAGTCTCCTCTGTCTTATTAAAGACTGATAATAAAGAATGATTTATACTGACTGCCTAAACACCTTTAATTTTAAATAAAAAATAAATAATCCGAGGAAATTATATTACCTTTTAGAACAGATTTATCTCTAGATTATAAACCATTTTTAATTCCAGTTATACAACAGTAACTATGTGTTGAAAACCTGTTATAAAATTCCGAACTGTATTCATACAGCTTCATTACTTTGTCTATTAAAATGTACGGCTGTTAACAATTCAGTTTAAAGTCTAACAAGATGTCAGACATATCAGAATCATTTTTATTCGCCAGTACTTATTGTACAGATGTGCATTTGATATGGCATATTTGGAGCTGCTTATAACATAACGCAAACATCACATACAAATAACATAAATAAGTTAAAAAGAAAAACTTATTACAAAGATGCAGAATAGTACAATTATAAAAAGAAATGTGCAAATGATGTGTGAGTGAAAGTGTGGCTGTGTATGCAAGTGTACACACATACATGTACATATACTGTACACACACCTTCATACAGTATATGACAGAACGCATGCATAAACAAAGAAGACTGGCTAAATTACTGGTTTGAGAGCTCTACGGCCCTGGGAAAGAAACTTGAGATGTCTGTTAGTTTTAGTTTCAATAGACCTGAAGTGTTTACCAGAAGGGAGTTTTTGGAATAAGTGATGAGCTGGGTGAGATGAGTCCGTGGTGATCCTTATGACATGGTTAGAGACACGAGATGTATACACATCTGCAATAGATGGAAGGGTATAGCCAATTATTTTCTCAGCAGACCTCACAACATGCAAAAATTGATTTTTGGAGTGTGCCATTGCTGAACCAAACAAACCAGGCAACAATGGAGAATGTGATGCAAACATCAATGACCATTTCCACTGTCTTTGAGATATTGAGCACTAGGTTGTTGGAAATGCACCAAGATACAAGACGAGACACCTCTTTTCCATAAGCTCTCTCTTTACCATTAGTAATAAGACCAATAATGGTGGTGTATTCAGCATTTCTCAATGCTTTGTCTTATATTTTATTTTTTGAAATTAAATGAATACCCTGACATATCTTTTGTTGCATTTTGTTATTTGTATTACACATTAGTAAATGCCTTCACCCAAGGTGACTTACTGTTAAATCACAAGCAGACTGACTGACTTGCTGAAGAAAAGTGGAGTCTGGGAATATTTTTGTGGTTTAATATTCAGTGTCCTGTTCACTATGGTACACAACGCAGTACTAAAAAGAGTTTCATCGACCCAGGTTGAACTCAAACACAGAGTTTTCCATTCCTTACCTATTAGTCCACTTAGTTAATTGCATCGCTATGATGCTGTCTGAAAGGTGCTATATAAATGTAAAGTTCTTAACAGACAGGTAGTATGCTGCAGAGTCTAACACAATGGATTTTAAACTCCAAGGCTCCATCTCTACCTCCGATTTATTACTGCTTAAAAAAGTGATGGACATGTTTGTGCACCCAGTTTTGTTAGCAGTAGCAATTCATCCTGATTTTGTAAATTATCTTGGATAAAGCTGTCAACCAATACTATACTGCTTACATAAAATGTTGTGTTATAACTTTAGCCAGGTACTATATTGTATTAAATAAGACTGTTTGATAAATAGGACTACAATATTTAGTTAACCAGGCAGGACATTGTCTGTTTACCAGAAACAGGACTCTCTGGTAGTATTGACTGTAATCTGCAACAGACAAAAGGGTGGCAGTTCTGTGTTCAGATGAGTAGAAAAAAGAACTGGAGATGTCTGGACAGATGTTACCCTTTCACCATCAGTCACAGTCAGGGATCTTGGCATGACTCTGGACTCCTGACTTTTATTTATCAAATATATTTCTTTCACAACCCAATCCTGTTGTTTCTTGATATTCAGAAGGATGTGACTCTTCCTCACTAATTATGCCTCATGACTCTTATTTAGGCAGTCTCTGGACCCCTGTTGGAGTCATCAGACCTCTCATGCTCCTCCAGAAAGCATCTGCTCAAAGAGTGTTGTTGGTTCCTCATTTCACTCCTACTACTCTGCTTTGGTCTCTTCACTGCCTTCCTTTTCCTGCAAGGATCCAGTTCAAAACTCTTGCCTTGACCATTGGTTCTCTGAATAGTTCTGCTCCTCAGCATCTCCAGTCTTTAGCCTCTCCATATGTCCCTTCAAGAAGTCCCCATTCTGCCACTGTCTGTCTGCTGACCATCCTTCCTTTTGCCAGACATGTTAAGACTGGTCTTCCATTCTTGCTCCAAACTTGCTGAATGAGCTGCATTTGCCTATTCAAACCACACCCAATGTACTCATGTTTAGTCTTTTGAAGACTCACCTTTTCATTAAATATTTTGGACCTGCTTCGTTTCTCTTTTACAGAACAGATGCTATTGTACTGACAGAGTTAAGGGTTCCGATTTCTTAGTCTATGTGCCGGTATAATTATATAGTGTCATTACTGTTCCCTCTTACATGTGTGTTTTTTTCTTGTTCTCTGTTGCTTTTGATGCTTGCACCTTCTAATTATTCTTGTATTTATTGGAACTTGCTTTGTAAGTCACCTTGTATAAAAGGTGTCTGCCAAATAAATAATAATAATTTGCATTTTATGGTATCCTGTACAAGATACAAAAGATGGGGAAAGGAATAATTCCCTCAACTCACAAACAGGGAGATCAATATTCACATTTGCACTAAGCCAAAGAAAATAAAACCCCCTTATCACACTGGTAAGTCAGCAAGTCCTGGCCATTTGTAATTTAGAATACAAAGAAAACTTTTTAAATTAAAGACTTTTTAAAGATTGTTGTGTCTGTGAATGCTGATGATTTATTCTTGACAATGTCTGTATGTTAATAAGATCGGCGCCCTTTATCGACAATGCCAATAAAGCACATTTAACACTCACCATCTAATTAATCTTTTATATAGCACCTTTCACCGAGGATACACGAACAGTAGAGAATGAGCAATACAAACAGTGGGCGTCACTGGCGGTGGCTAGAAAACAAAGGAAACGGGCAACCCCCCTCGACACAAATCCCCCCTCTATCGTGCCTCGCATTAGATTATCATCACTTTTTAACAAAAGGCCCCGTGATTGAGCCCCTTTCCGGTGTCTGTGACAGAGACTAAAAATAATCCGGAACAAGCCAGAATTCACTGGTCATCGTCAGAAAATGCCCGGATTGAAAAAGAAGTTGCGCACGATCGCATAACTAGAAGCCTGGGCATCAGTCAGTATTCATAAATAGCTCATCTGTTGTTGCTGTTTTGGATACATCTGCTTTCGATTTGCGATCCGTTCATGTTTGTTCACCATTGTTCTGTTTAAACAAAGAGTCACGTGTAGTATATCGTGAACAGAGATTGGATTTATTTAATAAGTGACGGGCGATTACTAAACAAAGCCCCTTTCATCAAAGTGTTTTCTCTCTCTTTGACGACTTTCGATCAGACCAGACGTGGCGCGGATCTGTTGACTCATCACACTCGTATTTTACACCCCATTTCTGCTACGCCGACCTACCGCTATCCGCTGCGATTTTTATTTAAAAGACAGATTAGCTTTTTAATTGTAAAATGACCACGTACGCTTTCTATACTAAGATATATCTATAAGCATTTTAACGCAGGGTTTTTATTATGTAGCAGTTTGAAAGTAAATTAACACCTCGAGCTATGGCGAAGTGAGTTTTTCAACCATATAATCTAGTTATATACGATCACAAGGGCTTATCCTTATAAAATTTTAATATCAGAAATAAAATTGTAATGTCAGAAACCTGTTTTAAAACCCCAGTGCTTTATTTTAATCTTGATGTCTAATACGCGTAGTTACCGTGTATGTGTGTTTTAGTTGGGCTGTCATCATAGCAACATTATGCAGCCATCTTTTTTTTTTTAAATATTCAGCCCGTATCTTATCAGGATGCACACAATGATACCAATAATTATATTTAAAAATAACCAGTTCAAGAAAAAAAGAAAAGTCCCAAAACGCTTGTAAATTCCTAGGTGTGCCTGGAATTAGTGGGTGCGGGGTTCCGGTTCGGGACTTAACACCCTTTAAAATATCTCTTCAAGTATATCTGGCCGCAACCTTAAGCAGTAAATGCGACAAATGCCACTGGTCAACTAATATCTGGTTTATTTGCGATTTTTAGTTTCTTGAAGTTTAAATTGTTATTACAGTAATGTGTTGGGGAGGAGGGGAAACGACAACAATAACAACCCTTATGGAGGTGAGAGTACAGCGTCAGTGACGCCTGTCCTTATTGGCTATTTTTCAGTAAAGCTTATGTCACTCGCATGAGAACAGCCAATGATTATTACTGTTATTTTTAAGCGCCTCTTGGGTAGTCACTTTGCGTGTGACGGAATATGACGTGCAGACATCGCATGTAACGTGCGCAATGACGTATAACGTATGACAGGCGGTTTCTAGCCACTTGTCTTGTCACTGCGGTTTTTTTGAGCTTCCAACAATACAGGTGAAGAAAAATGCAGCGCTTAAAAAGTAATAGCAAAACATAATGTTGTTACAAATCCGAAAGCATGAAATAAAACAGTTTACAGGTATCACCCGCACTTTTATGATTTACCAAACTATTTTGTAATTGCTGCAATATGAATACAGTAAGTTTTATTTAGAATGTAATTTCTTTAACGTGTGATATTGATTTTTTTCAGATTCCAGAAAGAACAGTGCAACGATTACATACAATTAAGTTCAAGTTTATTGTTATGTGTACACAGTACAATTCAATTCTTTCTTACATGTGGCCTATAGACAAGTAACAGTAACCAACAACAGTGAGTACAAATAAAGAAAATAAATACAATATCACAAATGAAATATCACTGTTTGGTAATGCATATGAAGAACATTCATGCAGTTAATCATATAGGTGGTTGTTGGATAGCTTTGTGACCTGAGGGCTAAGAAAGTCAGGACATTTACTTATGTATGCTGTTGGTAAACTGAAGTTTAAAGGGCTTCTGATTGATGTTTATATGCTTTCCGTCTCATTTTATTTCACATACAAAGCAGGGAAAGCACAGTTGAGTAGTTACAGCAGCACGGATAAAGCTGTTCACAGCACAGAACATGCTTTTACTCCAAGGCAGTCAGACTAAGTAGTCCACAGAAGCCTGGCAATGTGTATTCTAATATTCTAACTTGTACATACCACCAATATCACTCATATTTCATTTGGCTGTTTAGTAGAAATAGTAGCACTGAACAAAGATATTTTCCCTATCTTTTTTAATCTGCAGCCACATTTGCTTCTTATATTTGCAGGGGTGCTACTGTTTCTGGAGGTTATAATACTTATTTCTACAATGGGGCATCCTGCACTTTCATACCCTTGGTCAGCATCACTGAAACTATGCTGAAAATATTTTTTCAGTGGGCTGGAGTAGTGCTTCACAGATGAACACTGCAAAGATTGCATACAATTAATATCTTTGTCATGTCTACACAGTATGGCATGTCTCCTACGGACTAGTTAGAGTAATAAAATAAAAACCACAGGAAACAATCATGCAGCTTTCACTAGAAGTGGCTGCTCAGTAACCCCATAACCTATGAATAAAAACAGTTCCAATTAATTGCTGAATTTACTTTATTCAAATACCAATCATTTGGAAAGCATGAAGGCAAAATTAAACAAATTTAAGATACTGCTGATTAACAAGAATACCAATAAAAGCAATATCAAAAATATATGAAAAGAGAATGAGTATTTTTGCATTGTTAAGTGTATTTTTTTATAAACAATTAAAATGCAACACTTAATAAGTAACAGTAAAACACATTTCTAGAGATGGTTGCAAAACTGAAAGCATGAAATGAATCACTTTACAAATGTTGGTTGTTCTTTCTTTCAATACTTAAACTACTAGTGCAAATAATCACTGCAATATGAATAGTGCATGTTCCATTTTGAATGTAATTTCTTTAATGTATGATACATATGTTTAATTCAAGCAGGAGTACACATGAAGGACCATAGCAAAGTTAACATAAAAATAAAATCTTAATTTAATTCGTTAACAATCATTTGGAAAACTGGAATTCAAAACTAAACAATATTACACTCGCCGGCCTCTTCATTAGGTACATCTGTTCAACTGCTAGTTAACACAAATATCTAATCAGCCAATCACTTGGCAGCAACCCCAATGCATTTAGGCATGTAGACATTGTCAAAATGACCTGCTGAAGTTTAAACCGAGCATCAGAATGGGAAAGAAAGTTGCTTTAGGTGACTCTGAACGTGGCATGGTTGTTGGTGCCAGATAGGCTGGTCTAAGTATTTCAGAAACTGCTGTTCTACTGGAATTTACACGCACAACCATCTCCAGTGAGCGGATTGTTCTCAAGGCGAAAATGCCTTGTTGATGCCAGAGGTTTAGAGGAGAATGGTCAGACTGGTTCAAGCTGATAGAAAGGAAACTGTAACTCGAATGACCACTCATTACATCCAAGGTATACAGAAGAGCATCTCTGAACGCACAGCGTGTCAAACCTTGAAGCAGATGGGCCTCTAAAGCAGGAGACCACACTGGGTGCAATTCCTTTCAGCTAAGAACAGACAACTGAGGCTACAATTTGGACAGGCTGGCCAAAATTGGACAAAAGAAGAAGGGGAAAATGTTGCCTGGTCTGATGTGTGCATCTCAACAAGATCAAATAATATGCTGTATGTTGGGGAAAAAGCAATTTTGAAATTAGGTTTCAGATACTGAGCGGCACGGTGGTGCAGTGGTAGCGCTGGTGCCTAGCAGCTAGGAGACCCGGGTTCGCTTCCCAGGTCCTCCCTGCGTGGAGTTTGCATGTTCTCCCCTCTGCAGGTTTCCTCCCACAATCCAAAGACATTCAGGTTAGGTGGATTGGCGATTCTAAATTGGCCCTAGTGTGTGCTTGGTGTGTCCTGCGGTGAGTTGGCACTCTGCCTGGGATTGGTTCCTGCCTTGTGCCCTGTGTTGGCTGGGATTGGCTCCAGCAGACCCCCGTGACCCTGTGTTCGGATTCAGTGGGTTGGAAAATGGGTGGATGGATGGTTTCAGATACTTTAAATAGATTATAATACATTTTCTAACTAGTCAATTTTAAATATTATTTAAGGAGTGAGAACTTAAGACATGCATGCCATTTGGCAGCAGGATATTTTAGCAACATTCTTTTGCTCTTGAATGCAATATAAATTAAAGACTTCATTAATATGATATGCAGTTTGACAGTCATCTGAAAAACAATCTAAGTCAAATTTACATTGTAACTAGAGATGGGAAAATGATACCGAAGTGTCGAAGCTTGTGTCAGTCAATCTGAAACTGGTGAGTCGAATCACTGTGTCGGAGCTTATGTCAAACACCGCTGTCACGTGACCCGTGACGTTTGAAGCTTCGAACGTCATCAGTGCTGCACAGCGCGCTTTATAGGTTTGACAGCTTTGCCGCTAATACATCTTGCCTGAAGAAGGGGCCTGAGTTGCCTCGAAAGCTTGCATATTGTAATCTTTTTAGTTAGCCAATAAAAGGTGTCATTTTGCTTGGCTCTTCTCTACACAGGTAGCCTATATAAAAGCAATTATTCTCATTCAACAACGTTGGGCTGTGAGGACAGAGAGGTTTGGAGAACTTCGGTGAGAGATGGCGACTAACAGAGGAAAACGGCGTTCAAAAGTTAAATAGTATAAATGGAAAAGGACCTTAGCAGAATAAAATGAACACGGACTGTTCTGACCTTATACTGGTGACATGAGACTGACACAGATAGTGCTGCTTCACTTGCGCCTTCGAAAGCTTGCCTTGACCTCAGTTAACCACCAGATGTCGCTGTTCATACCGGGGCTGGGGCTTCAAAGCTTCAAATATTTTTCGGCACAAATAAAAAAAGCCTCAAAGCTTCATGAGGCTTCATTTTTCCCTCACTAATTGTAACATAACCCACATTCCACTTACATTTTCAAAGATTCCTGAACTGTTTCAGTGGTCCATTAAAACAGGGGTCTGCAAAGTAAGTCCTGGAGGGCCATATTAGCTGCAGGTTGTGGTTCCAGTCTGGATTGCTT
The DNA here is from genome assembly GCA_026402145.1 of Polypterus bichir lapradei. Taxonomy (NCBI): domain Eukaryota; kingdom Metazoa; phylum Chordata; class Cladistia; order Polypteriformes; family Polypteridae; genus Polypterus; species Polypterus bichir. Next base: position 11,668,941 of record JANRMT010062796.1, on the reverse strand, counting down.
AATTAGAAACCAGTAATTGCCAACAACGAATCTAATTTAATTGTGTGGCATGTTAGTGTTTTCATTCAGCCCTGTCACCTCACTTTACATTATATAGGGTGGTCCAGATCTAATTATTCAACTTTTAATGCAATGCAGGAAAACGATAAAAGATAAAAGAATGGTTTGAAATATCTTGTAATAAATGAAAATGGACTTACATTGAATCAATTCACTGATTTTCCATGTAATGTCCCACTTGTCCTCCATTCAGTTGGATACAGGCTCGGAGTAATAAACTTAATAAGTTATAGCATAATGAAAATTGCATAATTAGATCTGGACCACCCTGTAGATTATTTTCCTTTCCAAGGTTATCATCCAAATGATTTTTAGACCAAAGTAGAAGAGAAAATGTCCACCATTTACATTTTTTCTCCAGTTTCTTTTCAAATATTTTATTAAAAAATACACACAGGTGTAAATGTAAACCAGTCAGACTTAGAACTGCTGGTCCCTTTGTTATTTGCATCTTATTGTTAATTAGGAGCAGTTAAAAACATCAAATGTTAATATTTAAGAATAATATCAGCAATTAAGGTTTGGGAATCTTAACAAGCAAAACAACCAAAATGCAATATAAAAATATCTGTACAAATTACTGTGGTTTACCAAAGCACCTCCTAATTAAACAAATATTTTTACTTCAAATTTTTTTGTCTTTCCTTTTTGCACTCCATCATTCACTGCTTTACATTTCTCAGAAGAAACGCAGTGATCACTGAGGTAGGCAGAAGATCCACAAAAGTAGGCTGTCTTCACCATTTTCTCTGTTTGTTCCACTTAGGTCAAACTTTCCTGTAAACTCTTTGAGTTTGATATTTACATCCTTTATTAAGCAAATGTTCAGGTTTCTGTCAACTGTTGAGTCATTGCAGGTTAGGAGCATGCGCCGATACAGAGCATTGCTGCATCCACCACACGACAAACCAACTCAGGATCCAGATTAGGACCCGAGTGCAGCCATGCAACGGGTGACACCCCAGCACCACACTAGTTCAGATGGAGTGGAACAGTGTGAGGTTTTTTAAGGTGGCTGGAGTACCAATTTTGCCCCAAGTTTTTCCCTGCAGGTTGGAGGGCCTACATGTAGGGCTGGATGCAGATTAACGTCATACCCAGGGCAGAGCAATTGCAGGTTAAGGGCCTTGCTCAAGGGTCCAACAGAGCAGTCATAGCAGACTTTCAGTAATTGGATAAATGCTTTCCATATAATACAAACCCAATTTTCCCTAGTCAACCCGACCTTACAAACTTCAAATTTATTCCAATATTCCAAAAATATGTATGGAATTATTATAACCTTTTCTCTTAACATTTTCTAAGTCTTGCTGTATTACTACGATCCCTGAGTTTATATCTTTCGTGATACACTGTTTATGTATAGGCTCCATCGGTGTTAACCGTTCTTAGTACAAATACCGTACCCTTTTTGAGATCAGTAGTTTATAAAATTTGATAAGGCAGCATTACATTAGCTCTGGGAATAATAATAATATTAGGTGATTAATGGCTTTGGTTAGTGAAGCATTAGTTAGCCACAGACTGTGAGATTATTGAATTCCTTTTTATTAAGCACATTTTCACTTATGAGCCCAGTGTGGAACACAGTAATTACAGGAACAGTATGGAAAATAAAATGTAACATTAGCACATTTTATAATATTGAAAATGTGGAAAGAAACTGAGAAGCATCCCCTCTTAGGTCAGCTGCTTTCTGAAAAGGATCATTCCATAGGCACATAATGACAATATCAGGTTCATGTTATTTGACAATGCAATCATTTGAAGGAAACCAAGTGCCATTGCAGACACTAAGAAGAGAAAGAAATCTGAAAATACTTAATAAGCAATAATAAAATTAAGTAATAATAAATACAAGTTAACAATATGAAACAACCACAGCAACAGATCCAATAAGACTATTCTTCTTTTCCTTTCGGCTGCTCCTGTTTGGGGTCGCCACAGTGGATAGTTTTTTTCCATATCCTCCTGTCCTCAGCATCTTGTTCTGGTACACCCACCACCTTCATGTCCTCTCTCACCACATCCATAAACCTCCTCTTAGGCCTTCTTTTTATCCTCCTACCTGGCAGTGCTGAAATATTTTATTGAATTGATTTAAATGTTGAGGCTGATGGGGCATCAATAACATTGGTAGGTAAGCCATTTCAGAGTCTTGGTGTATTCTAGCTAAAGATTCTGCCTCCTATATTAGTTTGATTTGTGCACAGAATATTAAAGAGGCCTGCATCTTGAGGTTGCAATGGGTACCTTGGAGTGCAGAACATCAGAATAAATTACATTTGAATATTACAACAATGCCAGAGTCTTAAAATAATGCAAGAACATGTCAGGCTGTAGCATTATGTTGCCTGTTTTCACAAGTGGCACAACAAATCCTCTTTACCAGGTGCACACAAGTAGCATCCTTGAGTTTCAGGTTGCTATTGAGAAAAGAACTTCTGAAAAATTAGCCATATATAAAACTGAAATGGTAGAGGTGTTTCATCTACATTTGGTCATGGTATGCTCTGTCCTATTAAGTCTTTGGCCAAGTACTTTGGTATCAATATGGTGGTTTTATTCATTAAGGTAGAAGCAAATGGGTTGGTCAACTCTTTTGTTCTCAAGCTGAGATAGGTTATCTTGGGTAGACAAATGTGTAAGATACAGGCAGATGTTGGATGAGTAAGGAAAGAAATTCTTCTTATTCTTTCAGCTGCTTCTGTTAGGGGTTGCCACAGCAGATCATCTTCTTCCATATCGTGAGTAAGGAAAGGAATCATTAACACATATTAAATATGTAACATTAATTTGATATATGGGAATCTAGTGTTATTTGTGTTCTCCCCTGGTTATTCTGATTTTCTTCCCACATCTCCAAAGACACACAGGTTTGCTTAACAGGCAATTCTAAACTGCTCCAAGTATAAAATTGACTGTGGAGATTCTGCCAGTCCCCCACACCCCAGAATTGTATTATGACATGTTGAGACAGTCAATGTACTGTAATGTGAATTGTGCCCCCTGGATGCACTGGTACCCATTGCAGGGTTATCTCCTAGGCTGCACCAAATGCTTTTCTTCATATTTCAGATCTATCACATTCTGATTAGGAATAGTATTGTCATACATGTACACATATCTTTGTATATTTTTATATATTGTATAAAGTTTTTTCTTCATATCTCTGCTTATACAGTAGCCAAGTTGGTCACAGTAATGGTCATAAAAGGAGACAAAAATAAAAGTCAGGTAGAATTTTGTGCTGGAAAAGACAGAGAAACAAATAGCACAGCTTAACAGCTTATACTGTTAAGAATTTTAAGTCAGAAAAATTAAAAGTAAAAAACATTGGAGTTTTTACAATGGAAGTCATTTAAAACCACATCAAATATATAAAGCTGAATGTGTGTTTCTTTGATATTAAATCCATGCCTTCCATTTATCTCAGCTAAACTTTGCACAAATTTGTAAATGGAAACACCATAGGTTATGTCTGGTTCTAAAATTTTGTCCGTGCCCCTACCATAGGCACCCCAGGTAACCTTACGTGCAAATCCGCATCGTTAAACCTTTTTCTACTTAATGTCGCACCGATTTCCTGTTTGTACGGGGAAACACCATAGGTATTTTGAAATACAGATGATTCCCCTACCCTGGGCCATACCATGTATCTCTGCTAGTTACAAAGTAGAACTGAGAAAGAAGAAGGCAGCTGGATTAACCAGAGGAGTAAGAAAAGAGGGACAAAGGAAACAGAATTATCAAAATTATGAGGAAGAAGACAGTAACTCAAAAAAGTCTAGATGTTTTTCAGGCATAATTGGTATAAAAGAAAGACGGGGGATGAAATGCATTTTGATTAAGCTTTTTTAAATCAAAAGGACAGAAAGGTAAAGTACTGTTTTATTATAACACGTACTTGTGAAGAAGTTTATTTTCTTGAAAAGGGAGTTCAGAATCAGTGATTTGTACAGTGAGTTAAGATATAGTGGTTAGGTCATGATGAATAAACACCAGAAAATGTAAGAGGCAGCTTGATTAAATTTTAAAGAGAATGAAACATATACCGCCGTTGCTATAACAGCTTTAACATTTAATGGACAACTGACAATTGAAAGATTATTTAAAAAAAATAGGATTAAATCATACATCCCAAAACTGTTGAGATGCATTCCAAAGACTTGGGAATATCTCACTCAGATAGGTACTGAATCGTTTGCATTTTATATTGACCTGTACATTTTTTCCTCAATTTTATATCTTTTATGTATCATTTCATCTATAGCATCTTATTGGAAAAAAAATAAATATCTAAAAATTATAAAGCTGAGCATGAGTATGAAAAACTTAGGGCTGGTCAGATTCTAAATGTTGCACTTGCAGAGGAGCTCATAATGAACCTTGTGAAGGAGGTTTTCAGTTCAAGAAAGCATCACAGTTGCAGTATGTGGAAAATGTTCAGAAGCACAAGTAGAGACCAGTAAGAAGTTCGAGTGGTAAAGGAAACAATTGTTTTTTTGGAACAGGAACAAGTTAATAGATAAGTACAAAAAGAACAGGTCTTCAAAGTTAATGGTCTTCCAGCAACATGTGATAGAAATTTTATTGCACACACAGCCTTATCTTGTAATCCTCATGCACATAAAATACATATATAGAATTATATACAATCACCTAAAGGATTATTAGGAACACCATACTAATACGGTGTTTGACCCCCTTTCACCTTCAGAACTGCCTTAATTCTACGTGGCATTGATTCAGCAAGGTGCTGAAAGCATTCTTTAGAAATGTTGGCCCATATTGATAGGATAGCATCTTGAGGTTGATGGAGATTTGTGGGATGCACATCCAGGGCACGAAGCTCCCGTTCCACCACATCCCAAAGATGCTCTATTGGGTTGAGATCTGGTGACTGTGGGGGCCATTTTAGTACAGTGAACTCATTGTCATGTTCAAGAAACCAATTTGAAATGATTCGAGCTTTGTGACATGGTGCATTATCCTGCTGGAAGTAGCCATCAGAGGATGGGTACATGGTGGTCATGAAGGGATGGACATGGTCAGAAACAATGCTCAGGTAGCCCGTGGCATTTATGCCCAATTGGCACTAAGGGGCCTAAAGTGTGCCAAGAAAACATCCCCCACACCATTACACCACCACCACCAGCCTGCACAGTGGTAACAAGGCATGATGGATCCATGTTCTCATTCTGTTTACGCCAAATTCTGACTCTACCATTTGAATGTCTCAACAGAAATTGAGACTCATCAGACCAGGCAACATTTTTCCAGTCTTCAACTGTCCAATTTTGGTAAGCTCGTGCAAATTGTAGCCTCTTTTTCCTATTTGTAGTGGAGATGAGTGGTACCCGGTGGGGTCTTCTGCTGTTTTAGCCCATCCGCCTCAAGGTTGTGCGTGTTGTGGCTTCACAAATGCTTTGCTGCATACCTCGGTTGTAACGAGTGGTTATTTCAGTCAAAGTTGCTCTTCTATCAGCTTGAATCAGTCGGCCCATTCTCCTCTGATCTCTAGCATCAACAAGGCATTTTCGCCCACAGGACTGCTGCATACTGGATGTTTTTCCCTTTTCACACCATTCTTTGTAAACCCTAGAAATGGTTGTGCGTGAAAATCCCAGTAACTGAGCAGATTGTGAAATACTCAGACCGGCCCGTCTGGCACCAACAACCATGCCACGCTCAAAATTGCTTAAATCACCTTTCTTTCCCATTCTGACATTCAGTTTGGAGTTCAGGAGATTGTCTTGACCAGGACCACACCCCTAAATGCATTGAAGCAACTGCCATGTGATTGGTTGATTAGATAATTGCATTAATGAGAAATTGAACAGGTGTTCCTAATAATCCTTTAGGTGAATGTATGTAACATTTAAAAGGTTTAGATGAGGGTGGTAGAACACATTTTTGATATATGGAGGAGGAATATGCCTTCGGTTGAATGAGTCTTTTGTATTTAGTAATTGAGTTGGCTGGCACAAATGGAAAATACATGATCATGATTCAATATGAGTCATCATCTTCCAGGGATTGTCCACTTCAAAATTCATAATCGGTAATAAGATTGAATGTTAAAAAATGGATGGGAACATTGGAAATTGCAGTAGTCAGTTGCAAGTAAAAAGATTCAAAATAAGTTGAAAGTAAAGCAAAAAGAAGAACGTGTTTAAAAAAAAAAAAGATAACCCAAAAGGCATTTTGGAATGTCAGTTCATTTATCATGTTCCTAAGTTAGACTAAGTAGGTTTAAGAAAGCTATGATATTTTTTATTTTAATTTTACTAGTTACCAGATTTTATTAGAGGTGACAATGAGTCTGATATTAAGCTGCTGCAATGAACTGGTGCTCCATTCATAGTTATTTCCTGTCTTGTTCTGGGATGGACTTAACAGGCACCTGCAACCCTGAACTGGATTAGGTGGATTTGGGAATGTGTGTGTGCATAATTAAACTTACATTTCAGGTTTGATATCCACTGTATTTATAATGTGTCAAATAGAGGGCAAAACACATCAAGTTTTAATTACAATAACCTCTAGGACCCTTTCATTTTCTTCTCCAATTACTGTCTTCCTCACTCTTCACTGTTACAGGCACAAAACATGCATCCAAAACAAAAACGTTGAGGATCGTGCAATAGTAACTTTGTTAGCCATAAAATGTAGACGATCATTTTGAAGATTAAAGTGACATTAAATGTGCAATTAAAAATAATGTTTTGAGTTACCATTTCTGATATTCTGTTGTAAAGGCAGACATCTATGCCACGTGAATCAGGGAGGCAGAGATGCACATAGATATTGTTACCATTTCAGAAGAGCTACTACAGCTAAGGCAGTCTGGGTCATTGTAGATTAAATTAGGATTTAAACTGCATTGGAAAGCATAGTACCAAGGAATTCTCAGTTTAGGATTAAGGGATCAGTGAAGTGTGTTACTGTGCATTGTTCCTGATCTTTAGCAATGCATTAGATGTTCTTCTGATATTAAAAAAAACAAACACAGGGCAGTCATTTGCTCATTTATGTTATATTTAAATTATCTAGGAATCTGTAATTCTTCATAAAAGTAAAAACAATGAAAATCACTTAAGGAATAGGGAGTCAAACATCATTCCTGTAGATGGCAGCAATGAATCAAATGTGATCACAATTTGCCAAACAATTTATTGAGGTTACCCTGATAAGAAAAAAAGTAAATCATTAAAACAAAGGAATATTCAAATCGTGTTCAAAGCAAAGTTACTGCAAATCATCAATCACGAGAAAGAAACTATTTCCAAGACATTGACTGTCTACCAACATACATTAATATCCATTATAAAGAAAATAAGAGAATATGGTAGAATTGTGAATCTGTCAATAAAAATGGAGGATCAAGGAGAGAAGAGCACTATTCACGGAGACAACCACAAGGCTAACAGCATCTTCAAAAATGAGTGTTTTGTGTACTCCCATTTTCTACCCACAACCCAAAGATCTGCACATTAGATTAACTGGAGCCCTGTGAAGGAGTGGCACTCTGTCCAGAGCCAATTCCTGTTTTACACCCAATGCTGCCAGGTTAGGCTTCTCACAATCTTGAAATGGATACGTGGGTATTAAAGTGGACAAGTGGCCACTAAAATTGTATTATATTATTAACAAAATGGAGAATACTTAAGTGTAATACATCCATCCATCCATTATCCAACCCGCTATATCCTATCTACAGGGTCACGGGGGTCTGCTGGAGCCAATCCCAGCCAACACAGGGCGCAAGGCAAGAAACAAACCCCGGGCAGGGTGCCAGCCCACCGCAGGGCACACACATACACACCCACACACCAAGCACACACTAGGGATACATTTCCATTAATATAAAATAATCTTATTACAAGTTGCTTGAATTTACACATTCTATGCCATCTATGGGCAGTAGTTTAGATCTTCTCTTGTCCTGACACACAAGATTATTTCTAGCAATTCTAATATCACAAATCTCATTTCTGTTGAGTCCTTGAATATCCTGTTTAATTATAGCACTTGTTAGGGCCTGTGGGTGATGGCCTAGATTCTGTCCTTGTCCTTGTTTTTGGTATGAGGTTAAACAACTTTTTAATTAGAAATATATACCTAGTATGAGTAGCTTGTGGCTGCCCATGGCACTGTAATATATACAGGTGCCGGTCATAAAATTAGAATATCATGACAAAGTTGATTTATTTCAGTAATTCCATTCAAAAAGTGAAACTTGTATATTAGATTCATTCATTACACACAGACTGATGTATTTCAAATGTTTATTTCTTTTAATTTTGATGATTATAACTGACAACTAATGAAAGTCCCAAATTCTGTATCTCAGAAAATTAGAATATTGTGAAAAGGTTCAATATTGAAGACACCTGGTGCCACACTCTAATCAGCTAATTAACTCAAAACACCTGCAAAAGCCTTGAAATGGTCTCTCAGTCTAGTTCTGTAGGCTACACAATCAAGACTGCTGACTTGACAGTTGTCCAAAAGACGACCATTGACACCTTGCACAAGGAGGGCAAGACACAAAAGGTCATTGCTAAAGAGGCTGGCTGTTCACAGAGCTCTGTGTCCAAGCACATTAATAGAGAGGCGAAGGGAAGGACAAGATGTGGTAGAAAAAAGTGTACAAGCAATAGGAATAACCGCACCCTGGAGAGGATTGTGAAACAAAACCCATTCAAAACTGTGGGGGAGATTCACAAAGAGTGGACTGCAGCTGGAGTCAGTGCTTCAAGAACCACCACACACAGATGTATGCAAGACATGCGTTTCAGCTGTCGCATTCCTTGTGTCAAGCCATTCTTGAACAAGAGACAGCGTCAGAAGCATCTCGCCTGGGCTAAAGACAAAACTGCTGCTATGTGGTCCAAAGTTATGTTCTCTGATGAAAGTAAATTTTGCATTTCCTTTGGAAATCAAGGTCCCAGAGTCTGGAGGAAGAGAGGAGAGGCACAGAATTCACATTGCTTGATGTCCAGTGTAAAGTTTCCACAGTCAGTGATGGTTTGGAGTGCCATGTCATCTGCTGGTGTTGGTTCATTGTGTTTTCTGAGGTCCAAGGTCAACGCAGCCGTCTACCAGGAAGTTTTAGAGCACTTCATGCTTCCTGTTGCTGACAAACTTAATGGAGATGCAGATTTCATTTTCCAACAGGACCTGGCACCTGCACACAGTGCCAAAGCTACCAGTACCTGGTTTAAGGACCATGGTATCCCTGTTCTTGATTGGCCAGCAAACTCGCCTGACCTTAACCCCATAGAAATACGCCAGACCCAACAATTCAGAAGAGCTGAAGGCCACTATCAGAGCAACATGGGCTCTCATAACACCTGAGCAGTGCCACAGACTGATCGACTCCATGCCACGCCACATTGCTGCAGTAATCCAGGCCAAAGGAGCCCCAACTAAATATTGAGTGCTGTACATGCTCATACTTTTCATGTTCATACCTTTCAGTTGGCCAACATTTCTAAAAATTCTTTTTTTGCATTGGTCTTAATTGATATTCTAATTTTCCGAGATACTGAATTTGGGACTTTCATTAGTTGTAAGTTATAATCATCAAAATTAAAAGAAATAAACATTTGAAATACATCAGTCTGTGTGTAATGAATGAATCTAATACACAAGTTTCACTTTTTGAATGGAATTACTGAAATAAATCAACTTTGTCATGATATTCTAATTTTATGACCGGCACCTGTAGACTAGTTTGACAAATACCCTGGAGAGATGTATTTATAATTGTGTCAGGGCTTTATCAGTTAAAAAGTTCAGCATTCTCTCTCTCTCTCTGGTACAAGGTATTCTTCTGACTTTTCTTGTTGGTGTCTATACATTTGAAAAAGCCCACAACGGTCTATCAGGTGGGAAGAAATTTCTTGACACCAAGGCTTTGGCATAGCATACAGGTTTGTTTTGTGCAGTTTGACATTTTATTATTAAAGAACATTTCACATTTGTTACACTTGGAGATGAAGTGACATGTCAGATGTCATTAAGGTAACTCAGCAGGGAAATACATGCAAAATATTAAGTGCTGGACAAAGTCAAAACAACAAAGGTCACCTCACAAAGCTATCATAAAACTGAGAAATGAGGACACTGAATAGTTCTAGTTTACCACTTAAACGGTTATGATAATGCAATAAAATAAGTTTAGGTAATGCAGGAGTAATTACCATTGCCAAGCAACAGTAAACAAGAAGTGAAACAACAAGCACAGCAATGGGTGAGGCATGATGATACCCTTCCATTTAATACACATAAGTTTACAAGACAGAGGGAAATTCCGACACACTCCTATATTAACACTGACGGTGATAACTAGCCATGCATTCAGCCAGTGATTGATCCCATTCGTCAAGAATATGATACACAAGCTTTTCAAAAGTGAAAGTAAGAAGATGGAAAAAAAGATTATTTGAGCAGACACCCTAATCTGATTGGGAATAAAAGTTAGAATCTGGAAAGTCTGACCCACACAGGAGATTTAATTTTACAAACTAAAGTCTGGAACTATAGAGGAGCTAAAACTTGTATTATTGTAATCTTCAACAAATTAAAATGGAAACGTATTGCACTAGCTAGCCTTAGGTTATAAAACAGTTAAACTGTTAAAGGCTCTTGCCTGTATTTTTTATTTCTCTTAATGTGAGAAAGGTCACCATTATATAACAGCCCTAGGTCAGGAATGTGAGAAGTGATTTAGTGGACATAGAGGGAAGGTCACTCCTAGGGACAGGTGGTAACTATGTTTTCGTTTTAAAAATAATGGTGGCAAATAATGATGAAAAAAAGATACTGATAAGAATTGTAATAAATGTAAGATTCTCCCAACGAAGATCACTCACTTCAATGAATTGCTTTTTACAATAAAGTCTATTCTGTTAGCCTATCTCGAGACTCTTGAGTGTTTACTCTGAAGGGAGTGTGTGTCTATTCTCCACAACAGAAATGCTTACTGATTCTTTGAAAATTTTCTTTTGGGGAAAAAACAGTATTTGGTTCTAGAAAAACATATTTGAATTATCATAGCTGTTCCCTTACATAGGGAATATCCACAATAACCACATGTTTTACAGAGTAGGTTTACTTATTCTAAGCTGTTTTGTCATAGTTAAACTCCTATCAAAAGGGATGCCACTCACTGAAGCATTGGCCAAAAGTGAAGAGAGTGACAGGGCCTGGTAAATTAAGTGAACTGGGAGGTGCAAAGGATTTCCTGAACATTAATCAGAGAATTAAATACATGAACTGCAGGGAAGTCTGTACCTCCTTAAGAAGGGGGTTATTCTTTGCTTTGTCCTCTTCATTTAATTTCTTACACCCTGTCTAGGGGTTCTATTCATATATAGTACTCTTAATAATTTCAGGGTCTAGAGTTACACCAGAAGGCAAGTGACCGTTACACAGTGTCGCAGATAGGGGGCGCTCTCGCTCCCTTGAACCCCTGTCCACGACTCCAAACACCAGGTAAAAGTCCTCAAATCGACTTTATTTAATTGCCACAGTGCACAAAGCACACTCTCCACCGCAATACTCATAAACTCACAATAATAAATCACAATAAACAATCCTCCAGCTCCCAGACGCGTTGCCACCCTTCCACCCAGCTCAGCTCGCCGTCTGGGAGCTCCCACAGTCCTTTTATATTCCATGACCCGGAAGTGTTCCCAATCCTCAGTCCATGTGATTCTCAATCACTTCCGGGTCAGGTAAAAGTTCTTTTCTTCACCCCGGAAGCCCGTCGCTCTTCTTATGACGAACTTCCGGGTCATAGGGCATAAATGAGCCCTGCAGCACCCTCTTTCGGCCCCTGAGGTATCCAGCAGGGCTGAGGATAAAAACTACAGCGTCCATGATTCCCTGCTGGTCTTCGGGGCACCTCCATACTGCAGGGAGGGCTCCATCTGGCGGCCTGGGGGTATTGGCCGGGATGATAAGCCGGCCAAATATCACAACAGTTAACAGTTCCATTTTAAGGTGAATCCTTCAGTTCTATTCCGCACACACTTTCAAAAGAATCCTTGAAGCTCTGGGGTTTAAAGCCTGTGACTGGTGTCGTCGACTCTTGATGGCAGTGCCAGCTGCGAAAGACAGCTTGGTGGCTGTTCTGCTGCGTATTCCTCCCTCCTGCCACCTGCAGCTGTGCGCTGACATTCTGTTAAAAAGTGAACCAATGGCAAACTAACACAACTGCTCTTCAAAAAACTCCCTCTTAGACAGTATTTCACAGGGAAACAAGCACCGTCTTAACTTGCCCTCTGCAGGATCAGCTGCATGCTCACTGCCCAACGTGCTTGTTGCATGATGTTTAGAATATTTAAAACTAAGCTCTCGCCTGCCCTTTTGCTCTCTCTCGTTTCCTCTCATCTCTAGACTGTGTCTATCCCAGCTGCTAAACCCGCCGCTGTGTTTCTCAGATGCTAAATCCACTCGAGGAAGAAGTCTTTGTGTTCTGTTAATCTGTAGAAGGGAGCTAAAGCAGGATGATTGCCCACGTCACTGCTTGTAACTTGTGTGCTGAAGTAAATCTCCTATTTTGAATAAAGTCTCGAGACTGTTCTTGCCTTCTCGACAATAAAAATTTTCCTTTGGATACCTGGTCTTGCTTTCCTGTCTCTCATGCAACTCTGCAACCCAGGCTTGATAAGCCTTGGACACTAAACAAGGTTCCCCTTATCAAGCTGGTATACAGTTACATTGTTTAACAAGGAACAATTTGAAATTTGCACAATGGTTCATATTAAAACTAAAAAAAAAACTATTTGAACCAGATATCCAGCCAGATTTCCAGGGCATGAACACTGTGACTTACCACAATTCCTGAATATTTGTATTTGCCAGCAACTACCTGATGATAAATGGCCCTATCAGCCCCCGCTGAATAACTTTAACAGTGTAGACTCACCAATGAAATGACTGGCCAGGTCAAGGATTTTTATTTAGTCGTACTTACTCTAGAAGATGTGAAATTTGTCTAGGAGACAAACCAAGGTAAATGTTGTTCATTTGAAAACAAATACTTCGCTAACTACTTTGCATTATTATAGTATTTTTCTGCTTTAACTGTTACACAATATTACAAAAAAATCATTAAACTTCTAAAAATTTTATTACCTGTAATTTCCATCCATCCATCATCCAACCTGCTATATCCTAACTACAGGGTCATGGGGGTCTGCTGGAACCAATCCCAGCCAACACAGGGTGCAAGGCAGGAAACAAACCCCGGGCAGGGCACCAGCCCACTGCAGGGCACAAACACACACTTTTTAGGATCGCCGATGCACCTAACTTGCATATCTTTGGACTGTGGGAGGAAATCCATGCAGACACGGGGAGAACATGCAAACTCCACGTAGGGAGGACCCGGGAAGCGAACCCGCGTCTCCTAACTGCGAGGCAGCAATGCTTCCCACTGCGCCACCATGACACCCTACCTCTAATTTTCCTTATTAAAATTCCAAATGGCACTTGGAAGAAAGCATTTTCTGTAGTGATTTCTTTGGGTCTTTAAAGTGACTGTCCTCCCTGATTTACTAAAGGTTAATTTTGAGGGTGATGGGTGTCTATCACCATCCGAGATGATTTCCAGTTTCTTCAGCATGACCATTGACACACACACTTACCACGGTAACTGGTTAGACTTTTTTATATATGTCACACTGCTAAACCAGGCAATGAAACTGGATCACACTGTGATAAAAGGACAACATGAGGTCTTTTTACTTGTCTAGAGTTTATACAGAAGAAACAACAACTGCATTTAAAATACTCTTTTCTTGTATTCATGCTACATGTTTGTCTAGGTGAATTCCTACGTATACATATAAAGCTTATATCCCTAAGTATTTATATTTATATATATTTATATATCCAGAACAATGGGAGTGGACATACAGACATCTGCCTGTTAAAATCAAGTAGAGCTTCTTTAGTCTTTTTGACATTCAGACTAAGACACCAAGATAGTTCTTATAGCACCAGTTTACTAAATAATTTACTTTATTGAAGTAATGCTTTTCATCCTCTTCAGATATGCTTTCTATGACCACAGTGTCATTAGTACATTAGACAATGGAACAATGGTTATTGTTCTACAGTATTTCAGGTCACGAAGATAAAGAGTAAACAGTAAAGATACGGAATAAACATTGAGAAGCCTCTGTACTTCAAAGATTAGCCTTTGAAAAACATGTCACTTACAGTACCTTATGTGCAAAAAGTCCCAAGTCCATAGTGTAAGACATGGGTTACATTCATATCGTTCAATTTATCAATTAGTATGCAAGGCTGAACGGTATTGACTTCTAAAGAAAAAAACAGAAATAGAGCTTTGACAGAAAAATTAAGATTTATCAAGACAGTGGTAGTGGATAGTTGTATGTGTAAAGACAATATTTCATACATACTGTATATCCTGCCCAGGGATTATTCCAGCCTTGTGCTTGATGTATGCTTGGATAGGCTCCAGCTTCCTGGCGACTCTGCTCAGGGTAAGCAGGTTTAGAAGAAATGTTAAAACACATTAAGCATGTGTTACTATTCCAAATGCAATGTTACTACAACAACATCATTTCTGACTGAACTGGTTGTCTTTTTTATACTGCAAGATGAGACGAAATATCAAAATTACAATAGTAGTACTGCTTTCTCTTAATTTTAGCCCTGGAAGCCCCTTTTTCATGAAGCATTCTTGTTAAATTCCCCCATTGGTATAAAGTAGTGATCCAGTCTGCTCGTGGAATGTGAATGCAGGCAGCAAAAGCTGTCAACTCAACTGTTGCTGTGAAATTCTCACCAACTCTAGCAATCTCAAAACAGCATATGCAGCGGGGCTCCTGCACACTCATAATCACGGGTGTGATCCCAAAAATCTTTGCACCTGCCACACCGTGGGAGCATCTGCTGCATTCACGTGCTCTCGCAGTTGTTGGAACTTGTGACATTTGATCTTACCACTTAAAAAAAGGTGTGGAATAATAGAAAAGCCTGTGTTGATTTAGGGTGGTTCTGTGGCTAAAGGATCTGAGGTGGTAACTTGAAGGTTGCTGGTTCGAGCCCTGGCAGTGACAGAAGGAATGCTACTCCACTGAGCCCTTGAGCAACACCCTTAACCTGCAAATGTTCCAGGGGTGCTGTACAAATAGCTGACCCTGCACTCTGACCCCAAAATTCCATGGAGAGTAAGTTGGTGTATGTGTAAAATTCCTAATACAAGAAATTGCGTATGGCAATTAAAAATAATTTCAGTGTATTCATGTGGATTGTACTTTTTAGAGAAACACAAGGATGCTGATAATTTGCAACTAGGTCTTCTGAAAAAGCAAATTAAGATAAACTGATTTTTTTCCTTCATGAAAATTGCTTAGCTGCAAATGCAATTTGACCATCTGGCTAACTGGGCTTACATATATAGTTTATTAAGGTGAAAGGTCCATCTTGTAGAATTCGAGCAGCATTGTCTTCACAAATTGTCTCGAGTCAGAGCTGTGACTTCATAGGATGTTCACGTGGAATTTCCAAGTTCGAGACTCGAATTACCCAAATGTCCAATAGCACATGAATGCAGCTGAATACAGCCAACTCCGCAATATGCAAAATCTCAGAATGCCTTGTAGCACTTTTCTATCTGATACGGACTCTTTTCAAACTCGTAATTGTGTGTCAGTAGGAAATCCCATAGAAGTGGTTGCAGAGTCCAAGACTGAATACTCACTGTGTCACTGTGCCACACAACTGAAGGGGCAAAAAAGGAACTGCTGCCAGATGCTCTTCAATCCTCAGCACACAATGAAGATGGCAAAGGGCTACTTAGTGTCCAGTCCATCTTTATTGGAAGTTCTAAAGAGCACATGAAACCAAGGAGAGGCAAAGAACAGTTATGTTATATTTGAGCACCAGAGAGAAAGACAAAGGCTTGATTGGATCACAGGCCTCCTGCATTTTTATTTTGTTGGCATCTTCTGTGTCCCTGACAGTAGGTCTGGCAAACCAAAGGCTAAGGAAAATGACGGGGTGCAATGTGAAGTAATTAGTTGTCAGCTCCCAACTTTTGCCTCTTGCTCCAGTACTAAAATCTTCAAGCTCTAACAATGCCAAAATTGAAATCTTGAATTCATGAAAGGGGGCCAACAATTTGACCCATATTTGGTCAATTTTTCTTCATGTTTTGAAACTTTGAGAGCAAGATTCAGATTAAAAAAAAAAAGGTAAATATACCCATATATACAGCATACCACCTCATGCTACCAGTAGTGACAAGGTCACTAGCAAAACACAAAGCTAGAGAAGAATCAGTCAGGAAGGATAAGGAGAAAGCAATTGTCTGTGACCACCACCTCAAAATAAATCCCTTTTTAGAGGTTGTCTTGCTGTTGCCTGTCCAGTACAACTGCTGTCACTTTCATTTGCACCAAAGTAAGTGAAGTTGATCACAATCACTTATGCTTCCTCACTGGACAGTTCGATAACCCTAAAGATTAGTTGACTTGGTGTTACGACTGTGATGATTAAGTGTTCTCTTAATTTTGCACAGTATATGTTGTGAGGTTTGTAAACTCTTTTGGGACTCCCTCCAATGGGACGGCACACCGAAGAGAGTCCTGAAGCAAAATCGCCGCATCTGTGGAAGACAGCTTATCCATTGCTGGGGCAACTGCAGGCTCCCAGCGCTGTAGCGGCTCGCCAAGGAAACAAATCCAAGACGATTACGGTCACGGTATAAGCGCCTGTCATCGATGGGTGATGCAAGGAACATTATAAATGCAGGGAACAGTATTACTTGGCCATGACCCTGCCTGATTGCCGTGTCTGTGTATAGGAGAGTGGTAGATCCCGCTACAATAAATAACCATGCTGTTCTTATTTCAAGCTGAATAAAGTTGGTTTTGCTAAAGCACTGAGACTCAGCCTCGTGTTTTGGGGTGCAAGACAGGGACTTGCACGTCACAATATACTGTATATCAGTCTAAAAAATAAGATGTAAAGAAATCATGTCAATCAATATGCCACAATGCACTAAGATGAATAACAAACCTACTGATGTTTTAGAAGTGTTCTGAAGACCTTTGTTAAGGTCTTGTTACACAAGAGTAAATAAGCAATACTGCAGATGCATTTTTGCAGTGCCAAAACTAAAGAGTTACCAAATAAATGTTAATATATACACATACAAATATATGTAAAGAATACATCAGATATTTGATTTTTGCTTTCTAGTAATTACAGTTTGGTTTGGTATTTTAACACGTTCTTATCATGGCACCAGAGGGTTGTGACATGATGCAAGTTGGTTGGAAAAACAAGCAAGAATTTCATGATACTCTATACATACGTCAATGCTACTACAGTACTTCTGTTCATCTGTGTGTTCCTCATGCAGTCTAAAGGGAGTCTTAACCAGTTTATGCATTTAATATGTTTTCTATAAACACAAACCTATATAAACACGAGTCAATTCATGGCAAAATTAAGGCTTGGACCTGTATATGTTTGGCATGACAGCAATTTTGTTTGCTCATGAAGCATATGAACCTGCATGTCCTTATTTGTTATCTAGGAATGCTATGTCAAATGTGTCCCATAATGCTTCTTGTACAAAACAGTCATTGTGCTGCTGTTTACAAAAGCTATTTGCTGACAATATATTTTAAAAAGCAAGCCTGTACAGAGCCTCAGAAATTGCTTTATGTTCAGAATTCCGAATATGGTTGAAAGATCACTACATTATGCTGATAATTTAACAGAAAAAGTACTTCAGGGCTTCTCTGTAAAGGTCTATTTCTTGGTGGCGTAGGGAGGTTCAGCCGTATGACATGCAGATGTCCAGGTCCAAGCAATCAGTCGGGACATATCCTGAAATTGGTTCTGCTCACTTGAGCAGTCTGCATGTTTTTTTGTGATAATACATTATTACTTGAAGTGTCTTATTTTTGTTTCCATAACAATTCTTCACTTGCACATATGCCAGTAATTGTGATTCAATTTTTTGCTAGGAGACAAGATACGAATGTAATGTAGGTACAGAAGTTCTTAAGTCAAAATTCCACTCTAACAAGCTTTACTTTGTATGAGGGACATTCAGAAAGTTCCCGCACTTTCGCTGGAAAAAGTGACATCCCTCATAGTTCCCAGCTTTACTCAAACATAGTAATGAACACAACGTCTGCTAAAAAAGTAAAAATTTGTAATACTATGTTCTTTTACAATGTCGGAGGTGAAGAGACTTCATACTCTCAATAACTACAAAAATAACCTTTTGGGGTTTACATGAAGCCTTACAGGCACCAAACTGGACAGGTGAGCCATTTCAAGATCTTCTAGTGTTCTGTATTCAGGATGAAGAGGAAATCATGGGTGCAGACTGCCTGCAATTATTTTATATCAAGTGGCAAAAAAAGAAATCATTCTCAAATATGGGTTATGAACTGCAAACATAATGGATGACCAAAACTGACAAATAGCTTACTACCTATAAAGGTTGGAAATTCAAAACGTTTTGGTTAAACTTTTATCATTGCAATAAGATATTTTTGAGTCATTTAATGTCAAAAGAGGTTGTGGAAATCAGAACACTTTCTAAATGCCTTAAAAATTCAAGTATGGTTTCCAACATTCCTACTCTTGACAAGTGCTTTTCCATCACCATTAGTCAAGGCGTGTTGCTTACTTCTTTTCACATCAGGGCCTTCTGCAGACATTACAAGCATTGACTTCCAACATTAGGACACAAATGATCTATGGGAAAATGTCCGCAAATGTTCAATAAAAAAATAGAAAGTGCCAATCCTGGCACTCAAGGCTGCAGTCCTAGTGACAACTGCCATCACTACACAGACAAAAAGAGTTTATCCAGAGGGTATATAAAGGCTAAATATCCAGAGGGTATATAAAGGCTAAAAAGATGGAATTCCAAGTGATTACTGGCTTTCCAGTCCCAAGTGCTACAGACCACAGACTGTAAAGAGTAGTGCCAAGTAGTTTCATCACTTTCTGAAATAATCTTCCAGAGAACTCAAGATAAAGCATGGACACTGCAGGGACTTGAACCCCATCCTGGAGACTCCAGGAGTGCCAACCACCAGCATCTTTTGCTTTTTTGTTTGTTCTCTAGGAAAGGTCAAAAGCAAAACCTGAAAGAACAAAGAGCGTTTGTTCCTCCAGGAAAAGAAAACCTTATAAACAAAAATGAGGACAACAGACACCACCATGTTACAGTCTGTGGCTGGAGATTTAGGAAATGTCAGGGCATGGAGTAACTGTACAGACGAATAGAAGTAGTTCTCCAAATATCAGCTGCACCAAGCCAAGAGTGAGCTATGTACTCAACAAGGGTCTGCTCTTTGTTGTAAAGCCTTTACACCAGTTTGGACTACAAGTGTTGCCAACAGTGAGCCTGATAGCACAATACAGGCATAGCTAGTTTGCTGGCAAAGACTGTCATTTTCAGACCATCTAGTAAAAATTCTGGGTAGAATGTCGGAGCTCATTTTGGCATCAAGGTAGGAGCCGTTTGGGGATGCTCGTCTCTCATTCACCTACGGCCCACTTAAAAGTCAGCAGTCATCATTCCATGTTCTAAATGAGTCTTGGGTTTGTGTTTGGCTTAAAAAAACTTCCAATGTTAATCATTCAAACTTTGCAATAAATCTTCCAAATTGTGCAATTTATATTTGTAGGTGCTGGGAGAATTTTTTTTTGTTCTATCAGATTATTCCTTTGTAATCAGACTTTTGAATGATGAAGTTAGCACAATGACTCAAGATGGCAAAATGTCAGCACCATATAACAATGCTGTATGTGCAGCTCAGTCTTGAGCATTTTTGTTTTATATATAAACTTTGAGGACATCTTACTTGGGTCATTCAAATGAATCTTAAAAATATATTTATAAATTGGAGACACCTTTTGAGCCGTTAAGGACTATGCAAGACTAACTCAACTGCAGACTTGCTGTCCTCAATGTCCTTTAAAAGAAATGCATTTGAAGGAAATCAGAGGACACCATTTTTTTAATAAACATTTACTATAGTTAATGAGTGTCAACAAACTGTAGTTATAGGGACCACCCATCACAGGCCCAAGCACACAAGTAACTTTATGACGTTTCCCTTTATTCTCCATTATTTACCTTTACAAATGGTATATACATTATACTAACGTCTCATTATACCACTGTCTCTGCACATTTTACAAATGTTATGTTGCACCACGAAATGTGTAATGCACTTTAGAATTTGCTATTTACTGTTAATGTGGAATAAAGTAAAACACACAATTAAAGAGACATCCTATTTTAAGACAGCAGCATGTGCCACAGCAGATAGTGACAACGTGTAGACCAGACTTGTAGTCGGTAAGTTGTAGTTGACATTTTAATCTACAAAGAAATCCATTAACGACTGTATAGTAATTTTATCTAGTAAGAAATCAAAAAGGATTCTATATTCCACAGTAAATGAATAATAAAATATATCAGCTTAAACTATTTCTAATGGTCATAAAGTCAAAATCAAAATGCTGCAAAAGAATGTACACATCCTAACAAATAAACCAGGAAACATATCATGTGTAACCTCATATATATATAAAATATTCTAAATAATTTCACCACAAACGAGTATAAAAACGTGCATTCTATTACTGCACACCACATTCATATACTAAGCTTTAATAGGTGTACTAAAAACCACCAATACCTTTGCAGTCCTCACTGTACACCAGTTTGGATGTATTTCAATACAAGTCATAATCCACATAATGCCGATCTCCATTAACATCTCGGGCTGTTATTAAGAGATGTGCTCTTATCCCCTAACCTTGTGTAGCACAGCACTTTTCATTTTTTTCCTCAACTTAGTGAATTCTATCTTTGTCCCGAAATTGTCCGATTATGTTTTTTGATTTTCCAATGTGACTTATTTTCTCAATCCATTTGGTATCATTACTATATACTTTCACTTTACTAGACCCATAAGTGTACCAATGTTAGTTTTTTTTGCCTCCGAATTCTTGGATCTACTTGGCCTGCTTCTATGACCCGTATGCTACCATTCACCCATTTCCTATGCATTACCATTACTATTCTGTCAATTACAAGATTCTTCATTCAAAAATTTCCCAATATGTTTTTTAAAAAGTAGTCGAGTTGACTCCTAAATGACCGATTAAAAAAAAAAAAAAAAAAAATGTTCAGCACAATCGCTGCAGTTTTTATTTCATAACCTGCTATATGTTGTGTGTCCTCTTTAATAGTAAAAGTATCACTTTGTATGACCATCCATTTTTTTGAACCAGATTAAAGTATGTCTTTCGTATTTCTTTAAGTACTTATTTAATAATATTTCAATTTCAATTACTCAGGGCTGAATTATATCTTACTATATTAATCAATTGTGACAAATTTCTATTAAACAAAAACTAATGTGGAATTTGTCTGAAAAGCCAAAACATGAATGCACTGCATCCTTTGGACTCTCAAAACTAAAAAACACACAAACGTCCCATCTGTTTCTGTAGGTTTGTGTTAAAATGAAAATTCCATGTACTTTTAATTGCAAATACAGACATTTCGATCACTGGAGTGAACACTTGGGCAATAACATAACTTTCAATCAAATTTTACCACATATTGATCAGCTTTATTTCCAAATCCTTAAATCACAAGAACAATTTTCTTAATGATTTGTCACAATCTAATGTGCTTCATTCCCGTTCTCCTCATATAGTTTTAAAACACTACATAATTTGCTAAGGTAAAACGCTAAAAAAAACAAGCCAAATGTGCATCTCTTTGTATTTAACATCCCATTTACCAGATGTTTATTTTTAGGCAGGTTGTTTTATTTTCACACATTATGAAAAACCGGTCATTGTAAAATACCACCATGACATCAACACTTTTGAACTATAAAACCATTATTCCTTGTGGCTACCCTTTAAAAAGAAATTAGTGGAAATTGGGTTTTTGGAAAATACTTGGGAGAATACCGACTTACTGAATTATAAAGAACAGGAACAAGTTGGTGGGTCCATCACCTACTCTGCACTACTTGTATTAAGAACTTGGTTACTGAATGCTCAATAGTGAAATTTGCAAAGAACATGTTAAATTTACAGTTGTCATGAAATAGTCATCTGTGATCTGTGAGATCTAGGTAGTTATGCATTTGTTTTAAGAACAAAACCCATGGGGACCTCCTGGTAGGCTAACATTAATGCAAATGTACGAGCAGGATGCTTACGTTATTTCAATCTAGAAAGCTGCATGCAGCAGGGATTGAGAAGTATTACAACAAATCTGAGGAGGCTGGTGAAACCTCATTTCAAAAAGACTACTATGTGCAAGTAGGTGTGGACACAGTGTTCAAATACACTGGTGTCTTTAAACCTGAAAACTATATTTGAAATGGTTTACAGAGAATTGCTAAAGAGTAGCCTCAATATTCTTTTTTTGCACCATTAACATGCCATTTGTTCTTATTTAATAAATCATTACTCTACATTTGTACAGCCCAGTGAGGCTGGTCAGACATTTGTCCTTGAAGCCTTTTTTTGATATCTTGTAAAGCACTATTGATCTACATCCAGAGTATGAAAATGTGGTATAGAAATAATTTAATTGTAACATTTTTGCAACATGGCTCTGGGTTTGAACCGCCAGTTGAATCCCTAAATCTGACCCTTTAAGCAACTTAAACGTGTCCATTATTGGTGGTGGAGGAATAAGAAAGTACCACAGCTTCAGAATACGCTTGAATTAAGTGCACATCAAATATGTCTTCTATCTTCAAGACATTTTTAGGTTTCCTTTTGAAGCTGTATGTTAAAGTATCATTGTCAATGAATTCCTGCTACAGTAAGATAAAGAAGATCCTCCCTATCAGACTATTTGTACATAAGCTGACAGCTATACTGCACCATAATGGATACCCCAAAAAGGTTACCAATCACCACCTAATTTTACCATGTATCCAAAAGTCACTACTCTAGTTTCAATTATAATGTCAACTCCAATTACCACAATAATACGATTTCTAGGTGCATACATGTTCTTTAATAAATGTTCTTTAATAATTAATTGTAACATTTTGCAACATGACTGTCGGTTTGAAGAGTAAAATGCCAATTGAATCCCTACATCTGACACCTTAAATCATATTTTCTATTTTTAAGGCATTATTAGCTTTCATTTTAAAGCAGTTATGTTTAAGTATCATTGTCAATGAATTATTAATGAAGATCCTCCCTCTCGGACTATTTGCACAAAAAACTGATACTGTTCTGCACCATAATGAATACCCCAACGCAGATTACTACTCACCACCTACTTACCAAAGCCACTAGTCCAGTTTTAATTATAATGTCAATTCTAATTACGATAATAGATTTCTAAGTGTATTTCTCATTTTATGTGCAAAATCCAATCTCCAATGTTGCATGGTCACCAATTCCAGGTAGAAACAACATCGACAACACCCATTCATACCTTCATGTCCGTTTTTCGTCTGGTGTAGCAAATGTTGTAAATCCTCAAGATTTAATTACAGTAATTTGTTTATTATAATCAATTTATATTTTGTTTTTATTTTGACAAATTAATAACCACTATTGTTTTTCTGTTATCTATTACCATTTATTTATTCTAAGAACAGGAGGTTTATATTATGTTTCTAATTATCCTGAATTTTGTAAATCTCTACATTTCTTCCATGACACTTTGCTTTTTATTTATTTTTAGTAAACACATTAATACAATCCCAGACATACCAAATTTGTTTAATTCCCAGAAAAACAAAAAAAAAACATTTCTCCTGTCCCTAAAATATTCCCATTGTATGACCATGTATTTACTTCACTTTTACAGTTTTTGTCAACAAGTACTGTATGACACACACTTCATCACCTCAATGTCCGACTCCAACTGTAGACTCAAAGGAATTTTATTTTGGAAAAAGTAACTTGGGACTGCAAAACTTGGTTCATCTTATTTGAAAAGGAATAGTTCAGTACTGTTTTTAGATTTCGAATTGTACCTTTGGTCATCAGAAATGTTTCGACAGTTTTTACCAAATAAAACAAGTGTTGGACTAATCACTTTTCTGTTAAAACATTATGTGTTAAAATATCCATTATTTGCTTTCATCTTATTCTACTTCCTCATCATCCATATCCATCCAAGTCTTATCTGAGCATTTTCTTTTCTCATTTTTCTCTACATCTTTATCCTGAATTTGTCTTGAGTGATTATTTTTGATTTCCCAGTCAGATGTTTATCATCTTTCCCAACAGTGCAATACTATTGATTTTAGCTCATTATTTTGCCTCTCGTGTATCCTTGATCTATTTGGCTTGCTTCTATGACTCATATGCTACCATTCAACCATTTGCTATGAATTACCATCATTATTCTCTAAATTAGTTAAGATGACCCCTAAAAGACCCTGATCAAACAAAAAAAAATTCTACAGCCCAATCATTGTAGTTTTCATTTCATAACCTGTTATTTGTGGTGTGTCCTCTATTTACGGTACAGTATGACCTTTTATGACCATCCATCCATTTTTTGAACTGGGTTAATGAATGTTTTGCATAGTTCTTTAACTCCACTTGTTTAATTATTTGAATTACTCAGGGCTGAATTATAAATTGTGCTGCAAATTTCTATTAAACAAAAACTAATGTGGAATTAATCTCTAAAGTGATAAAACATGAATGTGCTGTATCCTTTAAGCTCTTAACACGTGAAAGTTCCAACTATTGTTGTAGGTTTGTATAATATTAATCATTGTAGTTAACACTTATTTTTGAGACTAAATATAACTGCATTATTCAGTTTTTACCACATATTGAACAGCTTTAATTCTAAATCCTAAATTATAATATTTTGTCACAATCTAATGTGCTTCATTCCCTTTCTGCTCATACTCCACATTTTCAGTTCCAAGATTACCAAACTTAATTCTTGTATCACCAGTTTTCATTTCAGATTTGAGTACAGAACCTTCAGTATACTCAATCCAATGAATTCATGAATTATTAAACTATAAACCTCAAGACAAATTAATTTGTTTTCACATTCAGAAATTCCAAACCTTTTTCTTTCTTCAACTATTCATAGAACAAAATTGACACTACAAACTAAAGTTTATGAACATTTAACTCAATGGTGTTACCCCATTGCCTTAGATCATTTAGAATAATTCTTAACTTAAATTATTTTGTTTTAATTTGAAGTCTTGCAAGTCAATGAAGACGCTAATTTACCTTTTTACATCATGTAACCAACAAAATTTGATTTGATTAAAAGCACAGCTTTTCATTGCCCACATTTTGTAAATGCTTTTTAAAATAATTTAATCACAGAATTTACTCAACCTTAAACTTTTAGACAAAACTCATATGGAAAACTTGCCATAACTATTTATATCACTGAATTCAGACTTTAAAATTTCTTTACCTCATACAGATTTTAATAATTTAACAGTGGTTAGAAGTTCCCACTTCGGCTTTTTTTCACTTTACGGCTGCATCACCATTTTGAGACAATTTTTACTTTTTTTTTTAAACATTACAAACAATTCAAAAATATTTTTTTTTCCTCTTGTGCACTAAATTCATTGTCTTTTTGTCACGTTCTTTCTGAAAATCAAACATTCCAAAGTAACCCTAATTTTCAGAATTTCTAGTCTAGTAAACAAGAATGTCTTTTACTTGAACTTTAACACAAATTCAGTCTCAGTATTTTTCATGAGCCAATTATATATTGTCAACTCAATTTTTTAAAATATAACTTGGGTTTTATATTGTAATCCCTTTAGTTCATAAATTGATATTTTTTTCAGAGCTATAGAACAATTTGCCTGCATTAACTGTATAAACTAAGACATTTTTAAGTGGCCTTTTGGAGATTCCAAAACTCAAATAGTGACTTCTACAGCCATCATTGTAGATTAGCCATTTTGGCAAATAATTAAAAAGATACACTTCTCATAATACCCTCCAATTGATTCAGCAGTTTCATCTATTTCATCCGTTTTTTTCTCTCAGCACATCCCAGACAAAAGCAGGTGTGAGAATCTATACATGAATGCGAGATTTTCCTTGCTTTCAAGTTAATATTTACACTAAACATTCTCTCTTTCCGGTTTTAATGTCATTACTTCCGATTTCCACTCACTACCTCGTTTCTTTTGGCCTGTTTTATTTTGGCATCCATCGCCAAGTTATTTTGTTTGCAATTAATGTGAGCTGTCGTATCTTTAAGTACTTTCAAGTTTTCAGGGATAAATCCTGAGATTTCTGGTTGCCTGGGCATAAATACTCCATCATCAGACGTAGTCCTGCGTGCATCTTAAAACAAATCTCGCAATCACAAGGGTTTAAAAGGGACAACCAAAAAGGGAACTGACAAGTTGTGTGAACTGAAACTGGTACAAGGACAGACGTGGGCTGCCTAGAAAGGGCTTACTCTTGTTACCCATGTTATTTTGCCCTCGCTTATTTTTCCATAGCTACAAAGATAAGGACAGCAGAAGACTGGAATACTGTAATAATCAGGAGCAACAGTTATTAGTGTCAAGGAAAATGGAGACACAGTTCCTTGTTAGCAACAAATAACTATTTCCATGCTATTTTAATTTTGAGGAGCAGACCAAGGCTACTTCATTTGTCCCATAGATGAACGAAGGCTCTGAAACATACTGAAATCGGCCAGTCTGTAACATTCAGCTTTTGTAGCTTTGAGAATTTCAAATGAAATCACTATGCACTGCAGTATGTTACGTATCAGGCAAGTATTACTAAATCACTGCAGTATGTTACGTATCAGGCAAGTATTACTAAATCTCTTTTAGACCTAAAGTTTGCTCATTATGATGTCTGGCTCCATGTAATTTCCAAGTGTGTGCCCAAGATGGATACTCGCCTGAAAGAAATCACTATGCACTGCAGCTGCTTACATATCAGGTATGCATTACTATTAAATAAATCTCTTACTCTTAAACTTGAAGTTTGCTTATTATGCTGTATGGCCCCACATGATTGCAAATATGGGTGTGTGTTTGAATGGACCCTGTGGTGGACTGCCAACTTGAATAAGATTGGTACTCGCGCCTTACTCTGCTCTTCTGTGTGCTTACTCTGCTCTTCTGTGTGACCTGGTGTTCGGTTTTAAAACACCGCATAATTAGTCACTGTAAAAGAATCCAAATGCTCAATTTCTTAATACATAACACCAAATTTACCACACTTAAAATCATTTTAGGCATGTTTTGTTGTGTTTTAGTTTCTATATTATGTGCCTCTTTCAACATTATTTGCACTAAAATGAAAATCCTGTCACTGTTAAATACCACCATGACATCAACACTGTTCAAACTGTAAAACCATTTTTCCTTCTGGTTACCCTTTAAAAGCTAACTAGAAGAAACTGGATCTTTGGAAAATACTTACTGGGGAATACCGACTTACTGAATTAAAAATAACAGAAACAAGTTGGTAGGTCCAATGCTCAAAACTGAAATTTCCACAGAACAAGTTAAATTGAAAGGTGCCTATAAAATAGTCATCTGTGATCCGTGAAATCAGTTATGCAAAGAGAACAAGTGGGATGCTTGTTACTTTTATCTAGAAAGTTGAATGTAGTGGGAATTAAGAAGTATTACAAGAAATCTGGGGAGGTATTTTTTGACACCTTGTAAAGCACTATAATTTACATCTGGCATAGGAAAATGTGCTATAGAAATAAAGGTAAAGGTTCTTTAATCATTAATTGTAACATTTTGCAACATGCCTCTCGATTTGAAGAGTAAAATGCTACTTGAATCCCCTAAATCTGACACCTTAATCATATTTTCTATCTTCAAGGCATTATTAGCTTTCATTTTAAAGCAGTTATGTTCAAGTATCACTGTCAATGAATTACCAACGAAGATCCTCCCTCTTATGACTATTTGTACAAAAACTGATACTACCCTGCATCATAATAAATACCTTTAAAACACATTACTACTCAGTACCTACTTACCATGCATCAAAAAAGTAACTAAATTTAATTTCTAATTACCATAATAGATTTCTAAGTTCATTTCTCATTTTATGTACAAAATCCAATCTCCATTGTTGCATGGTCACCGATTGAAGGTAGAAACTACAATGACTCAACACCTATTCATACCTTCATGTCCTTTTCTTGTTTGTAAAACCCAATTTAATTACAGTAACTTTTATTAATCTATATTTTTTCAATTTGTATTTCGTTATTTTTATTTATACCAAATTGTTAACCACTTTCTGTTTGTATCAGTTGTTGATGCTGAAAATTTTAAATCAAATAATTCTTATATATTATGGTCTATTACCAGTTGTTTATTCTCAGAAGAGGGAGCTTTACTGAATTTCTTGTGAATTAAATCAACTATAAATTTCTTGTGTGTCACTTTGCCCTTTCATTTATTTTTAGGTAACATATTAATACAACCCCACACATACTTCTTTTCTTGTCCATTCTCCATCAATGACCATCCCATAAATGTTTTATTACTTATACATCCATCAACCTTGAACTATAACATGCCAGTCTCAGAAACTTTGTTGAAATGTAATTATTTTT
The DNA here is from genome assembly GCA_026402145.1 of Polypterus bichir lapradei. Lineage (NCBI taxonomy): Eukaryota > Metazoa > Chordata > Cladistia > Polypteriformes > Polypteridae > Polypterus > Polypterus bichir. The sequence goes on along the minus strand of JANRMT010062796.1, from coordinate 11,640,233 downwards.
TATTTTTTTGTAGAAAAAAAATCCATTTGTGCTGTCCATAACTGACATCCCCATTGTACGACCATTCATTTATTTCACTTCACAATTTTTGTTGACAAGTACTGTATGCCTCACACTTCATTAACGACTCCGAATGTCCAACTCCAAATGTAGACTCGCACAAAGATTTTGTAAAACATCTACATTGCACATCTTCTTCGTCCCATTTGAAAAGGAATAGTTCAATAATTGGATTTCCAATAGAAAGAACCTTTGTTCAGAGATATGTTGACAGTTTTTACTATCCAAAATAAGTGTTTTGACTAATTGTCATCTTTCTGTTAAAACACAAAATGTTAAAATATCCTTTATTTGCTTTGATTTTGATCTACTTCAACTTGTCCGATTATTTTACCCCAGTGTAACTTACTTTTCTTAATTTAGCATCACATACTTGATTTATTTTAATTAAATCATCTTTCATAACAGTGCAAGATGCAATATCATACACTTTTCACTTAACTATACACTAAACTATACACCAAAGTATATCGATTTAGTTTGTTTTTTTTGTTTCTGTGAATCCTTGGATCTATTTAGCCTCCTTCTATGACCCATATGTTACCATTCCACTATTTCCTACACATTACCATTACTACTTATCCACTATTTCCTACACATTACCATTACTACTCTGTCAATTCCAGATTCTTCTTTTAAAATCAAGAATTTGATTTTTCAAAATTAGTCAGGATGACCTCTAAATGCCCCTGATCAAAAAAAAAAAACAAAAAACTAAAGCTCAAACCCAAAACATGAATGTACTGCATCCTTTGAACTACTTAAAAACAAAAGTCCCAACTAATGTTGTAGGTTTTTGTTAATATTAAAATTCCATGTACTTTCATTTCAAACAAGACATTTAGATCACTGGAGTGAACACTTATTTTTGAAGCTGAATATATAACTTCATTCCAATTTTACCACACATTGATCAGCTTTAATTCTAAATCCTTGGTTCCAAAAATAACATTCTTAATGATTTGCCACAATCTAATGTGCCTCATTCCCGTTCTGCTCATACTCCACACTTTCAATTCGAAAAATGTAAACTATTAATTCTTGTGTCACTAATTTTTATTTCAGATTTGAGTACATAACCTCCAGTATACTCAATCCAATGAATTATTAACTATAAACCTCAAGACAAATGAATTTGTTTCTAAATTCAGAAATGTCAAGTCTTTTTTCTTTAATGAATAAAATTCACACTGCAAACCCAAATTTATGAATATTAACTCGATGGTGTTGCCTGATTGCAAAAACATAAAAAAAAAAAAACGGATTCATTCACATGTCTGTATAACACCTCATTAAAAAGAATTCATAACTTTAAAATATAAAATTTTTAAAAATGAAAATTTTTATAAAACTAGGGGGCTCTGACCCCTGCTCACCCACCCCCGTGTTTGGTGTACTGGATATACAATTTAAAGAGATTGCTATTTCATGGGAATTGTTACATATGCATTATTTTCACTTTCACTTTAAAACCTTTTGTAGAAACAATACTTGTCCTTATATTTTCGGCTCTGGGCGTGGTTAAATCTCTTTCTCACAGGATGTGTAACGCTGCTTGCATTGTGGTTGGGGGGGCAGCTGCTGTTGTAGTACCCGTCGATCATTGCCTGTACAGCCACTGTCCTTTTTGCCACTTTTGAGTCTCTGCTGCTCACGTTGTGAAGAGGGGGGGTTAGGGTGGCTGAACGCACGCAAGGAGAAGTGGTCAGTCCTGCGAGCTGCGTGTTTTGCTTGTCATTGTTTTAAGAGCTGGGAGCAAGTTAAAGTGTCTCTCACGGGTAATCAGATATACAATTTTAAAAGCTCTTTTTTTCTTTGGAATTGTTTCAATTTCATTATTTGCACTTTTACTTTAAAGCTTCATTAAAAACAATATTTGGAATTACCTTTTCTTCAAGATCTCATTGAATTTTGATTCCATTTTTTTTGAGACATATTATGACAACGCAACGTACTGCCCGTGAGTAAATATTGTTTATTTCTCTAATAAATAATCACGACTTTTTCTAATGTCAAAACTGTCGCCTGTTAAAATTTGCATCGCTTCTCCGTGATCATAAATATACACCTGACCGAATGAGTTTTCTTTGAAATTAAACTGGTCGTTGCTTTAAATGTTGCAGGACCACAGATTCTCATAGCGTATGGTCCATTATTGTGTAAATCTATGTTTTGTGCATTGAATGATGCGAAGGCGAAAAGACAACTTGGGAACATTTTCAAATTCATTTTTTTACATTTCTATAGAACAATTTGCTTGCATTAGCTGCATTTATCCAATTTTTGTTTGGAAAGCATAAGAATTGAACTAGTCTTTATTTTCTTCCACCAACTCTGAACTTTTCTAATTGAAGATCACTTGAGTGTGTACTACAATTTTAGTCTAAAAACAGTAAACCACCTAAGCAGTGCGCAATATGCATAAAGCAACATAACTTCCATATTCAACACTTAAAAGTTTTATCATTTCCCCCCCCCCAAGTGACTTCCAGAGTCCAAACCCCTAATCGTGACTTCTACAGTTATCATCATACATTCACCATTTTGACAAATATTTAAAAAGTTTAACATTTTACACAGTACCCCAAATTGATTCAGCAGTTTCATCGACTTCATCCTTACCATTTTTTTACTCATCCCAGATAAAACAGGTGTGCGAATCTATACATGGATGTGAGATTTTCCTTGCTTTCAAGTTCCTGCCTCTGATTTCCACTCACCACCTCTCTTGTTTCTCTTGGCCCAGTTTTATTTTGGCATCCATCGCAAGTTATTTTGTTTGCAATTAATGTGAGCTGTCCAACTTGCAGTACTCGTTACTCACATGAGCTACACTATGAACATATGGAAAACTAAGAGGGCGAAATGAGGACATCGATAAGACTGGAATACAGTGCAGGTAATCATCAGACACAACAGTTACTGTTAAGGAAACTGGAGACACAGTTCCTTATTAGCAACAATTTCCATGGTATTTTAAATTTTGTGGCACACACCAAAGTTACTCCATTTGTGCTATAGATGAACGAAGGCTCTGAAACATACTGAAATCGGCCAGTCTGTAACATTCAGCTTTTGTAGCTTTGAGAATTGCAAATGAAATCATTATGCACTGCAGTATGTTACATATCAGGTATGTATTACTAAATCTCTTTTAGATCTAAAGTTTGCTCATTATGATGTCTGGCTCCATGCGATTGTCAAGTGTGTGCCCAAGACTCGCCTTACTTTGACGTTCTTTGTGTATAATGTGCCAAGGGATGACACTGAAGAAGAAAAATACTCAGCTTTTTACAAGTGACATCCCATTTACCAGTTTTATTTTTAGTCATTTTTCCCTTTTCTACACTATTTACATGAAAAGGAAAAATCTCATTGTTAAATACCACTATGATAGGAACAAGTGTGGGTCCATCACTTAGTCTGCCCTACTTTATTAAGAACATTTTAATAAAAGGTTACAGAATGGTCAATACTGACATTTTCAAAGAATGTTAAATTCAGATATCTAGATACTAGTTATACAAAGATTTAACAATTTTTAAAAACAAACCCCATGGGAACTTCCCAGTAGGCTACACTGATGTATGTGTATAAGTGGGATGCTCATGTTATTTTTATCTAGAAAGTTGGATGCAGCAGGGATTGAGAAATATTACAAGAAATCTGAGGAGGTACAGTACACCCCTACTGATGAAACCTCATTTCAATAGAGTACTATGTGCAAGTGTGGTGTGGACACACTGTTAGAATACACTGGTGGCTTTAAAACTGCAAACTAGATTGAAATGGTTTATAGAGAATTGTTAAGAGTAGCCTCAACATTCTTTTTTGCACCATTAACATGAAGGACCAAATAAGTGGCTTTGGCAGCTAAATTAATGCATCATTACTCTGCATGTATAGAGCCCAGTGAGGCTGGGCTGTCTTCTAGCCTTGAAGCCATTTTTTGACATCTTGTAAAGCACATAATATACTATGCTCTACATCCGGAGTATGAAAATGAGCTATAGAAATTTTGTTTAATCATCAGTTGGACCATTTCTGCAAAATGGCTCTGGTTTCTAGGAGTAAAATGCCAGCTGAATCTCTGAATATGACTCCTTAAACAACTTAACTTGTCCATTATTGGCTATAGAGGAAAAAAGTACCACAGCTACAGAATCTGATGTGCACTCAACTTCAGTCAAGTCTTGTATCTTCAAGCATTAACTTTCATTTTAAAGCTGTATGTTCAAGTATTATTGTCAATGAATTTCTGCCACAGTAAGATAATTAAGATCCTGTCTCAGACAATTTACAGTAAATAGATACTACACCATGCATCCAAGAACAAAATCACTACTCTAGTTTTAGTTGCAATGTCAAGTCAAATTACCTTAACAATCGATTTCTAGGTGCTTCTCTATTTTTATGTGCAAAATCCAATCTTAAAATGTTGCATGGTCACCGATTCCAGGTATAAACCACATTGACTCAACACCCATTCATATCTTCATATCTGTTTCTCATTTGGTGTATTGTTATAAAACACCAGTTACACTTAAGATTCAATTACAGTAGCTCGCTTTATAGATCAATACATTTTTAATATTACATTTTGCTATTTTTATTTAGACCAAAGTAATAACCCACTACTGTTTTTTATCAACTACTGTGTTTTAAATAGTTGACGCTCTTCAAAGTCAAATATCCGTTGGTTCAATATCCGTTGGTATATAATACCATCTATTACCATGTTTATTCTCAGAACAGGAGCTTTACAGAGTTTCTTTCCAATAATCTGGAATTTTGTAAACTTATAAATTTGTTTGCCGTCACTTTGTTTTTTATTTATTTTTATGTAAACGCATCAATACAACTCCAGACATACCCAATTTCTTGCTTCATTCTCCATGTATGACCATTTCATTAATGTTTTACTTAACTTATTCGACTATCATCCTTTAACTACTATTAAAATGTAAGTCACAGAATCTTCAAACTTGAAACTTAACCATTTTTTAGAAAAAAAACAAAACAAAACATTTGTCCTGTCCACAACTGAAATCCCCATTGTATGACTTTCCATTTATTTCACTTTTTAGAATTTCTGCTTACAAGTACTATATGACACACTCTTCATCACCTGAATACCCAGCTCCAACTGTAGATTCATAATAAAATCCTGTTTTGGAAAACAATTTACATTGCAGACTTGTCAAGTCTTACTTGAAATGGAATAATTCACTAATTGGATTTCCAACAGAATCTTTGGTGAATCAGAGATGTTTAATTTTTACCAACCAAAATAAGTGGGTCTATTCGTCACCTTTCAGTTAAAACACAAAAAGTATTTTGTTAAAATACCCTTTTATTTGCTTCGATCTGTATTTTACACTTCCTTATAATTCATACTCGCCCAAGTCTACAGTAAAATGCACAATAATGCTGTACATTTTGATATTTAAGTATTAACATTTCCTTTTGGACAAATTTAACACCAATCAAAACATCAAAAGGTTATGTGAAGTTTAAATTTATTAGTCCTTTCAAGATAACCTCATAGTTTTACTTTGGAAGCATGTTTACCTTTAACAACAAGTTAATCATTAATCTGTCTCATTTAAAGTCTGTTCTATAAATTTAGAATTTCTTTTGATTGGTACCCTGCCCAGGATTGGTTCCTGCCTTGTGCCCTGTGTTGGTTGGGATTGGCTCCAGCAGACCCCCGTGACCCTGTGTTTGGATTCAGCGGGTTGGAAAATGGATGGATGGATGTTTATTCTTACATCATACTAATCTATAGGTTTTGACACTGCAGTTATTTGCAAGCTTTTAACATGATCCGATTGGGGAAAGAGAACAATGAAAATGGTTTTAAAGAAAACAATGTGTGCATTCTCTGAAAGAGTAACAAATATAGCATACCTCCACTTTCAGGCATTTGAATGCATCAATATTTAGTTACTAAAAACCTCAAAAATGAGACAGAAGGGAACACTTAGTAGGTGTACACAAACGGAGCAGGTAATGGTTTTGGAAGTTTGTCCTGGGTATATAGCTACAGAGCTTAACCTCTTAACGCCAGTACTTTTATTTATAGAAATTATTTTACAAAACACACTGTAACCCTAAACATCAGCAATTTTTGCAACTTGTACCTGGTCAGATGAAGCATGTGGGACAAAAAAAATCTATTAATCTCATACAATAAGAAGTAGGTAATTCTATTATACCATAAAACATAAAATTAAGACCAATCCATATTTCCATATTTATCCATATAATCCAAATCGCAGTCTACACAATCTTCAATCTCTAGATAACCAATGATGATAGATATCCGGTGGTAGGGTAAAAGACCTTGTGAACTGAATTTTAAACAGTAGTGAATGTTAAAACTTGAATGATGTGTAAATTAAGGAGGAGTCAAAAAATCAGAAAACAAGTCTTGATGGCCAAGGTACTCTCTTATCTATATTGAACCTTGTATTAATCTAACCATGTCCTGAAGACTTTCTGGTCCTACAGTATGTAACTGGAACTCCAATAATGACCTTGACTTTCTGAAATGCTGCCATGTCTGAAAGAAACGTGGCTTGTACTATTTACAGTATATATACTGTGTCACATTTTCACTCTTTCACATTGCTGAAATAAAAAAAAAAATCCATAGCTGGCATCATACACAATATTGTACTCTTGTTTGCTCGATCTGCTGGATGGCCTCCTCTAGCAGTGCCTGCTAAAACCACTACTGTCACATTCTTTTTTTAATTATTAGCAAACCCTGCTAAAATCCTGAGAATGGGGCACTCGACTCATGAACTCCTGTCTTGGTTAACCTGCTTTCGTCTTTATTCCATTAAATAAAGACTTTCACTTGCAAGTAATCAGCATTCATCTTTAAATGGACTATGTGGGTAAAACGAGATTTGCTCCTACAAGTTTTCTTTTATACGTTTCCCAGTCGGAAAGTTCAGTATTAAAGGATGTATTTAAGCTCATCAACTGGCTTAGCTAAGTGCACATCTTCAATTCTAGTCACAGCCTTTTTAAGTCATGTTCCGGATGAAAGTAGGCACCACTCCGTAAATCTACTTATTGGCACCACAACACAAAAAACATCTTATCCTCACAAGCAGATGTTTGTTTTGTATAGCTCCTTTTTATAATTTTGATATTGCAACGTGTTGGTGCAGGCTATAAATGACATCATATAAATATAATTTTGATTCAAACATGCATTACAATTTTATATATTTCAAACCATTCACTCATTACCAGCATAACCGTTGAAAATTTTACTCCTTATGAACAGCAATAAAAATTAGTTGTGCATTTCTCTCAATATGTTTCAGCATAATAATGAAAACATCATCTTGCCAATAACCATTTGTCAAAGAACACTGTTACTCTACTATTTTTGAATACTATTATGGCCATCCATCAATATAACAACATACCGTATTGTAAGTAAACAAGTTGTCTAGTAGAACCTTGTCACACAAAATGTTTTACTTCAAGCTATTCATTTATTAATCATTTTCAGATTACTTCAAGCTACAAACTATTCAGTTAGAATAAATCATTCTAAGTATGTACATCATTGACTCATGTTTCTTCAGTTATTGATAAATTTAGTAAAAACCACTAACAAGTCTCCTCCCTTCAAAAACTCTTGAAATAGCCAACTGACGAGGAGAACCAACTTGTTATATAAGATTTTCAACAGAGAATATATGGAAATGTATACAATGCTAACTTTGTACACTTTGAAGTGTGCAATGTTTTGGATGAAGAAAGCTATTCAGTCTAGAACTAAGAGTGTAGGCATTATTAAATGCTTGGCTAAATGTATACTTAGCATTAGAATGCTGTTAAGTAGCAGTTTTAGGAGAACAGTCTTTACCATCTACGATAAACAAGTCACTTTTAAAATTATTTTTCCGAGTTACGTCTCATCAAAATTCAAACTTTGCCTCTTTTATTCCTTTTCAGTTATATCTGGCAGAGACTTCTACAGTGTAGTTCCCAAGAAATGAATTGAGAAATAGTGGACCCACTACAGTGAAATTACTATTACCGATTCTCCTTTTGTGTATTAGAAGCAACAGTTAAACAAGATGCCAGGTAGGTATGCCTCATTTAAATGTTTATGTTTATATAATTCCTAGACTATACTGACCGTGAGATATTGCAGTTAGTATTCTTGAAGAATTAAACCTACAGTACTATTGCTTAACACAGAAGTGCAATGAATTTGTATGGCATCCAACAGCACAAGAAAGTAAAGGCCAGAAATTACATGGCAAGGCATCAAATGGTACTGTGCACAAATTTACTCTGAAGAGTTCAAGTCAGCGAGACATGATTATACACATCTCAAAAGTTTAATTGGTGAGCCATATTCGTTTCCAAGTGTCTTTCCTGTTTGTATTTTTGTAGTAGCTATGCAAAATAATTTCTCTCCTCATCTCTTGTCTCATCCCTTTAATATTCTGCATTCATAAATTACTAATATGATCAATAGATTTCCATTTTAGTTCCAAAATAATTTCTGCCCACATTTCGTTAAGAACCACTCTAAAAATTTTGAAATATATTCACATTTCAAGGTACTTGCTTTTTAAAATACATGACCTGTAAATAATATATAATGTGCTTTCTTTCCCCAATAAAATTTGCAATATCCATTACTACTAGAAAGTTGTAGTGCAACCAAAAGATTAAATGGTAATTGGAAATGTTTGGCTGTCAGCCTTTTGTCGAATACATTTCTAGGAGTCATTTTTATTTTGTGCTTCTACAAACGTAAGAAGTTTCCTTTGAAAATATGAACACCTCGATAAACTGATGCTCACATTTCCTGTTACAGGAAAATTGATCATGTGCATTGTATTATTCAGACAATTTGTTTATTTCTACGGTTTCTTTTTGAAAAATGTGTCTATTAACCAGACTTAAATCATATTATCTTTAACCACCAAGCTAACTAGAATGTTGGGGTAAACAGCATTAAAATGTTGGAAAAGTGATTGCACAAACTTAACAGGGACGAATGCCAAATTTAAAATATCTGAACCTAAAACTGATAATGGATTTAATCCCTGAAATTAGACAAAACAATTCACACATTACTAATTCTGGAGTTTCATAATTGCATGAAGAGTAAAATTTTTTAAATTCCAATGTAGTTTTCTAAATATAATAAGATTTCATAAACTACTACAGCAATTTACACTTTTGTCAAGTCTAGAATTGTATAGTTTTATCATCACTCTCAGTTTAGTATATTTACATTTTAATATCCAAGATGAAAAAAAAAAAAAAAAATCACATTTAGCATACATTTCAACTAAATTCTGCAACATGACCAACTCCTGATCTAATGTATAGCTTGTAAAATTTACATCAAGAAACTTCGTATAACCAACATTACTTTTAATTTGCTAAGACACCCATTTACAAAATGCATTTGTTTCCATTAATGGAAGCCCAGAATTTCTTTATTATATGTCTCAAACTGTAGGCCTACTGCTTATCTCAGATATAACAACATTAAAAAAATAAAACACACATTTCCATATGTACTTACTATAGACTGTAACCAAATCATTTTGCCATTACATGTAATAAATTGCCTATTTGTATGCATTTATGTTTGTGTTTACATTTAGATCACATCTCACACATTAAATATTCTAATTGTGCATCTTTTAGACCTGTACATTCTAAAGATGACCACTGTGCAACTTCAATATACCCAATTCTACCTACACTGAACGTTTGCACTTTTTCCCTCTGCAAAAGATTATGAAATAATACACAATTTATTAATATATGTAAAATATGTAATTTTACATCTTGATACATTTCATAATAGTCAATTTGGAAAAAATCCAGACCTACCAAAATAGCAACATTCTTACCCATACCGGTAGCTTTTGCGGGTATCAAATGACTTATATAATTATATTCATTCATTTAGTGGGAAATGAAAATAACATTCCATTCTTGATCTATAATACTAAGTTTTCGCCATTTTGTTTAAAAAAAGCCTCCTTTTCTTTGTGGCTTTTTAAATCACGGCTTACGCCACAAACTAGATTTAATATAGCTTTGGATTTCCCATTTCTCTCAATCCTGGCTCAGCATAGCCTTCTAAATGCACTGTGTCGTAAACTAAAGGAGATTTACCTTGATATCAAGTTTTACATCATGCTAAGCAACTTGACACCATAAGATCAACCTTATCTTGAACAATGTTTTACACAACCCTCCATTTAACACCAAAACTGTAATGTTTATTCATTTCACTTTACCTTTTAATATAATTTTTTATTCACTATGTTACCGATTCATTTAATTCACCAACAATATTTATGGTTACAATTAATGGTTTAACTAAGCATCAACTGTGAAAGAGACCGTCTTACATGGGTTGTGTGTAAAACCACATCAAGATTATCCATCACCACACAACAAAATTAAGCTAAATTTCATTATTTTCCATGTCATTAATTATTCCATGGTAGTTAAACTGTCTTTTCCTTTTCAACTGAAATCTTGTGCCATTTTAAATCATGAAATTATTCTGTGTTAAAATTCAAAGTTGATGTAAGACTATAAACTGCTGTAGATAAATGCTACTGTTAATCAGGTGTACATTTTTACCTTCTATGGTTTTGTCAATAATTTTTAAAATTTAAATCCACTCACACTTTGTAACTACTGAAACTAAATGCTGATGCACATTAACAAACCTGGATTTACCATCATAAATAAACCAAATGTAAATGTTTATGCTTTTTGTGTGACCAGTTACTTTTGTTTTAAAAAATATTTTAACTTAATTTTTATATATAAACATAACTGCATTATACCACCATTGATGCTAATGCCTACTGGAAACCATTTTTAGAGTGGAATTCACTGTGTTTGTGTTATGTCACTTACTGTATTTATGAAAACTGCTTTAGGTTAAATATCCAACAACCCTTTTTAAAACTTTGTTAGGATTTTGTATGGTAGGAGGAATATCCTTCAGCATCAAACCTGGACAATGTTCTTTAGAAGAAATAAGTGACATTATAGTGGAAATTTACCAGTGGGTTTAAATTACCTTTGGATTAACATAATTAAGACAATTACAAGTACATGAACAATATGCAGTGTACTTGATTTAAAAAAATGAGATGGAAAGAAAATTTCAACAGCATTCCTAATAAACCATCCAAGTCTTCACTTGGGAATGTCGACAGCTAAAGTAACAAGATAGCTCAAATACACATGGATGCCCTTCAAAATGAGGGTGACAGTACGGCCTGGCGAGGTTTGAGAGACAGGGACCCCGAATTGAGGGCTACACAGTCTTTAACCAGAGGAGTTGCTCTGTACAAGGACGAATCTAGGAAAAACTCAAATGCAAGAGAAAACGGAAATTTTTAACCTTACGCAATTTGTATAGCTTTATTATCTTTAACACTTAATAATCAAATTTGGCATATGTAGAGGCCAAGATGCTCAGTTTTCTACTTAGCCACTTACTATTAAATATTTATCAGTTAAGGAAACTTGCAACCTTACGTAATTTGTACAGCTTTTACTTTATAAATTATCTTTAACACTTAATATATCAAATTTGACATACATAAAGGCCACGATGCTCACTTTCTACTTAGCCACTTACTATTAAATATTTATCAGTCAATACCCATTAGTGTATATAGTGGTATATACTGTGTTCACAAATCAAGTTAGTAATGCAGCCAAAACAAGAATGGACTCTGCCAAAAAAGTATGCATCCATTCATTTCACATCCTTGTATTCTTGAAAGGGTTGCAATTCGAAATGACCGAGACAGTTCAAAATCCTAGTAATATGAAGTTTAGATGATCATATTTATGTTTCTAGTTTTAAACAAATCAGGTACATTCACATTTAACCTTTTAACAAAATTCACACTTATTGTACTTCTTAACACCACGTGAATTAATTTTTGCCTCACTGCTTAAACAATGATTTGTCAATACATGGTTCACAATTCACTTTTTCAATGCTTACTATATAACTGGGATGACAGTAGGATTAGAGAGAGAGCGCGAGACAGAAAGAATTGTGTTCTGACTACTAATAAACTTTTTGCAAGGTATTAGTACAATAAAACCTTTTTTATTTATACTTGGAACTTGTGTTGGCCTGGGAAGTAGCCTCTGGCCCAAAAGCTCCAAGGGCTTCTCCCTTGGCCCTGTTTGGGCTGTTGCTCTAGTAAAATGCATCATTTCGTTATTTGGTACCAAATATCCAACACCACGAGGAGGCAGATACTATAGTGGGTCTCCTAAGTTTTCTAATTGTATGCATTTGCTGCTCATATAAGCTTTAGGGTTTTTTTTTTCTCTCTTAATGATGAACCAGTTGGGCATTTCTTACCTAGGCAGGGAAGTCGATCCAAGTTCCCTCCCTTATCGGGTGTAGGATGTGAAGTTCTATTGCTGAGGTTCTCTCTCTTTTGGAAAGACCACCTCTGTGAGGTTGTGTCTATGGTTTGAGGTACTGCAACTTTCCCTACTGGTCACAAAGTTTTGTAGGCATTTTTGGGTAACACCTAAAATAACATTAAAAACAGTAAAATGTTTTTGGACTATGGGCAACTGTGATAAATTATATGAAATACTGATGTCACTGAAAAAGTAAAAAACACAGCTGGGCTCTTAATTAAAAGAGCTAAATAAATCGGAAGCACCTTGGAAAGTGCTCAAGAGTTCATGAAATTTGTACGTTTTCGGACACTGAATGTTTTCACTGATGTAAAAGGGATAACTTATCTTAGTAAGTCACTAACTCAACTTTATGAATATTGAATTGGTTTCTCATTCGGGAGGCAGGATAAAAAATTTCTTTCAATGTAAACAGTATGTTAATTAGGTCAATCAGCAAAAAATTCCACTGTACCCTGTACATTCGACAGTGTGACTCTACGAACCATACCAGGAAACCTTAACTACCAGTATTTTTTCCTCTCTCCATGTTGCAATAGGGATCGTGCAGAGGTCAATCCAAGCCAACACAGCATAAACTTTTAGAACTGAATAGTTAACATACATATAAATGTAGGTGAAGATGGTACAATTGCACTAACTGTCAAAAAGAATTTTGTACCAGAGAAAAGCAGATCTGGATTTAAACTGGGTGAGAATATTTGGACAAAATCATCTACTCGTATTGATTCTTTTTCCAATCTGAAAAGACAAAATTTTAATACAAACATCTCCAAATCCCAATGTGATGGGCTACACAGATCTTTAATCCTACCTTGAGAAAATGATCGAGAAGAGACAGAAGAATCAAAAACAAAGACAGAGGTATAGGTATACCTGTAGAGATATATATGAAAGGCACTTATGTAAGATTGTTAGGTAAACAGACGGATGCAAAACGTACTATAAAACAGATGCAAGATAAATCTAAAAGGCACTGTATGAGAAAAGGGAAAGACAATAAACAGCAAGTCCTACACTGAGATATATATGATAAACATCAAGACAGAATTTTATTGGTCTGTAGGAGGAAATACTTATAATACAACTTAAGAATCATACTGTACTCTACAACATTCACACATCTCTATGTCCACAAAGTTTAAATTCATTCAAATCCAATGAAATTTTATCATTTCTTCAACCACATTTAATGCTGTGTGCTACACTAAATGGAATTGATACTTTCTGTAACTAGTAGCAAAACCTCTTAACAGAAGTTTCATTATTCTCAGTATTTGTAACTATAATCCAACCCAGTTATAATTTCTGTGATTTGTATTTGAAGTATAATTTTTTAAAAAAACATTATCATGGCAAGATCTTTCTCTTGCAATATTCAGTCTTCATTTTAACCATTCAGACCTTCAAAATGTTTTATTTATCCTTTTCTATGTTTCATGACTGCATTCTAATATTTACACACATTAAATATTTTATATCCATATGCAATGCATTTTTTAAACCATTACAAGGTAATTTTAGTTTTAGGTTAATCTAATGATGCAATGTTCATTTAGAGAACATTTACAAACTGCACATAGGATTCAAAAACAAAAAACCTAAGGTGACATTAACTGCATTTACATTGAACCAAAAAAATAAACCGTTATCTCCAACTGTTTCAATGACTTGAGCATATTTAACTTTAAACTACGTAAAGGTTTCAAGTCTGGAATTGAGCCAACCAAATAACAAAATTTTAACTCGGAGCTAGCACAGTTGTTGAAATTTTCACCATGATATTTTAACTGTGGTAAAATTTTTATTATATATAATTTTAAGAAATTCATGCCTCCCATTTATTCCACACACTACACTTAAATTTAGCAGCCACTCTTGCATTACAGTTTTGTTAATTATAAAAACTTAACTTCTGTGGCCTTTTTCCAGACAAGCCTATTCAAATATTTCAATTTTTAAAAACAGTTTAAATATACTTTTTATTGTTCATATAGGATAGGTCACAAGCTATTTCTAGTAAATAAACTCAAATGCAATACTTGGAAATTTAAACTGGGAAAAATAATCCCCAATCCAATTTGCTCACTAAATCCATATCCATATTTTTTATGCTTCTGTTATTAATTCGTGCATTATACTTTCTCTTGTTGAAACCTTTTGCAGTGGGCTGGCGCCCTGCCCAGGGTTTGTCTCCTGCCTTGCGCCGCCCTGTGTTGGCTGGGATTGGCTCCAGCAGACTCCCGTGACCCTGTACTTAGTATATAGCGGGTTGGATAACGGATGAATGAAACCTTAAAATACATACCACCTTACAATAAAATTTCCTGGAGGCTGAAAAACACTCCTCCATATTTGACAAAGATTACCCCTTTTTTCATTTTTGCTTTCCTCTAAGAGAATGGCCACCAATTATTTTCAAATATTTACCACATACCCTAACTGGACAAGAACCCAAAAACTATATTTGTATTCTGAATTTGCTGCCACATTGATTAGTTTGGTTTTGCCATGGATCAACTTATTACAATTCTAGACTAAAATATTCAAAATATATTTATAATTGCTCTCTAATATTTTAATTATGCAGCCATCGCTGACCATTACCACCTCTGAAGATTTCAGAAACCTCCTGTGTTTGTCCATTATTCAACCTGTACCATACTGAAATGGAAGATTCCTCCCACAGTCCAAAGACATCCAAGTTATGTAGTCCAGCATGCTAAACTGGCCTGTGCGTATGTGTGTGTTCACCCTGCGATGGACTCCTGCATTGCAGCCAATAATTGCTGGGATGGGCCCCAGTTACTCTGTGCCCCTGCTCTTGGTAAGTGGGTTTTAAAATTGTTAAATCCAAGTGTGCTCAATGAAAAAGTCTTCCAATATATGCACATCATCCATGAAAGAAAAGAATGGGAGATTAAGTGGAGAGCTAATAAAAGCTAGTTAAAATTTGTACTTACAAAGATTAAGGGTTATAAAGCGCTAGTCAAATGTGTACTTGCAATGTAAGTGTTTTATATTTCCAAATAACAAGGAGATCAACTGCAACAGAAAAGGGATGGCAGCAAAATATGTTTTAGATGTAATTGAGCAAACAAGAGCGAGGATGCTCAAGTGCTGAAATAACAGAGGGAAAAGGGACAACTCTTAAATATTTTGTGCACTTCTACATCACAACTGGCAAATCAGGAATTAGACTGGATCAGATTGTGTCGACTTACATGGGGTGAAAATGTATCATTTTAAAATGAATTAGCTTATACTGGGAACAATATGCATCATTCTAATTGTCTAATCTAATAATGTCACTAAGGAATTCAAGTGAAATGAATTAAAAAAAATAAAGACTTCAGATATTACATATCTCCCCTCTGATAAACAAAATATAAAGACATGTTTTTAGGATCCTAAGAAAAGTCCATTCTGTAACCAAAACACACTTCATCTTTTATTAGAAAAACTATGGATAACGACAAGTGTTAACTTCCTCCCAACAGCTGTTTATCATGAATAGTACTGGTAACAAACAAACTGCACTCTAGACAAATATGCATTTTTCATTATTTTGTTTTGTACATTTTAATTACAGTTAACTTAACATTCATTCCAAACAAACTCAAAAAAACACCAAATGTGCATTTCATTATTTTGTTTTGTAGATTTTAATTAAGAATGTAACATTACAGTGTAAAATCAACCCCCACCAGAAAGAAAGAAAACACAAAGACGACAAAATATATTTCCCAACAATAGAAGCTAATTAGGACTTGCAATATTTTAGTTTTGGACAGATCCTCTAAGTGAGAATTTTTTTTTAAATTTCAATTAGTATAGAACATCAGATACCCACTGACTTGTAACAGGTGGGCTGTCATTCTTCCATTTGAGCAAGGTGTTTGCTAATAATGTGGTGTAGGCTATTACAATCAATTTGTCCTTCTCCACTTTAAGCCCGTCGAGTACACCAAACACAGCTGTTAATGGGTAGGAGTGATTGTGACACCAAGGCTGTCCGATAGGCTTTCAAAGACTTTTGACCAGAATGATGTTAATTTGGTGAATGACCAAAACATGTGGCCCAGTGAGGCTGGAGTTCGACTGCAATGTTCACAGGTTGGATCTTGCCCTGAATACATTTTGAACAATTTTAACGGAGATAAATGAACTGATATTGAGTTGGAATGATTGAATGCTTTGTGAACACGGAGCTAGAGTGTATTCTATACACTGCTGCCTTCCACTCCACGTCTAAGACAAGTGAGAGATCCTTTCTTCACTGCATCCTGGGATCTTTGAAAGGAAGAGAATTAATTTTTTTTCTTATATATATTATTGTGATGTTGTCCTGATCAGTATTTATTCTGGAACAGAATTGGGTGGTAGGTAAGGAAAAATAGGCAGGTTCCTTTTAACAAAGTTTCTGATTCGAAAGTAGTGGAAAAATTGTGTTGATGGGAAGTCAGGTTTGAAGCACAATTGTTTATTAGATGCAAGTCTTTTAAGTGTTTAAATCCTGGACATTAAATAATGTGTAGCTTTGAGAGGGTAGAAGAAGGTGATCATCATGTAGAGCTGCAACAGACAAAAGCTTGTATTAAAAGTGCCTCCTGCACTGGTTCCATATTCCGAGTGATTGATGTACAACAGGATTATTTGTATAAAAAGGTGATTATCATGTACAGCTGGAACAGACAAAAGCTTGTCTTGAAAGTGCTTCCTGCACTGGTTCTATATTCTGAGTGATTGATGTACAACTGGATTATTTGTATGTGTTTACTGTAGCACAAAGCAGGGCATTTTAAAAAGTACAGCCACAATTTCATTTCTACTGTAGACCACGCTTGTGTATGTTCAATTGCTGTAGATTTCCAGGTCCTTATTAACCCTAACCCTTATAGATTGTATTTTAGCATCCCAGTAATAAAATGGAAAGGTAGTGCCATGTCTCCTTGTGCGTTTAGGTCATTGTTGAGTCGCACTGTGGATGCGTGGAAGTTTCAAATTCCAAATAACCGAGTTTATAATTAACTGAGTCTTAAAGAATAAATTGTTCATGTTTATGGGGATGTTCTGAAATAAAAAAGCGCTTGGGAAGGATGTCCATCTTGATGTTGATACTCCCTGCTAGTGTAGGTGGAAGGTTCACATCTTGTTTCATTTTTCCATGCAGATAGCAAAACTTGCGATGACTATCCCTAGGTATTTAAACTGATCTGCTGAAATAAATGGACGGGTGTTCAGTCTATTATTGTGTACTAGAGAGGTCACAGGAAAATGCACACTTTTGAATTGGAAGTCCGGATATCTTGAAATTCTGCTAGTGCATTAAGGACTACTGGTACAGAGGTGTATGGGTCTGATATATACAGTAACATGTGTCATCTGAATATAGTGACATTTTCTGTTCCAAGACCTTCTCTGGTAATCCTCTTCCTCTCTGGTGCATTTTCAAAAGTAAATAGCCAATGGCTTGATGCCGACTGCAAAGAACAATTGTGATTTGGGGAATTTTGCAGAGTAGCACGATCTACTTTAAAGTAGTTTGAAAAGTATAATGTTGATACAAACAGAGGCTTCTGAAATGGCATAAAGAAATTTTATCAATGCACATCGTGTCTGGGCCAAAAATTGATTAAATAGGTAGTCCAATTCAACCATGTCAAATGCTTTTTCTGAGTATAAAGGTAAGATCTTTATTTAGAGAATTGCATTGTACTTGCAAGATTTGATAGTGGGCAATAAATTACTTATAAATAATTCTTGAGTAACAGATGTACTGATGAGAACAAGGAATATGCTGTCAAGTTTGGATGGGAAAATCTATATGGGTCTGATAAATTATGATGAGAACAAGGAATATGCTGTCAAGTTTGGATGGGAAAATGTATATAGGTCTGATAAATTATGATCCATAATTATTTTTTTGGGTATTAGATGAAATTATTTCAACTAAATTAAATAGTATGAATCTCTCATAACATAAAATGGATAACATCAAGAAGTCTGTAAATGAATGATTCTTCTTTCAATATTTTAAAGTTTCATTGATTCTAAAGCCAAAAGTTTTCAAGTTTTCATGTCTTTACAGGGAAGTCAATTGTGGTCAATGCAATATTCATTTGCAACTTTAAATTTCACATCCGATTTAACTTCAATAATTCCAGAGGAAGCAAATAAAAATGCACAAGTATTTTATTCAGCATATTTCTGTGTAGTTACAATGATACCAATTTGTTTTGGAAGAAAAACACTAGTATTTTATTCAGCATATTTCTGTGTAGTTACAATAATCAATTTGTTTTGTAAGAAAAACTAGTTCACTTAAGAAAAACTAGTTCACTTATTTTACATCTACTATTTTGGATACAGATTCGAAATTGCACCCAATGTTTTACAAAAGGGATTCCTCAAAATTGTACTGGTCCTGGCTTATTACTCTGTTCCTTTAAACACTTTGTGAATGCACCATGTTTAAGGAATGCAATATAATTTATACCCATTAGACTTCAGAAATCTTCATTTTCTATCACCATGTTTAATTTTAAAATCACTGTGGGTAAGCAAATTTTATTAAACAAATTATTGTTTTACCCACCTGTGCTTAAAAGTAAACTTGTTATATATTGCTCTGTAAAAGGTGTTGCCAATAAAATATCCAATTTATAACCATAATGCCTTGAAAATTAGTTCAATTTGGTTTTTTTGTTTCTTATCTACCAAGCCCTACAAGCGTTTTTAACAAAATTCCTTAAGAGACCCAATTAAAGCTACAAGAGTGTTGACCAACAATACCCTCTTCAAAATGCATTGGATTTATTACCATTTTTACTTTAAAAACAGGGCCAGTGTTAAAACATTTTTCTTATTAAAATGACTGAAATTCAGAAAACAAAACATTTACCCACTGATTACTATGCACACCACAACATTAAACCTTGCAGAATACAGTACTCATTACTGTACTGTAATAATTTTTATTATTATAAGACCGTAGTATGAATGTTAGCCATTTTCAACATTCCAATCTTTAAAAATTCTTTGAAGATGTCCCTCTATAAATACTATTAGTAAGAAAATATTAGTATAAGTTCTGATTTGGCACATTTACAAATCAGATCAGATGGATTTTGGTCTCGTTAATTTTGTTTAACACTGGGGGCTCCGCCCCCTGCTCACTTCGCTCGTCCACCCCCAGGTTTGGTTAACTTGAAGAGATTTATTTTCATGGGAATTGTTACATATGCATTATCACTTTTACTTTAAAATTTTAGTAAACAATATATAGAATTTTTTTCTTCCAAGATCGCACTGAATTTTGATTCCATGTTTGGACTTGTATCATGACAACGCAGCGTGTAACTGCTGAGTGAATATCGTTTCTTTCTTTCTAATAAATAAAACCTTTTCAAATGTTTGTCCATGCTCTTCTTTGCTTAGTAGTTGACGTGTCCTTGTCCTGAAAATGTATAAGAGCTGAAAGCGCAGGAAGCATTCACATTACTTGAGGTTAGATGACCGTGGACTTGTTTGAAAATAGTAAGTAGGGTGCGACTTGAAAGAATCATGTTAAAAGTCTACGTCTCAGAGGACTTTATACTGTGTCAAAGTTTTGGAATCTTTTCATTCTCACTGGTAACTTGAATTTACATGATCTACAAGTCTCCGACTTAAAAGTTTAAATCCGAACATTATATTCTCTCTCTTTTCACTGTTCCGTTATTTCACAGACTAATAATTTCAGTTTGCGCTAATTAGATTTTTCCTATCCTTTTTTTTTTTTTAAAACGTAATTTTAATATTATCTCTAAACTGCTCTGCATGTGTACCGCGCCAACATTTTTGAATTCTTTACGACATTCTACTTTGTCATCTACTCTTTGTTCTTTATTTCCGACCCCAGGCATGGACTCATCTCGCAGGACGTAAAAGTGTCTCTGAGAAAATCATGTCTTGTCTCCTTCCTTCCAAGATTTTTTTTATAATAGATGTCCACAGAGACTACACTTCCAGTTTGAATCTGCTAGACCAATTCATTCACTTGAATGCACGCAACAACCACAATTTGTCATTTTTCAATTTCATATCCACTCCATCATTGAATTTTTTTCTAGTGGTATAAACTGTTATCACATTTTTCTAGTAAATATGTTATGTTTAAAACAGTTTTAACCAATCCTAATGATTATAATTGCAGGAACCATCAATGGAAGGGTCTGACACAACTACTGTTAATAAAGCCATAATAATTGCAGGAACCATTAATGAAAGGGGTCTGACACAACTACTGTTAATAAAGCCAAGAACAGAAATAAACATGGGGTCGGAAAAGCATTTTATAGACTGAGTATTAATGGAGACTTATTATCAGGTAAATGGCTACAAGAAGTGAAATTACTGAGATAGGCTGAATTTTCAAAAAGTGGACGCGATATTGGAAATATTGAAATGGAATAAAATTGGCTCAAGGCACCAGAGATAGGCTGAATTTTCAAAAAGTGGACGCGATATTGGAAATATTGAAATGGAATAAAATTGGCTCAAGGCACCAATTTTTGTGATGCTAAAAATAAAACATTTGGCAGAAGCAATACGAAGTGTCTTAAAGAACATATGTTGGATGTAAAATTTCTATCACACTCCAGGATTTATTCTTCTAAAAAATTAAATCTGTTTTATAGCAGGTGGTTGATTACAATAATGGATAATATCAAATTCTTTATCTTTCCATAGATAAAACTATCATGAATAGGACGATTGTTGACTTTTATCCAGAATTGTCCTGAGGAGACTAAAAAAGTCACTCTTTGGGACAGCAATCAGATTAAAGTAATATGAAAATACATTTGCTATGGAAAAGATTAAATATATATATTATATATAAATTCAAGAGCTATATATTTCACCCGATGATACTTTGGTTGGAATTGGGCAAAGGATGCTAATATATTTGGAGTAATTTCTTTTAACAATATTTGAGAACTGGGGCATTAAACAATTCAATGTATTCACCAATTGGGAGATATTTTCAGATGTTTTTTTCTCCAATTTTTTGAACTACCTTAAGTGAGAGTACTGCATGACCAATTTGAAATTTATTTTCTTGCGCACCTAAACTATACAGTCTTTTTGCAATATCACTAAAAACATTTTTTGAATAAACGCTCATCTTTGCGAAGATTCTCACAAATGAATTTCATATACAGTAACCAGCAAATCATTTTAGAATTGTAAATGTTACTTTCGATTCATGTACACCAGGAAGTTCCCCACACTGCAT
This sequence comes from Polypterus bichir lapradei, assembly GCA_026402145.1. Lineage (NCBI taxonomy): Eukaryota > Metazoa > Chordata > Cladistia > Polypteriformes > Polypteridae > Polypterus > Polypterus bichir. The sequence goes on along the minus strand of JANRMT010062796.1, from coordinate 11,618,407 downwards.
TTCTTATTCCAGAATATACATTGAGAATTTTGAACCAATTTCTTTAAACCTGATATTACAGTGAACCATCATTTAACTGACTAGCATTTTAATTAAACGTTTCCAATAAAATTAAACTTTATACTGTTAGAATCTATTTAAATATTTCCATAGAGATGTTCACATATGTATGCAGATTTTAAGTTTTGTTGCACCAACAACCCAAAGAAAATGCCATTACTTACCAAGTATACACAATTTAAATCTAATGCCTACTGAAGTATCAACTCAGAGAAACTCTCAAGGTTATGATGGCTGTGGAGAACTTGATAATCCAGACATCTAACTTAAAGAAAATGAAAGAACCATAAGTCATTTCAGAAAAACTAGGAGTTGACTTGACATGCTCATAGGGTTAATTCCAAGCTCTCAATAGCATATACAGTAAGTATTGAATGGAATGTGTGTGTGTTTGTTATTAGAAAGGTAGTCATGTGCTAGCTGCAGAATTTAGAGGGACCAGAAAACTAGAATATGTGCATTGGTAGTAAATGTGGTGTAGCACAGGTTTCTCCAGAATTCACGTGGTGCCCATCAGACAGTACTACTGGAGTGAACATTTATGGCCTTAATGAGGTAGCAGTGGCTTAGTATAATGATTTTTACTCCTAGGGAAAGGACACCATTTTAATACTACTCAATACATATCATTATAAAGCACTGCAGCTAAATAAACACAAGCAATTGGATTAGTGTGTGTGCAAGGGTGCCCTGCAACTGAACCGACACCACGTCTTGTATACAAAGTTCCAGGATAGGCAGCATCTTTGCATAACTGGATGATTAAGCGGAAAAGGTAAAGGTGTGGAATTAAACACACGTTTTCTACTTAATTGAAATGGGATGCAATGGAGATTGAAATTAATATTTAAAAGAAAGCTGGAGGTGTATACCAGCATGACACTGGTCCAATGTGCTATTTTACATATTTTATCAATAAATTACTGAAACTTTGATTGATAATACACTAGCAAGTCAGCAAATTCTTGATTAACAGAGACAACATAGGGAATCTCACAAAATGTAATGTACTGAAACCAAGAAGGTGATATAGTTGAATAAAACTAACAAGTAGGACAGCTATTTTAAATATTTGTGCAACTGCACCTGCCCCCATATAAGATAAGATTATTTACGAGTAAAACCAAGTATGATAGCAGACCAGAAAATGTTCCTCTCTAAAGATCTGTATTTGGAAATTCAGTATATAGTTTAGTACAAGAAAAATAATTTATATTTATTGTACTATGCTTCACATTTAAATAATATTGTTACCCACGTTTGTAACAACTACCAACATTATCGCATTTTCATACACAGAAATGTAGATCGTTTAACCATTCAAATCATGGACTTTTGAATGTTCAAGATTTTCTTACAAAATAAAGTTTATACCTTCTATTTTTCAGGCACACTTCACAAAAATTCAATTCTAGTAATAATCTCAAGTCAGCATTTCTGCAGTTTTTTGTTTCCTTTGATATTCCTTACATTTTATCTACCAACATGCACATTTCAGCTACACTCTAGTTTCCATTTTATATTTTTGCTCCAAGACTAATGCAATGAAAACAAGTAACTGAACATTAGTCAATTGAGTTTCAATCTGAACCATTTATATTTTCCAATTGAACCATTTGAACATTGTGTTTTTTCAACCCCTGCACCAAATATAAATAGGTCATTTTAAAAATGCTGCAATGCCAATGTTGTTGTATTTGGGTACAGGAAACAGATTTAACTGCATGGTTTTATTATTCTATTGTTGGAATAAGAAACTCCATCCTAAATTATTTACCACCATAGAAAAGGTTGATAAGGACTGTTAATACTGTTCCAAATTGTCAAACTACATATTGTTATTAGATTAAAGATCTAAAAATCAGTAATCTTAATTGTGAGTAGTCAAGCTGAATTGAAACAAACCAGTAAAAAAAAAATTAGAACCCAGTAAGACAAACAGACTCAAGTTCTGTTAGAGGATTCTCAACTATGGATTTTCATTCTTGACTGCTTTATTTGTGAATTTCATTTCATACAGAATTATGTTACACAACAAATAAACTCCCTCCAATTGTAAATATAAACCTTAAAACAGTGATCAATTTTCTTTTTTGCAGCAGTTCAAAGTCTCTGCAACTGGCAGTCACAACATACGATTCAAGTCTTTTCTTCCCAATGATGCAGAAAAAATAGTTAAATATTTTCTTGGCTACTCTATTTTCTTAGTAGTTCACCCAAAGTTCTTTCCTCTTTTGGTCTCCAATGTTATAAAACAAAAGATTTTACTTTTGTTTTTGACATTTGCAGTGGTTAATATATATATTAATTTTACCTATTAATATGCATACCGTAGTGATAAACTGACCTAAAACTCGTTATAATCAGGAATCCCGGGTTTTAAACTTGTGTGAAATATTGCATTATTTTAACACTTCACTCTAAAATATCAGCATTTTAAAGATAAGAGGACCTGATAATCTCAGAATTATTGGATGCTATAAACTCAATGGATAAGAGAACATCTTAATTTACATTTCAGATATTACTGCATCAACGGTTTCAAAACACTGAAAGTTACCTGTGCAATAATTAGAATTGTTATGTAGGGTGCTTCATACTTTTGATTTACCATAAAGAAATGGAACATGACATCAAGAACAATTCTGAACTATATTGTAAAAGCACCGATTGTTGCAGCACACGAACCTCAAGTTTAAACCTGAAATGTATAAACCTTATAAAGTTCTCTCTCTTCATACAGATATTTCTATATTCCACTTATTTCAAAGTAGTAATAACTGGAATGTGCACTCATGGATAGTACTGTACTTGGGATTTCTGCTTCCTTTTCAAAATTTCAGTAGTATACTAGCTGTGTACCTTTCTCTACATTTGACAGCCAATTTCTACTTTATGTCATATTTAGAATAAATCTTTTCCATTTGTATGTCAGCTTTTGGAAGCATTGTGGGAACATTCACCATTTAGAAGTGGTCTGTTTTTTTTCATCAATATTTTCTATTGCAATAATTTCCTCCAATTTTTTAAAAGTTAGCTACTGAAGGTTATGCAGCATTTCTTTGGGGGAAGCCGATGATTAAAACTGTGCATCGTGAAAAACTGCAACAGGCTGCAGCGACTGTATGGAATAAGCTCGCTAAATAAAAAAGCAAAATATCAATTAATTGGGAGGGGCCAGCCTATTCCTAACAAAATGTGTCAAAATTCATTTTGTAGTGTAAAAGGTTATTTGTCTGCAAATTAAATTTGTGGATCGGAAAACAAAACTGTTGCAGTGTTCCAAATAACTGATTAACAATAGCTACAGTTTAAAACATCCTGAATCTCTTGAGAACTTTGAGGTAGACAAAAGATTGCCAGATGAACTGAAAGGATTAATATGGAATTAAAAGGATAATGTGGAATTTGGGAAGATACTAAAATGTACTGCTTAATGCTTTGCTTTTACTTTTCTTCTGAAATAGTTCTGAAAAAAGACTAAGCTACACTGTGTACAAAAGGGCAAAGATGAGTTCTGCTTCAGATATAAAGTAGATCAAGTATAACGACATTAAAAGCCTAGCTAATTTAAATCATTATAACAAATGTCATTATTTCAAATAAAGAGAATGGATACCTATTGCTTAGACAATGCAGTGAAAAAATACTTCACATTATGAGAAATTTAAAATAATTCATTGCTTTAGTCTCAGATGTGAATTACTCAAAAGAACCAATTTCTAAATTAAAACTTTTGATATCCACCAGCTCTTGAAATACTTGAGAATTTTTATGGTAACACAGTTGCTGTTGATAATGCGCAATTTTCCTAAAAATTGCTTAATTAGTATTTAGAAATGTTTACTATTCCACCTTAAAATTTATAATATGAAGGTTTTTTTTGCAATGCTCAAAAGTCCTTTATCCTTTTCCTTACAACTGAAATGAACTGTTTAGGAAGCTAATTAGAACTACATCAGTTTAAAAGAGTATTAAAACTGGCATGAAGTCAAGAAATTTGGACTAGGGAGCATTCCTTTTCCTGATGCAATACAAAAATTGATATCTAACTAAAGAAATGGTTCCGGGAGTCAAATTTAAAGGAAATGTTAAAAAAGAAAAATGACACATTTATAATGGGCGCTAGAGCGAGGAAACCTTGGTTATGTTACATATTTGATTAGACTTCAGCACTTGATCAGAGTTTAACATTTGAAACCTAACAATAGACCCCTGTAGTATTTTAGTTTTTCATATGGTCAGTTTCATATGTTATGTCTAGTACTTACTGCCAAAAGGTCCCATGCAACCCGGCTTTAAGGACACTTTTTATGCAGCCATGGTAAATGTTTTTGCTCAATTTTCTATCATATTTATTTTCCAAGGATCTTTGTTAAAATGCTGAAAATCATTTTGCAATAATAAACTGTTCATTTGTCCTTTTCCCTCAAAGAATATATTAAAACCTTCAATCTAAGGACTGTTAGTCAACTTTTGGGAATTTAACACAACCTGACATGATATGGTTGAAGTACGTGGGCCCAAAACTTGCTGGTGCACTTTGTGCCACAACAAAAACGTCAATCCTCATGGCCATTCAAGAATGAGAGAGAAACTAAACAGTGTTATCCTTTGTGTAAACCAAGGATTTACATTTTTGATGCAAACTTTAAACTTCATGATGTTCCATTCCAAATAGTTTTTTTTTAACCCATCAAAATTATTTAACTTAATATAAAATTGTGAATAAGGAAATAATTGTCCTTGCTGCATTTTAACTGCTACATTTACAGCAGTATAACCTGACATATGGGGCATTTTTAAGATAGGGCCCCTGACACGCAAGCAGTATTCACCAGTTCTGAAACTGCTCAGTCAGAATTGACAATTATTTGGTATTGCTCACTGACTTTAACAATTCAAACTCATAGTAATTTACTACAAATTATGCTTTCTTTCCCAAGTACTCCCAATGTGTTAACATTTTTTTCTTAGGATCCAATTTTACCCAATAAATATACTTGTGACACCATAATAAAAATATTAAAAATGACACTTGAGAATTATTTTACTTTGGACCTTTTAACGAAATGACACCTCAGGATTTTACCAAAACATCAGTATTTTTAACTGATAATGATAAAAATAAACATTCATAAATCACAGGGAATAAAGCAAACTGGGTTTTTCAGTTAATGGCAACTGTTCCTCAAAGGAGAATACCCAATATTAGTTAGTTTGATTTACTTTCTGTATTTTTAACCTCAGCATCATCTTATTGCATCTAATTTCCAAATGCCTTTATTCTTTACATTCTAAATGTTTTGTGTGCTTTTGTTTATGCATTTCCAAACAATAAATGCTTTAATAGTGTTCTTTATAATGATACCCAACACGGTAACATGTCATGTTAAATACAAAAAATGGATTTTAGCCAAACTGATTAGGTTTTCTCATGTTTCAACATTTCTATATTACTGTAGTATCATATTTTCCTCCTGTTTTTTTAAAGCTTGGCAAACCTTCAATTTTAATTACTGCAGCAACTTCACTCTTAACTCATAACTTTGCTTAATCTGCAAGGATGTCTAAATATAAAATTTTAATAGAGTCAAGTATTCAGATTTGCTTTTTCTTTATTCATCCACCGATATTGCAGAAAAATGTTCAATTACTTATTACTTCTTTTTTTCCCCAAACATTACACTGAAGCAAGGATAACTTTTTTAAATGCTTGTGTGAACCAAGCAAAATGTTTTATCACGTTATTTATCCATTTGTGCAATAAACAAATTGACCTGTGCTTGCAGGTAACTGTGTGCGTGTCTGTTAACATCTAGTCACTTTTATTCTTGGGCTACACTAAGAAATGGGGATACCAGTTGAGGATGCACAAAGTTCAGAGATGGTCTGAATTTTGAATTCATCCAGTTCACAATAATAACTATTAGGTAAATGATTTAACAATCTAACAGTCCATCTTACAAATGTATAGCAAATGATCCAACCAGACATGCAATTTATATTCCCAGTACTGTGCAATCACTGCTCTGTAGCACAATCAAAAGCATGAAAATGACACTTTTAACAAGTAATTTAATGATATCGTGCGATTTTTTTTAAATAACGGCTTTTTTGACTTTTAAAAGTAGAAACTGTGGAAACTGAATCTACATATTAGAAATTTAGAGGACGTGGGACAGAAGTGAATTTATCAGGCATCCTGAAAGAGCAATTTCTTGCTGAATTCTCTTTTCCCTAACACTGGTTATTTTCATTAGCATAGTACAGTGGATGCTTCCCAAAATCCCTATAAACATTTTTGACCCTTTCTCAGATAAAATTTACTGATTTGAAGTCTATGGGGTTTTGAGTCATATAAAAACAATTTAAGAGATATAAATCTAATGCTAAGGCATAAACATTGGGACCAAAAGTGGTTTAGATTAACTAAGGTAATGAAATTGCCTTTTCAACAGTTGAGTAAAAAGCAATGTGCCTGCTCACTGATACAGTAAATGGAACTCTAAAGCAAATGCAGCAGAAACCTCTTCATAGCCAGAGAATCTAATCTGTGATGGGGAGAGGAGACCTCATTAGAAACATGAAGAGCCACAAACTGTTCTCTTGCTCATAAAACAGGGCACTTGAGACAAGCACTAAGAGGTGGCATATCTATAGTCTATTTCTAATAACCGTTTCTAAACTATATTCACTACCTGCTGGAAGAAGGTAAGGATTTTCTTTGGGGTACTGTATGCACACACGTGCTGCCTACAATGAAACAGTGTTAATTGCAAGATTTGAGCCCACAACCTCAGCGTTTGAAGTCCAAAGTGTTGACCACTACACCTCCAAAACAAAATGGTTTGTGCCTAACAGTATTTATAACTTAACATCAAAACTGGCTTAAAAATTCCATGCCATTATCTATTGTAACATAAATCTTGAAGCGCTGGAACCTGTTCATCAAAAATGGACAAATCATTTTGTGACAAGACATACCATACCCTCCTTTAACCCACATACACCATGGGGTCTTGCTGAGAGTGATTTGAAATGTAAGCATTCTTAAACTCTAGTGAAATACTTTTAAAAGGTAAACAAAAGTAATTTAGAATAAAACTTTTCTAAGGATACCTTAACTGAGCAAATGTGAAGATTATGTACCATTATGTTCCATTTCATCACCCAATAAGAGTAGCCAACTTTAAATCTGACTATATGACTCACAATACCACTCATGACTGAACTGTTCCATTTTTGAACCTATATTAAAAACTAAAATTTATTTTTGTCTTAAAACTTCCGAGTAGATTTCACAAAGTGAATCTTTGAAATTTTAATATCCCATCCGCAACTTTTAAGAGTAAAACAATGCATATTTAAAACCTTAAAATATGTTCACAGATAAAAACAATTTTAACAATTACATACAAGACTCAATTGTCAATTTCCTAAACACTAACCATACAGACCATGTTTTTGTAGTTATCACAAAAGGTTTAGGTTAACAGGAAATTGCCCCTTTCATTATGGAACTTTTAGAAATACTATTTTTCACCAGTTCATTAAAATACTGTCCTTTAAACTTCAGTTGTTCTGTCAAAAACATAATTTAGGAATATGCAAATAATCATTTTCCAAAATAAAATCTTTTGTAATGAACAGTTAAGTCATTAATCTTTTGAGGTTTATGATCATGTCAAGGGCATTTCACTCAAACTGCCTAAAGAATCAACTCTATTTCACACAACAAATTTTATTGACCAGTTAATTTTAATTAGCTTATTTACTTTGTATCCACAAAACCTTGTTTCCCTTCTTCCCTTTTGGAACAATGACTACTTTAGCTAGCATTCTTCAATACAGCATTTTAATTTCTGGTGTTCCAATAAATTTTATAAAACCATCCATGGTACACACAGAATTACTCAACATTTTACTGCAGCAGTGACCGTTGCATAGGACTGATCACCCACCACTTCTTATTTTTACTTAACAGGTGCTTCCTTTAAGACCATTCATTTAATAATAGCACAAGTTATTTTCCTTTGCTGAAAGTATTGCTAAATTTTCTAGTGCTCCAAAATCATGCTTTAACTTGTGTTAGTAACACTTGGGGATTGTGTTCACGGTGTTAAATATGTGCCATTACATAATGCTTGTACTTTTTTCCTTTTCCATGGCTCTTCCAAAAAGACTAAATAAAAATATACACCACTCATTTTACATTTGTCTTTTTTGTAAGCCTAAAGTAAGTAGACATGATGTGTTTGAATTGCATGGGGCCCTAAACTTGCTGGAGAAATTAGTGCCAATACAAAATCCAAGTCGATTTTCATGGCCAAGCAATGAGATGGCAGAGTGTTTAACAATTTTGGTATGCAACATCCAGGATGTCACAAACTTTACTTTCAAGATGTTTAGGAAGGATGGACAGCTGACTGGCCTAGAAAAGCAGGACACTGCCCATTTCAAAGAACCATAAACTACCTGTTTAGCTCAAGCAACATGTTTGAAGTGCTTGTCCTGTATTGACAAACACACAATGCCCATTACTTACCTTGTACTGAATACTTGCCAAGCTTATACCAAATATAAAGATGCCAGTATCTTATGTATGCTTAACATAAATGCTGTGTGCTTTTTCATTTTTCTTTACCACTTCAAACATTTTAAATTCCTTTTGAGGACAATAAAGTATATAATCCAATTGTGTTCATGCAGTTCAAAACAATGTCAGCTGTTTACAACTTTGCAATACTTTACCCTTTTTATTCTGTTTCTTTCTCTTTAATTTGATTTTCTTATCTAACCTGCCATGTTGACTTGATTCTGGAGAGTTAGTGGAGCACAGCTAAACGTAATCATAGACAATGCAAACTTTAGCCTTGTGGAATACAGCCGGAGGAATAAATTGTTAGGAGTTTTTAACAATAGACCCTCTTCATACAGCCTTATTCTTGTTGAAGGTCTACAACTGTATTGTAAAGGGAAGCAATTATTTGTGGAATTTAAAAACTAAATGAAATCTTTGTGACAAAGATATCCAAGATGTGGCTGGTTGTTACCTCCAAGCTAGTGCAATTTAGGGACATTCTTGAAAGTCCAAAGTACTAGCTATCTAAAATAATGTACTGTATAGAAGACATGCAAAGTTAGTACTAGACCAAGATTTATTTTGAACAATAAGCTTGCTCTTAAACACCTGGTTTTTTTTATTCTTGGGCTGAATTTTAAGAAATGGGGATACTGATCACGGATTAACAAAGTTCAGGGACAGTCTGTCTTATGCAACATTCACGAGTTTTGAACACATCCTATTCAACAACAATTAGGTAAAACTGCATCTTAGGAATGCAACAGGTAAAAGGCACCCATCCACACACACAATTTACATTATTACTGTGCAATTCTTGCTGTGCACCATCAAAGCAAGGTAATGACACTTGCACATATGATATGATGTACCTTTGGACCAATGTTTTTGACTTATTAAAATAGAAACTGTAGCAAATGAATCTATTCAGCTTCTCTCTGGAGGGTCTGAGAAATCCTACACTCAAATTAATTTGTGAGCAATATTATCAATTTTAAGTTAAGTAAGTCTAATGCAAGACATTAAAAGAGACTGTTGGCAATTTATTATTTAAAGGCAGAGAAATTGCCTTAGGAAAAAGTTTGGAGCAGTTCAAAAATATATTTTTTTCTTTCTCTCTCACATATACAATCAGTAAAAACAAGCATGGCATTTAAGACAGACATTGTGCGATTTCTATTAACTTATTTGTGCGATTTCTATTAACTTATTGCTTGAAGATTTGGATATGTCAACATTTTACAGAGTAACTATATACGTCCCCTTGCTGCCTGCAAGCAGGAAAGGATTTTCTTTGCATTATCATATGCACACACACTGTATTCTTTTGGAGCCTACACCGCAACAACAAAAAAAAAAAACGCATCCTATCACTCCAATATAAGACCACCATAAATGTGCCAACACTGAAATGTATAATTAACTATGAATTACAAACTTGAGATCACTTAAAACACACTATTGTTGCAGAAAACACTAACAAAAAAATCTAGTTACATATTTTACATCAATTCTTCACAATACAACTTATAAAGATTTAATTAAAGAGCTTTCTGTCAATAACCTAAGCATTAGAAGAAAAAGCTTAGAAATATGAAGTAATTTTAATTAACACTAACTCAAAACCCATGTAATGGATGGTTTAGGGTTACTTTTACCATCAGTTTGTTCATTTTTTGTTCAATATAGAATGTGTTCTTTGCCATTTATTGATTTCAATTAGCTCATTTACTGGTAGGATTTTAAATTCCCCAAACCAAGTACATACATCTATCTATAAGTGAAACAATATGAAAACCCATACAGTACTTTTTTTTTTTAAATAATGGACAAAGAATGCTGACAAAAGTTAAAACTTATTCAGATCAATCAGTTAAGCCTCAATTCTGAACAGTTAAATGTAAAATTAAAAATGCCAAAAAGCACTTTGGAGTATCATTTCTAATAACATCCTGCCAAGATGAACCATATCAAGTTAACCAGCAAAGTATTATGTTGTGAAACAATGAAGTTGGTTAACATGCCATTGACTGCATTAACTTATCTGAACATAAAAGTGTGAATTTCTCCGACTGCAATTACTATTGTCCCATTGCTGTTTAAGTGTAGATGCATAACAAAGGTGTCATTATAAGGAAATCAATGGAAATAATTAAGATACTGAAACAGACAAACTGTATCTGTAATGTTAGGGACTTTTTTTCAGCTGGAGAGAATTTGAATGCTATTGTAGACTGCGAGTCTTAATACTGTTAAAATTTTTGAGGTCTTTTTAATACAGCTTTTCACCTCTAACCTGGTGATGAAACTTTAAAAGAGTATGTTCGTATGTTCAGTGCATAAGTGCAGATGCAAGCATACAGCAGCAGGCTCAACCTAGTGATGACTTCTAAGAATGTCTTCTAAATCTAGTATACTGTAAAGGTGTCAGTACCGAGACTGTTCTCTTTAATTTACATAATATGTGGAATTAAGAGATTCTAGGTTTAATCAGTAAAATTAGGTAATTCTCAGAATATACAACAAATAAGCAAATGCTACACCATGTAGTTGTGTAAAGCTAAAAAAGTAAAGTGACAAATCCCAAAAAAAAAAGGAGAAATGTTGGGCTTTTTTTTTTTTTTTACAAACTACTAAAAGCTCAAATCATTGAGTTGAACAATGGTTCTAAGGTCACAACTAACGCAAAATATTTTGTCTCAGAATTGGAAAAATTAAGTTAACAGCATTAGAAGATACAACATTGACCCCAGGCCTTGAAAGGTCATTAAATAATTAAAAACTGTGGACTTTTACATGTACAAGAAACAGCTCTGTTCAGTAATGTTTGTTGGAGGGATATTTTGCAACCTAACCTGCTGCATGTCTTGACAGCACTGGGCACAAGGTTTGGATCAATACTGGACAGGGCAAATGTTATGTAAAAAAGTACCTCAATTTTGTAAAATTGTTATTGTAATTGAAAATGATCACGGGAATTTTACAACTCGACCAGGAAATTCCTTTTTATTTTTGTTGCACTTTCAAATAGTAACACTGGTTAACTTAATTTAATGGACCTACCATTCACATTAACTATTTAATTGATTAAGGTACAAATAGGAAATGTTTCCTGCTATAAGCTGGTTTGAAAATGACCAACCGAATTCATTGGTACAATCCGATAATATTCTTTGTACATGTACAGCTTATTCAAGTCTGCAATGTATTGTTAAAATAAACTAAAAATGTTACGCGGTCTAATCTCTATCTAAACGTGTTACTGAATTTATTCATTTGAATCTTCACTTTTCAACCGTTTATACACCACTTTATGACTTGTGGTGTATAATTAAAAGTAAACTTCATGACATTTTGAATGTACACTTTTTAATTACACACGGTTATTTTTAAGGAATCATGACTATGTGCAAGTAATAGCTTCATTTCTAACTGCTCAATTTATACAGGAGTCTAATCTTCCATATTAAAACACCATTAATATTTGTATTTCTGAAATAAGTTACAGTGGTGTAATAATACCAGAACTTTTAAGCTAACACCAAGATGATGTTATTGGAAACATATTTTTAAATATTCCTTGATAGTTCAAATCCCGCTCCTAAAGGCCCTTGAGCTACAGCTAGGCCCTTACCTGAAAATTGCTCCAGTGGCACTGTACAATGGTTGACCCTGTGCTTTGACCCCCAAAGGTCAAAAGACAAATTTCCCCTCGTTGATTAACAAGGGATAAATAAAGTATACCATAAAACAACAAGGACAAATTAAAATTTGTCAGGAAAAGGTGCAAGATATTTATACACAGTTAAGGATCTGAACGAAGGTGCCTGAACACAGGTGATGTAGTGTAGGAATTGACAGATGGATTTGCAGTTAAGGTGGGTTATATCATGTAGCACTGTCATCATTAAGCCCACATTTTTACAATATTTATGGATGTTACTGCTATCAGGCCCCATGCCATAGGTTTTTTTTGCATGACATTATGCAACTAGAGCAGTGGAAATGAGCAATAGGAAGACAGAGGCTTTATGGAAAAAAGATAGGTGGTCGGGTTTAAAAGTGTGAAAAAGTTCAAATATTCCAGATCAACCATAACCAAGAATGCAGAACTAGATTTAGAAATAAACCATAGAATGAAATCAGGCAGTGGTGTGTGACTACAGAATCATTTGATGCACATCACTACTGCAGGACTACCAGATGTTGTTGGGAGTAGCTCAACAACCAGCAACAACCAGTCAGACCAGCACTGTTTGTTTCAGAAACATGAGCAGTTAAAAAGTGTATAGAAGAAAACTGGATTCTACAGAAGTGAGGATGTTGGGATGGACTTGTGGTCCCAAAACCAAGAATGCGAGAATCAGAGGTACAGCTGATGCTGGGAAAATGTCAAAAGAAAACATAGGTTAAAGTGGTACAAGAATGTCATGAGGAGAGGTCAACAATGTGGGGAGAAGAGTCATAGGAGATGATGACCAAAAAGAAAACAGTTGGTTGTGTGGAGGTAGATCTAAGGGTGAAAGGGGTATCAGGCAAGAACTGAACACCACACAAGAGTGGAGAAAGTTGGTCCAATATATTGACCCCACATATTACAATGCGAAAAACTTTACAAGATGAACAAACAGTTCTAACAGTGAACTATGCCAAACAGTTGTAGATTTTTCCTTCCTTGAAACCTTTTTACTGCCAACCATCATTACTTTTCACCACATAAAAAACAACTTGTTTATTAAAGATATGTTCACATCTTAAAATTCAAGCCAAGTCACCACTAATGGATTATAAGCAACAACCTTTATTTTAATTGTTGTGCAATATGCCACAACAATAAAAATCAATCTTTCTACACCTTGAATACTTGGACGAACCTTACCTTTTCAATCATATAACAACTGAACTTTTCACTTTATAAACAAATTCTCATAATCTGCAAGGAAAACTTGAATCTTTCCTTTTTACTCTGCATTCACACAGTCATACTAAGTATTCTTTTGATACATTACACCATGTCAGAACTGCACTACACTTTACATTGTTCTGTTTTAACAAGTTGATTTCACTTTGATCTTCCAAGTGGTTACCTATAATTTTATGGGTTCACACAGTACAAAGTCATTTAACTTAATACTTTTCCCTTGTATTCTGATTCTTTAAAAGGTGCTATAAAAATAATTTTTACAATGAAAATCCAGTCAAGCATTCTGAAACTTTCCATGCTTACCAAGCAATAGAAACAAATAGATCTTAGAAAATAAGTTTGACAAGTGTCCAAATCAAAACCTTTAGTCAGGAATTTTTTTCACCAAAATAAATAACAAGACCAACATAGTGCTGTGGCAAGCAATGGGAAGAGCACTGTACATACTACCACTGGGTAAAATTAAAAGCTGTGAAGACTTGGTAGAGTACAGTTAGACAGGTTAAGGGTAAAAGGAACAAGTAATTTTTAAGGCTGCACGCTTCATTTAATGTTATTTGTAGATTCTGTGAAGAACATTTTTAACACAAGTTAAATTTCTTCAGGACACTTTTTTACAAGCTGATGCAATTGGGTATCTTATAACACCACTTAACAGCATTAAGTACAACAGAAATGTATCGTATATACCCATCCATGATTTGCAACAAATCAATTTACCCGTTCTCCTGTACATACCATTTCAAATTGGAAAATTACTACAAATGCAAGATTTTATCCAAATTTACATTTTCACATAGATCTGTAAATTCTTTCAAATACACCACATTTGATTAGATCTTTTGACTTTCAAAAATTATTCAGTGCACTATGTGAAAAACTGCCTCTGCAAGTCAGATTCAGACAAGACACTGACAAATTAATAAAAGCTATATTACAAACTGAATCTGCGCGGTCAGAAATGGAGTGGAAAAGGAAGTAAAGGAAAAATAAGATTTTGATAAACTTATACATGGGTTGCATTGTAAACAACACTGGTTGAGGACCAAGTGCCAGAACACCCTCTTGGAGTGAACATTGACATTGTACAATTGGCTTGCTACCAGTATAATCATCTCTCAATTATTGAATGAAATCATTTGAAAGT
>JANRMT010062796.1:11498534-11583124 GCA_026402145.1 Polypterus bichir lapradei | reverse complement strand
TTGAAATTGTTTGTAACTGATGTAATTGATTACGTCTTGCCTGAAGAAGGGGCCCGAGTTGCCTCGAAAGCTTGCATATTGTAATCTTTTTAGTTAGCCAATAAAAGGTGTCATTTAGCTTGACTTTTCACTACATTCATAATGGCTAACACGGCACAACATCCTAGTACTACAGATTGAAGCATAAAGCAATTAAGATCTTTTTCAACTTGTCACACTCCCATGCTCTGTTTACTCTTCTTGCATTTGGCAAATATCTCAGGTCAGTCTCCCCTACTGGATTTCATTTACAACATAACATAATATGACATTGTTAGTGATTTTTAGTAATGTAAGTTGACCTGGTCTGGCTACGACATCAGCAACTGCAGTTGGCCAGTCTGACCTGCCCAATAACTAGAGGTCGCGTAAAGGATAAAAGATGCTGACTGTTAAGAAATAGAATCACCGAAATTTTTAGGCAGCCTCATTATCCACAGCTCCACCTATTTTCAATTATATTTTAATTATAATTTTTTAGGCAGCTTAATAAATAGAACCTTTCATATAATACAGTACATACGTAGGGTACACAAGGAAGTACAAAGTTAATAGACTATAGAAAACACAAAAAGTTTAGTACTGATAACTAATATATCACAAATACTCAATAATTTTAGAGCTCATCAAGTCGTCAAGAAAAAAAAAAGAGAAAGAGAGAGAAACAATGTTTAAGCAGGCCGAAAATGCTGCATTTTTAACAACATTAGAACAGTAATTCTTATGATCACAGGAAGCTCATTCCACGGCTTGGAAACATTATCTGTGAAACAGAATACATCTAGCGAGGGGAGACATAGTTAGTAGGCAGGCAGAGGCAGAACAAAGACTTCATTGAGAGACATCTGGAAAGACCCGAGACTGGAAAAACTGAGGAGCAGAAGAATGCTGGTCAGGACAGAAGCTTGATCCTCATAGTAACAGGATGACAGTGGTGAGAGCAAAGCAGTGGAGAGCTGTGGGAAAGAATACACCAAGTCATGCAGTAGACTTCTGAATGAGTTGAAGAGGTCAGATAGCAGCTGCTAGGAGAGAATTTCAATAGTCCAAGTTAAAGAGACAACAGAAGACGGAATAAGGACATGAATGGCATAGATAATGTGAGAGGGTCAGATCTTGTGATTATTAGATATAAGGAAGTATCAAGATTACTAGTGAAATTTGGTGATCAAAGGGGAGAGTCAACTAAGATCACAATGGCATTGATGAAAGGTAAACGATATATATACAGGAATCTATTAGAATATCATAACAATGTGTGCTACTTGTCCTCACAAATAACAGCAACAATTTCCACATTGCCAGTGGAAACCATCCTTCACTATGGGAACAAGTAGACAGCTCATTGAGTGTCACATTTCTAAACCAATTCAAAGCCTCAAGAAGGCGGTGCTCCAAATAGGGGAAAGGACTTTGACCTGCAAAGAGCAGTGGTGCTCCTATGAACATCATCAGAAAGAGAGCAAGCTTCGGATTACAATAAACTGTCTAAAGAGAAAAAGTCTTCTAAAAAGACCCCTAATAAACATACTGCATAAATATGTGTTGCATGTGCAGAAAGCACATTGTCTGTGTTAATAATAAACATAAACTGTTGCATGGGCAAAAACCATTCTGTAAAATCAGATCATACACTAGCATTCAAAGAAATCAATGGACTTGTGGTAAAAGTAAAAAATATGTTGTCACAGGTGTGGTTTATGCTGTCCGCAGTTCACAGCTATGATGATGGTGTCAGAGTTGATATAAGGTTGAAAGAACTGGAAGCTAAATTCGTTAAAATATGAATTGCAAAATATGTATTTTAAGTAAATAATGTGTCACAACTCATCAAAAGGAGGTGAAAAGGTCTGCCGTTAAAAGAGATGATAATGAAGAGCAACAGGAGATGCAGATTTCAGTGCTCAACACTCTCAAATCAATAAAAATTGCATAAAAAACACTGACATGACTCTAGCGGAACTATGGATGAGGTTGAACAGCATCCAACATCTCACCGCACATCTAAACGAATAACTAAAGTAAATTAACATTGCTGTTTAATTGGAAATGTAAACATGCTGGAACAGTTAAGAGTTTTAACATGTACTATACCCACAGAATACAATCTAAACTCTATTCGCTGTTGTTATGCCATATAGTAATACAATAGTCAAAATGACAGAAAGATATCATAGCAAGCATAAGTACTTCGTAAATGTGTGTGATTAAGTAGCTGCATTGGTCTACAAGCATCTCATTAAAATGTACAAATTAATCATTACGTTTCAGTTACCTTGTGCAACTGAGCTCCTGAATTGATAACAGCAATTTGAATTTTTTATTTTCTCTTACTGTCAAGTCTGTAGTTCAGTTTCTTTTGCTGTCTCCCTGCAACACTGAACATTTAAAATGGATGAAGTGGAGTAAATTGGGAGTTGGTGTAGCAAAGTGCAAACATTTTAACAAGTGTCCCCAGATGTGTATTCTCATTCAAGAATTGTGTCTGACCCAGAGAAACTAATAAAATGGTAACAAAATGTGAGTTTGTCAGAGTGCTTTGTCCAATGCTTGTTCTCTAAGCTCAGCTCGTCTAAATATTGTTGGTTTGTGTCCCGATTCGGTTAATAGCCGGTATGTTCCATTTGCTTTTACTTTGCAGTTCCTTGCAGTATGGCATTACTCCTCTTATAAACAAACTAGTACAATCCTCTAAAGATGGTGTCCACACCCCACAATGCAATGTGATGTGGTGCATCACTCATTCCCTATAGCACAGGAGACTGTCTGAATACATCTTCTATAACTAGTGTGGGAGAGCAAAGGAAAAATCATCCCAAGTGCAGCCAAAAAAATCTGTTATTTTTGCTCATTCACCTGAAAACTGAATGTACCATTTTTTTTTTTTTTGCTATTTTCAAATTAATATTTTCAGTAGCCAAAAATGTGGTGCATCCCTAGTAATACAGTAGTGAAACTCTTATAACGTGCAACACATCACCACTCTCCTTGGTAAATTCCAGTTTAGTAATCGGAAAACACAAGAGAAGCTTACCCGATGTTCAGTTGTACTGCCAATTCTTGAACCACGTGGAAAAACCTGAGAAAAAAACTCCAGTACAGTCAGTTGGACTCTGAGGTAGAGGCTGAGGTGATGACAGAAAAAGATGTGGTCAACGAAACATGCACATCTGTATTGAGGACACCGAGTGGGGGAGAGCAAATCCCAGTAACAACAGAAAACTGGAAACTCCACGCTGACAGTGACTGGGCTAGGAATGGAACTCTTACACCACCATACCAGTCTGATACACAGTACGTAATGTTGAAATATTTGTCAAGCAAATTTTATTTAAACAACAGACATTGACCATAGTGCTGTACAGTTTCCATCAATAAACTTGTATTTATACAATTTGTAACTTGTCTAGTATAAATCACTGAGCCCAATGAATGTGATGTTTTTGGAATAGCTATACCTTAGTTATTATTAATTTAAATTCACTCAAATTTAGCATTTTTGATAAATGCATCAACTTGAAATATGTTTATAGTCACTGGATTATTAGTTTTTATAATTAGTAAATAACATTTGATTTAAATTTAATATGATTTTACTTAGCCTAACTGGTTATGAAGCAAGTTAAAATATATCTTGTTACAATTTTATATATTTGTAAATGATGAAATATTTGCTTGTTGTTTTCAATATGAAATAAACAGACATGTAATCTGTTGCTGTAAGAAATACATCATATAGGAGTATAAAACATGTCAATGATGTAAGAAACTAAGTGGTTGCAAGCCAAGGTCTGTTTTTAACAGATGAAGTATAGAAAGTAAGAGCACCTGCCAAGGGAGAAGCAGCAACAGCAGATTTGACGTAAAGCGACAGCAAGAGCTAACACAAAGGTCAGTTTTACTGGCAACTATTAATTCCAGTCATAGCTAGAGGGGGTGGCAGCTGGCATGGATTGTGGAAGAATTAATAATAGACTGAACTTTGCCCTGTGAATAACTGAGTCTTGGGTGACTAAGGAAAGAAAAGCAGTTCTGCCCAACAACACTTTCTATTGCAGTGTGCTGAGATGAGCTTTTGATAATTCATAAGTTTACATTTACTATACACTTATACCAGCTACTAATTAATAATCCTTTTAACCTCACTTTTTAAACCGCTTGCAGATGGCAAACAACATATGTTCTAACCTTTATGAATCCACACTTTCTCTTGGTAAAGAGGTTAAACAGTGTTGAGAACAACATATATATGCTAAAATGTGGTTACATTTTGATACTTTCAAGTTGTATACAATACAGTATTTCAATAAGAGTTTTACAAATATTGTTAAGACGTCAATGCCAATGTGAAGAAATACAACAGAGAATGAATGTAGCAACAGCACTTTAATTTGTTACAGTGGAAGCCCTTATTATTACAAAAGCAGCTGACAATTATGTACACAGAGTCACGACAGATATTACTGGTACTCCTACACCCACCCATCCAGTTTCAGAAATTGGTTGTACTGTATCACGGGCTAATGGGAGCCATCAACCATTGTCAACAAATCAGTTAACTAAACCTCTGAAACAGTAGGAATGTGACAGTTTTTCTAGAAGACATGACTGGAAACAGTCCAGTGTCAAATTGCACTTTACCTGACTTTTCGGGAGACACAAACGGTATGCATTCTGAAACACTGATTGTCTGATATAAGATAACAGCAGCAGTAGTTACAGTACTTAAATTCATGTTTTTTCTAATCAGTGTAAGGCAGGTCTATCAGAACTTTGACTTGGCTTTAGAAAATATAGATCTTATTAAAAGAATTATCTAAAAATGCTAGCCATTGGTAATTCTAACACTCGTATCACATTATATACAATATGAACAGTTCCTTCAGAAAAAGCTGGCAATATGCATACAGTATCTAAATATTAAAAGGCTACTTCAAAAATGCCAATTAACATAAACTCCAGTTCTTTCAAAGCCTTTCTCTGTGTGTATTGTGTATGTTACATTCTACTACAAAAAGATAGCCTGATATTTTTTTTTAAACATATAAAATAGTTTAAACAAATTGATAATCACAAGATACTGCTGAGATTTTCACAATACGTCTTCCCAAAGAAAACAAAACAAAAAAAAAAAAACTAATTTGCACCACTATGTGTTTGCTGAACTTAATCTACTTGTTAGTAATCTGAAATGCTGAGTTGCTGGATTAATGCACTATAAGTAGTAATTTTTAAGGTGACAAAAATCAAGAAGGCAAAAATAATAACTTCTGAAAACGTGCCCCAGCATGCCTTGTTATCAGATTTAGAAAAATATTTATTTTGGCAATATTTTGAAATGTGAGATTTTTTTTTTTTTTAATATATTACCTTTCATCAATTGCTTTGGCATTTCAGAATTTAATCCTGCCAAGACATTACAGGGTGAAATGTTGGCAAAAAATAAAGAAACATTTAAGTTAAGTAACTATCTTGGTACTTCAGAGCTTTTGCTCTGTCATTCCTGTTCCATCTTCAGTCAAAGTTATAGCAACATCACAAAGAAGCCTGTAAAGCAGTTATGTTACAAAATGCAGCTTAGGAACAATTTTATTTATCCAAATAATAGTTTTATAAAGTGTTTTCAATGATAAATAGTAATTTGACCATTAAACGCTTATTCTGGATGCCCAAGTCCAATTTAATTTTAACTTTATCTGAGTCTACAATCGATTTCACTCTTTGGAAAAAGAAAATGTTAAAACTTGTATCCAACAATTTATCAGATGAAGAAAATAGCTGTCACATTGATGCAGGACTTTGTTAATCTATATAACAACCTTTTTGTTTTCACTCTAAAGTTCAACATTTCTATAGATATATTTAAGCTATTTACATTTTTTTAATCAGATTTAACAGATTCATTCAATACTAAGAGAGTTTTGTTGTTAAGGACATGGGTGAAACCAGTAAAGGCAAAAGTGGCATGTAATGATAATAAAATTAAAACTACTCTAATCCAGTTTTAAGGCCCATTAAATTCATAAACATATCAGTGCACTTAAATAAGTTTGTGTTGCAAATACATAAATGTGTAACTATAATCTAAATATTCAGCCTCCTGTTATATCACACATCATTATTATGCAGGGGGAAAACCACAGCACAAAACTATCTGGAGGAATCTTCTTACTCTTTTGACAAACCATAATAGTCACACGTTTATTGCACAAGTAAAAAAGTAAATATATATTAACGCACAGGACTTCTATCATTTAATTTGGTATACCACAGACAGTTTCAGATTGTTGTTCACTCAAATTTATTTTTGTTGAACTTTGAATTACTTTACTTATGTCTGTAGTGTTGCTGCCTTTCCATTTTCCTTATTTACCACAGTATTCTAAATGGCTGTAAAGCCTCTCGCCCTTAAGGGAGGCATGCTGTATTTCTGAATGTGCTCTGGGAGCTATATTATAGCATACCTATTCCGACAATCTAGGTGGTAAGTATATAACTAATCTTATTACACTTTATACAAAAACTGACATGGCTAACAAGTTAATGCTTATACATAAGTATATTAAACAAAGATTAAATATTGAGAGTAGGTCAACATCTAGCTAATGGTATAAAAAATCATTTTAAACACACTATAATTTTAAGTTAACTGTTTCCAAGGGAAATAAACAAAACATTTTTAACAAAAAAAAAAAAAGATATGTAGTCAAGTAAGCAGCAAATCTAACAGTATGTAAAGTTACTGTACTGCATCCTACTGGAATGTGGCTCACTTGTCCAGTAAGTAGCATATTGGTCCACATCGTCAAACTCTTACATTACCACCCTGGTAATTCTTGTCATTTTATCAAATGTCCATTTGGTCTCACAGACGCAGGAATTTAGAGTTGTAGACAGAGGGGAGGGGATGTGGGACAGCGGAGCAGCTTTACAACCTCAGCCCTGCTCCAGGCTCTCAGACACCTGGACTGCTGTGTATGCCGAGGAGCTGGAAGGTGCCTGTCTGGTGAAGAAGGAAGCTGCTCTCTTTGGTTTCACACGCTTGATCTCTCTGCCTGTGGGTGGGGGAAAAAAAGCTTTATAAATGAAACTGCACAATTGCCAACATAAGCTTTAACTACTAAACATTACTTAAATAGAACAAGGGCCATGTACATATATATTAGGTATATTTTTTATTCTAAACAACTAGGATGAAGAAAGATACCTGAAATGATCTAACATTGAAACAAACCACATCAGAGGATAAAGCACTTGAAATCTAGGTCAGTACATAAATTACACCTTTTCTGCCAATACAAATCATTTAGTGCATAATGTTTATCAAGCTTCAAGGTAATACAAAACAGAAAACTATCATAGAATACAGCGGCAGTACCAAATTGGAGTTTTTGTTCTTAAAAAGAGCAACACTCTTAATTTCTCTCATTTCGCCAAGTTAGTAAATTATTTTCATTGAGTCCAAACATTAGAGTACTGTAAATCACAGTAATTCCACTCAAAATCTACCTTATCTCAGATAAGCCAATATATCCCTTCTGACTTTTCTTTAAACATATTAACATTTGTACTGTGTAATTCAGGTTTGATTAAAGGATAAGTTTGCTATTTTTGAATTCAGTTATTTTTTTGACAATCGTCGTATACTGTACACTCAGTTGCCCAGGACACTTGTGTCGTTAAGTGAAGCTGTATATTTTTTATACAGAATACACACAAATCATAAGAAAAAGTAAGTTATACCTCATGAAATGTTTTATTTTTTAAACATTTGTGAACACGTTAAGTAAACAGTATCTGTTATATTAGATCACCTTTATCAATAAACATCATGCCACATTTATTTTGTTGTCCACTGTATACCTTTAATTAAGCATAAATGCAAATTTTGCATTTGGAAAATGTGAATAGACCCCTACATTTATCACTGCCTCAGCTCCCTAAAATTAGTGTCAGGTGCACCAGGTCAGGTGCCTATGAGTTTAGGAAGGGATTTAAAAAGATCACTATGAACAATTATAAATCAAGCATTTCACCCTCCAGATTTTAAACAACTTATCTAGACCATGGCACCCCAGTAATGTAAGCAGAATGCAAGATGCTGAAAGAAGTCTATATGAACAGCAGAATTTTAGCACAGAACCTACAGGAAGCTCTTGTCATTGCTAATGTCAAAGGCGCATGAGTTTACCACTAGAAAGAGGCTCCACAAATTAGATCTACATGGAAGGTGTGCCAGAAACAAACACTTGCTGTCCAAAAGGACCATTAGGGCAAGCCTAATAATAGCATTAACACCTAGGCAAAGATCAGGACTTCTGGAACAATGTGCTGTAGACAGATAAGGCAAAGATACAGCTATTTGTCCACAGTATCACAAGACATGTTTGGAGAAAACCAAAAACCGCATTTGACCAGAAGAACCTTATACCAGCTGTAAAGCACGGTGGTGCTACAAATGTTACAGTTTGGGACTGCTTTACTGTATCAGGGCCTGGGCAGCTTACCATCACAGAATCCACTATGAATTCTTCACTGAACCAGTCAGTTGGCACTTGAGAACAACATAAGACCATCTGTCAGAAAACTGAAGCTCAACCAGAAAAGTGGACTCTGAAACATGAAAATGATTTAAAACAAAACCGGAAATCCACCAAGGAATGGCTGAGAAGAAAGAAATGGAGGGTTCTGGAATGGTCAATTCAAAGCCTGGATCTGGCTTCCATAGAGATGCTATGGGGGGACTTTAGAGGGGCAGGGCACACAAGACACCCCTCAAACATCATGCAGCTGAAAGAATTATGCTTTGAGGAGTGAAAAAACGTTTTTTCCAGTTAATGTTAAAGACTGCTAGATAGTTATAGGAAATGTCTACATGTGGTTGCTTCTGCCAAAAGGATAATACCAGAAATTAAGAGACAAGGATATACTTAACTTTTTCAACAATTGGAAATAGCAGATCTGTTTATTTTTTCATTGAATAAATAATTACAAAGTCAATTTTTATTTTTTCCCCCAATTACATTACTTTTATGTAAAAATAGTGTGGGTATCTAGTGTGGGCAGTATGGTTTACTGGTTAAGGCTTTGGACTTCAAACCCCAAGGTTGTGGGTTCAAATTCTGCTACTAACACTGTGCAACTATGACCAAGTCACTTGACCTGACTGTACTCCCATTGGGAAACCAAAAGAAACGTAACCAATTGTATCATAAATATTGTAAGTCACGTTAGGAAAAGGCATCATGTAAAAGCTGTCTAAATGGAGGTTAAATCTTGATATGTCCAAATATGTTATAAAAGAAAAAGTATTTAATGGGGTGTACTTATTTTTTCACATGACTGTATGTATGTGTATATATAAAATATATATCTGAACATTACAACAATCATTAATGCAAGTTTGATCTTTTTTTTTTTTTTTTTTTTTTTTTTTAATAAGTTTTCCTTTCGACATCCCATAAAGTGATTTGGCCCACATCATGTGTATGAAAATGCACTATAGAAGTAAATTAAGTTTTTACCCCACAAATAAGGTTCATGCTGTTACACATGTGCTTCGGAGGACTCCTTCACTGGCTCAGTACAGGTATGCAATAACCAGCCTAGAGGAGAGGGGCAACTACCGCTAACTTTAACATTTCTTTCTTCTAACCCTGCCCCTACCGATATGGTCGCTTTAAACACTGGCTGTCCCTGGAAGCCATATCTTACCAGGCCAGAGCAAGCTGCAAGACAGCACTCCGAGAAGTGAACCTTTCTTGTTTCCAGTTTATGCAAAGCCCCAGAGCAGGGAGTAGCATGAGGTCAAACAATTTCTTTTTTCCATTATGAAATCTTTTACCTTTGTCTGGCAACAAATAAAGGGAACGACCCGGTTGGCGTTTCAAAAATTCTTTGCGTTTGAAACTGCTGTTCCACTGTCTGACCACAATGCTTTTGTTGGACTGCCATCATTATATTGAAGAATGTGACTGTAGATGTGTGCATTGATCATACCACGGAAATAGTCAGAGAGTGCCTGGCATGCTAGTGACCACCAGACCTGTTTGAACACATATTGAGGCTGCATGGTACACCATTCCACAAACACAAATCCAACAACCGTTCCTGTCCATGCTGGACCACATGCAATTGATTATTTCCGATTGTGCTGAATACACTAAGTACTGATCATTGTGTGTTCTGCATGCATGACCCAGCTTTATTTCTTCTCACATACCTAATGTAGTCTGCAATGTAAATATCTTTTGATACAGCTCTTGTTTTTCTTGGTGTTGCAATTTTAATGGCCAGCAGTGCAATTCACTGATACACAGCATAATTAGTATTTATGTTTTAGCTATATTGAAAGATTATAATCTGGCAAAATTGTATTTAATTCCATGCCCTGTAACCTCTCCAATTTACTTTTTATTATAAAGTTTTCTAAGTTCAGAAAAACTTTCTATATATGCAATAGATTTAAATGTAAAAAACATGTTTTACCATCATCAACGTAGTTAATAGTTGCAAGGTTCTGGATCCGACTACATACAACGCTGTTTTGCCGTTTCAGTTTCCCCCGCTTCTCTACCACTTGTTGTGATGAATTATTAGAGGTTGAGGCATCACCTGTCTCAGGCCCTGCCACCTCCAGAGAACTGAGCTCCAAGCAGTACTCAATCAGCCCACTCATTAGCTCTGCCTGAAAAACATAAATAACTTTATTGGAAAAGTAAAATAATGTACTACAATACAAAACTGCTCAGGTTATTCATGACACCACTTTTTTTTTTGGATGATTCAAAAGTTTCACTAACATATTTGATGGATGATCTGACAATTACATCTACTACTAACCAACAGAAAATTTTTCTTTTTTTCCTTGGTTATATAGGAACATAATGGTAATCAACTTTTTTAATGTTAACATTTACTATTTCCAAATATGGGCAAACATAGATTACCACCTGTTGAGCAGTCTTCTACACACAAAAGGACATTTTTGGGCATTCTTTGTGCCCCAGATAAGATTTGTTTTAAGCAGATCTGAAATTATGTCAATGAAGAACAGTTATAAGGATGGGAAAAATTAAGCTGAATATTTATAAATGTGAAATTTGATAGAACATGGAAAATAGCAGATGCAATAAGGATCAGCTCGTTTTTTAATCTGTTTATTTTATTATAACTCAAATACACCAGAGGCTAGATAGGAGCCGATTCTGGATAAGACACCAGTCCACTGCAGGACACTCATCTGTAATGGGCCAGTATAGAAGCACTCGTTCACTCAACCACATACTCCGTGATTAGGCTGGAGAATAAAACCAGTTTTTCATGTGCTTCTTGGATGTGTGAGGAACATGAACACCACAAATGTCAGAGAAAATGATTGTGACATACAATTCCATACAATTAAGTTATCTATATTAAAAATTGAGCTGAGAAATCTTACAATAGCAACACTAATACCTGACTGTGAATTGTGCACATATATCACATCTACTGAAAGCTTTCATGAAAAATTAATTAATCAATTAATTAAATCAATCAATCAATCAAGAAATCAGTCTGCTGCAGTTCTTGCCAAACCACAAGTAACATATATATTTTTGTATTTGTCATAACAGATACTAAAGAACTTTCTACCTACTCTATTCTTTTATTACCATACAGGTCACAGAAATCTACATTTAAAAAATCAAAATGCCATACATTTCTACCTATTATAGAGTATATCAATAAAAATTATTATTATTATTATTGCCAGAGGGGGCTGGGCAGTCTCATGGTCTGGAAACCCTGCAGATTTTATTTTTTCTCCCGCCGTCTGGAGTTTTTTTTGTTTTTTTCTCTCCTCCCTGGCCATCGGACCTTACTTTTATTCTATGTTAATTAGTGTTCTCTTATTTTAATTCTTACTTTGTCTTTTTTTCTCTTTCTTCATCATGTAAAGCACTTTGAGCTACATTATTTGTATGATAATGTGCTATAAAAATAAATGTTGTTGTCATTATCAAATCCAAATACTGTAAATTAGCCATTTTTGAACAAATTAATTAATAAATACCAAGAACAAACAAAAAGGTAAGATATGTTGTGGCTGAAAATGATAATGGCATTATTTGATAAATAACAGGACTGTGGATTCAGGAGTTTCATCTGCTTGCTAGTTAAGTAATTCATAAGTGAAATCAATATGTTCTAAATAAATAAATGCTAGTGACGTTACATTGTATTTTAATTATCTTTGACCTTGTTTTACATAGAAATATACTTCTTACTTACATTAAACATTTTTTAATTAAAAGAATGTATTCCTATTGCTTGTACACATTTTTCTACCACATCTTGTCCTTCCCTTCGCCTCTCTATTAATGTGCTTGGACACAGAGCTCTGTGAACAGCCAGCCTCTTTAGCAATGACCTTTTGTGTCTTGCCCTCCTTGTGCAAGGTGTCAATGGTCATCTTTTGGACAACTGTCAAGTCAGCAGTCTTCCCCATGATTGTGTAGCCTACAGAACTAGACTGAGAGACCATTTCAAGGCTTTTGCAGGTGTTTTGAGTTAATTAACTGATTAGATTGTGGCACCAGGTGTCTTCAATATTGAACCTTTTCACAATATTCTAATTTTCCGAGATACTGAATTTGGGACTTTCATTAGTTGTCAGTTATAATCATCAAAATTAAAAGAAATAAACATTTGAAATACATCAGTCTGTGTGTAATGAATGAATCTAATATACAAGTTTCACTTTTTGAATGGAATTACTGAAATAAATCAACTTTGTCATGATATTCTAATTTTATGACCAGCACCTGTAAGTAATATAGGACTACTCATATAGTCATACATAAAACAGTATATGCTAGCATCAGGCAGACTCAGCCTATCCTCATTTTTACTGAAAAGTGTAACAAAATTACTAAGCTATAATTTGAAATAGGTAAGGTAAAAGACTGAAAAAGTAAATCTAATGTGAATTTAAGTAACTTCTATGTAATTCTGCATTAAATTATTAATATTACAAACATCTTGCAATGTAGCTACAGGAAGCTGTAAACCTGTGCTCAGACAGAGACTGCTGTAAATGAGATATCCTACTAACTGTTGTAAATTTCTGCTATTATAACAAGCTGAGCCACAGGACAGGATTTCATGTTTTGCGTTTACTAAACTTTGTACTATCTGGTTAGTTTTTTAAACTACTAAAATCAGACGTGTACCAGATCCACTATTTAAGTAAATGTGAAATTAGAGTTTATTATGCTTCTTCACTGAGACAGTCTTAATGTGTTTTGCTGACAAATATTAACAACTACAAGCTGCAAAGGAGGCAAACGTACCGGGAAAAAAAAAATTGTATCTTCATTTACAAGTCAAATTGAAACAAAACCATCAGCACGCTAAAATGAGAAAATGCTACTGAGGATAAATTTGCTTTAATAGCATATTTATTTTTTGGTGTGAATAAAAGTCTTACTTTTTGAAGCAGAAAACATAGCATAAGGCATAAATGTAAGCTCTACATTTCTGCATGTTCCGTACAGCTCAACAGTTTGCTAGCATTGTAACTTGCATTATACTTGGAGTGTCAGTTATCCTAGAGTGTGTGGAGGTTACTTTAACTGAGGTTGGGAGCATGTGCTGATAGCGCGTTTCCGTACCCACCACACAATGAACCACCTGGACTGGGATTTAAGTGCAGCGGCTGACACCTTAGCACCACACTGGAACACAGTGTGAATAACAATCCTACTTCCAACCCCCATGTTTTCCCTGTAAGTTGGAGGACCAGCTTGCAGGGCTGGATGTAGGTTAATGTCATACCCAGGATGAAACAATTGCAGGTTAAGGACCTTTGTCAAGGGCCCAATGGAATAGAGTTACTTGTGGCATTTACAGGATTCAAAAAGGCTAGCCTCAGAGCCACCATTTTAACTGAATGGAATCAAAAATGCAAATACGGTAAATAGAGAAGAAAGCTCACCTAACACAAACTTGACAACCGAATAGGCAAAGTTTGCTTCTGTATTCACTTTCAAGTTCAAATTTACACTCTCCGTCATGGTAAAAATAAAGCTGTGCAAAATAATTGAGGTTTGCCTAGTTTGATGTTAGTTTTCGTTGGTTAGTCATTAAAATGTTACTGCAGACATTACAACAGCTCTGCTCAAATAATGTATTGGTATGTGCCCATTTGCTGGTATAGAATGTCTTACTTTCTCTGGCACTACAACTGAGGTTAAGTTTCTCATTATGGTATCTCATATATCTTAGTGTCTGATAGTACTGTGCTATAGAAACATCAGCTGCATTCTTGAGCTACAGGACCAAAGAAAAGAATCAGGCCAGCCAAAACCAACATACAGTATTTGTGGTCCGACTGTACATAGTGAAATATGTTTAAGTTGCTTCCTATTTTCAGGAAAAAAATGTTTTTGTGCACATCTAACAGCTCAAGACAATAACCTTGTATTGTTCTCAAAATGCTGGTCAGAAATTCACACAAAAAGAGCAATGTGTCAATTCCAAAAATTCCTGTAGCACGTGAATAAGTTTGTACGCCTGTCTCAGCATCTTTTTTCTTTCACTCCCTTCCCACACTAATTTGAAATGCTAATTTGAAAACATTACAAACAGCTAAACTCTTGCTGAACAGACTACACTCTTTATTCTGTAGCCTTTTGTATCACCACTGCCTTAATGTAAAAATGACTGGACAACCTCTTCTACTAAAAGTTAGAAAAACTGCAAAATGCACTGAGACTTGCAATGGGCAGCAACACTTTGTGCTCTCTTTTTCTTGAATAAAGTGTTCTTTATTCTCTTAAATGGCAGCACTTTCACACATGAGGTATAGCAAAATTAGACTATTTTCTTCTTTTTTAATGTGTAGTCCTAATAGTTTAAATTTTTCTGAACAGTGTAAACTTTTTTCCTTAAAGCACATTTCAGACAGGAGCTATACTCAAAAACAAGCATGAAACCATTCACAAACCTCCAACTATCACAATATCTCTATATTTTTTTTTGTTCGTATTAAATTATATATTCTGATTTAATTAAATATTTGTAATGTTATTATTTTCAAGTAGGAAGCAAGACCTCTAGCTAAGTAAATCCCACTTTTTATATAAAATAAAACTGGAATCAGCCTAAAATGTGTATTATTAACTGGCCACTTCCAAAGTAAATATTATTTTAACATCCAATTAAAATCTGTTCTGAGTTTGGTATGATGTTAACACATACCCTGTTATACATTGTAACAGGAAAAAATGCTGAAATTACTTTCCCAGATCCATTCAAAAATACAGACCATAAACAGACTTCCTCACCATAAGTTACAACTAGTTCCACAAATAAGATACTTACCTGTTTGGAGTAAATCTTGAGAAGTTTGTTAACAGGTGTTCCTGCTTCCTCCCCATCAAATTCTAGCCACAAGATGTGGGTGTCATCTTCTTCCTCAGGGTATGTGTGGTCCCAAGAGAGCTCATTAAAGTGCAAACCCAAAAGAACATGCTGTGAAAACAATAGTCAAAATGTACTAACACTCCAAAAAGCATGCATATACAGTAATGGCTACTTTATTGTTAACTGAAGATAAAAAACCTAACTAAATAGCAATAAGCAAGACTTCTCTTAAGCATAGCTGGAGGTGAGTTTAATTCTTTTACAGGAAATGTTAATCCATTTTATTCAGTTTTTAATTATACTTTTGAAAAAAAGATTTTTTTACATTTACATTTGTTTCCTTAGCAGACACTATTGTCTAAAGTGACTAACAAAGAAGGCGAACATAATAGAGTAACATCAAGTGTAGCGAAGTAAGTTATAAAACTTGAATACCACAAATGAAAAGCTGTGAAGCTACCATAATAAAAAATTATCAATTAACAATTTGAGAGATATTTACAGAACAGTAGGGATAAAGGTAACGTTTTAAGACGGTGGTAAGACCAGCAATGATGTATGGAGCTGAGACATGGGTAGTAAAGGGAGTGCAGGAGAAGAAGTTAAATGTGGCAGAAATGAGAATGTTAAGGTGTTATGTATGGAGTTACAAAGAAGGACAGAACCAAAAAAAGAGACACAGCAACAAAACATGGAAGCAATATCTAAGAAAGTACAGGAAAGTAGGTTGAAGTGGTATGGACATGTGATGAGGAGAAACAATGAATATGTGGGCAAAAGAGTGATGGAAATGGAAGTAGATGTGAAGAGAAAGTGAAGGAGGCCAAAGAGGAGGTGGTTGGATAAAGTAAAAGAAAATCTGAAGGAAAAGGTCTTGGCTAGCGAGGAGGTGTAGGACTGATCAAGCACTTCGACAACATATAGAAGTGGGAAAAGAGGTAGGGTTTTCAATCAGTGGGGCTTTTGCTTCAGTTTGCTTTTCAAACATCTTGAAAGCAACAATGAGGAGAGATCATCTACCTTTTCTTTGATATCAATGACATAAACACCTTCCAGGCTAATGGCAATGAAAACAGACTTTCTACCCCCTCTTTGCAGGAAACCTTGAACTGGTTTATCAATCTCGCCAGTAAAAAACGCACATCTGCAAAAAATAAAGTCACAAAACATGGAAGATGATGCACATGGCCAAAAATATGGGTATATAGAGATGTATGTTTTATATATTAAAAATTAAGAATCAGATAGAATTGAAAGCATGGAAAGTTAACAATCCACCCACTTATCATCTGTTTAAAACAGGTAAGCTATTTTAGTGCATGTAAAGATGTGCCCTTTCCACTGTTTAAGCCAACAAGCATGCAAATAGGGTACCCTGAACATGTCAATCAATAAAGTAGTACAATATTTACAAATTTCAAAAACTCTCCCCTAGATATGAGCAATTACTATTTTTTTAAATGTAAACAAAAGTCTAAGAAGATGATCCTAAAAGCTAATCAATTTGAAATGGCTACAAACAACAATAAAAAGCAAGATGGATATTAACTAAAATATGAAAAGTCGACCGTAAATAGGAAGTTGCAAAGACACATGACAAAGCAAACAGAGTATGTTTTAAATTACACTGATATCTGCTGACGTCTTCACACTTAGCAATGTGCTATGAAAAAAGATACACCATTGCATATGGAAATATTCTTCACCATACTTATCACTAGGAACGTTTGGCATTTGCACAGAAGCAAATGATTATCTAGCGTGCTACTTACATTTTATTGATTGACTAGAAGAAAAAGGCCAATGCTTAATATTGTTTTAGTTAATATTGGATTAGTTAAATCTCAAAAACCAGACACTTGTTGTTTACCAAATTATATCACAAATCTACCCATATACTTTTCAAAACATGCAGGTGAAACTTTAAATTTGTGTTGTAGTTCTTGATTATGGTTTTCTAACAACATGAGATATGAATAACTGCTAGAAGGATGTTAGACTATCGTTTGTAGACTAAAATCATTTAGGCTACTCTTATGTTTAAGAGTGAAAACTTTGAAACACTGAAATGGGAAGATTACTGTATACTAATAAAAAGCCCAATTATTTTTATCTTTGTGATTAAAAGTCAAGTCACATTTCAGACACCTTGTGTTCCATAATCATTACAAAATTTATACCTACATATGACTGATTACACAATTATAGAGGTTACCTACAAAATAAAAACTGCTTGATAATTTATAATTATAACTTAAATTAATGTATAAATTGGTATAAACATTCTGAAGGTAATGACCACTCAAAAAGTAAGCTTTCTTGAATAAATATAATAAAAAAGAAGCAATTCTGGTATCAAATTACCTTTTTAAAATATATTTACAATAAACTTTTACTTCCATTATAACAAAAAGATGGAGTAAATGTCAATATCATATTAATTCTGTTTCATTCAAAGACTTACCCATAGTAAGGCAACTGATGGCATAAGTGCAAATAATCCTGTAAGTGCTTCTTCAGCCTTTGATCCTCTGTGTTGTCACTGGGATCTGTGATGTTCTGATAGGCCTGTAGCAAGCTTTGCTCAAGATTATGCTGTCGAGCACCTTTCCCCAGAATTGCAGAAAAGAAATTACCATGGCCTCGACGACATAGGTGACTTGGAAGGTAAGAGTCCAGCTTCTCCCTGGTTATATCAGCAAAATCCAAAGAAAGTTCAGATATATCATGTAGCACATTTGATCCTGCTCCAGGACACTGTTTCACTGGTACAATTTACTTTAACAGAGAAGAGGTGCATTTCTTGGATTCATTGCTTTGTATAGGTCAATTTGGGGAGCTTGCACTGGTACAGTGTGTTGCTGCACCCATCACACGATGAAACAGCTCAGGATCCTGGTTGGCAACTCCCAAGGCAGACATGTGGTCCAGTCCCACCCTCCAGAAATGATGCTCTATCTGCCGCAGCCAGGTGTTACATGGGACTCCCCTTGGCCTAGTCCAACCACTCTGGTCCTCAACAATGAGGATCCTGTGAGCTGGATCACCCTCAGGGAATCGCTCCACTTGGCCATAGTGCTGTAACTGACACTCCTTCACAATGCAGGTAATGTGCCTCATTCAGGACTCCATGAGCAACTGCTCATTTGACACAGAGTCAAACCAGCATTACCCTAGGATTCTCTGAAGAGTCACAGTACCAAAGGAGTCCAGTCTTCATCTCAGGTCACTGCATAGCATCTATGTCTCACAATCATATAGCAAGACAGGAAGCACCAGGACTTTAAGGACTTGGACCTTTGATGTTTTGCATAGATATCAGGAGCGCCACACACCCCTTTCCAGCGACCTCATGACTCCCACCCCCATGCTCTCCCAATCCGCCATAGACGAGTAAACCTCTCGACAAGGTTGACACTCTCTCCGCAGACAGACATACTGCTGATGGGTGTGCCTAAGAGGTCACTAAAAGCCTGGATCTTGTTTTTTATCAAGGACACTCATAAGCCCAGACACTCAGGTTCCTTACTCAGTCTCTTCCGAAAGCCCAGATCAGAGCCTCCATTGACTCCACGAAGATACCAACATTGTCAGCAAAGTCAAGATCAGTGAATCTATTTTCACCAACAGATGCCCTAAAGCCACTGTATCCTACGACCTTGCACAACTCCCTGTCCATGAAGCACTAAACAGAGTAGGAGCAAGAACATATCCCTGATGAACCCCAGAATCAACTGGGAAAAACGCAGAGGTTGTACTTCCACTCTGCACAGCACTCACAATACCAGTGTACAGGCCGGCCATGATATTCAGCAACCTTGAGGGGCTCCCACAAAGTCTCAGGATGTCCCACAGGGTGCTCGATCAGCTGAGTCAAATGCTTTACAAAAATCGACAAAGGCTGCAAAGAAACTCTGCCGATATTCATGTTTGTGCTCCATGAGAACCCTCAGTGCCAGGATGCAGTCGATGGTAGGCTTCTTAGGTGTAAAACCAGACTGCTCCAGTCACTGGTACGTGAGCAAGTGATTGCAGATCCTATCGAGGATGACCCTAGCAAGGACTTTATACCCAGTACCGAGAGCAGTGTTATCCCCCTGTAGTTGCTGCAATCCAGGCGATCACCCTTCCCTTTCCAGATAGAGACGATACGTCCCATTTTCCTTTCAGCTGAGATGATGCCAGTCACCCAAATGGAAGCAACAATTGCTTGCAATGCCAGAAGGACAGCCTTACCGACAGCCTGGAGAAGTTCACCCTGGATACCAGACATCCCTGTAGCCTTACCTACCCTCAGCTTGTTCACCACCTGTGCAATCTCAGTGAGAATGGGTGGTTCACAGCTAATTGGAGGATCAGCCTCAAGAACTGTGGACCCTGAGATATCCAACGTCCTAGCCGGAGGATCAGCTTTAAACAGCTGCTCAAAGTAGCCAGCCCAGCGGGTCACAACTGTATTGTCATCCATAAGGACCGCTCCATCAGCTGCCCTGACTGCAATTCTCCGAATAACAGATTCAGATGTGCATAATGCTTTGATTTTTCTGAAAGCAGGACATTTGTCACTAGACTATAGATGGTGTGACACTTGTTCACAGATTCCTCTAACAAATGCCTACTCATCTGCCCTCAGAGCTCTCACAACCATCCTTCTCAGCTGCGACTACTCTCAATGATATCCAGAGTACCCTGCAAGATGAAACACCTCATTCTGGGAACACTGGGAACACCAACACAACCCTCAGCAACCTTCAGGGTCTTGTCATGGAAGGTCTCCCTTGGTTTTGTACACACTAAAAAGTGAAACTAACACTCTTTTGATTGACAATGTCAAAAATCTCTGTCATATCATAAGATACCTTTTTGCCCTTTTTCAAATTAATCAAGTAATTCC
Organism: Polypterus bichir lapradei; assembly: GCA_026402145.1. Classification (NCBI taxonomy): domain Eukaryota; kingdom Metazoa; phylum Chordata; class Cladistia; order Polypteriformes; family Polypteridae; genus Polypterus; species Polypterus bichir. Next base: position 11,562,783 of record JANRMT010062796.1, on the reverse strand, counting down.
ATCTATACATTTTCAATCTTACTTAGTTCAATTCAGGATCATAGCTCTCTATGAACAACTGATCAGATTAAAGTAGTGTGCAAAATATTACCTAAGCAAGCCGGTGCAAGACTGCTGTTGGCTGAACTGTCCCAGCTCTATTCTGCAGGACAGGGCTCCTAACCTCTCACAATCTTCAATATCACATGGGTATCGCCCATCAAGGATATTCATTTTGGCCTCTTCATATAACAGTCGAAGGATGCTCTCATCCTCCATCTGAAAAGTACGAGAAAAAAAACAAAATCAGTGCAAGTGCTGAAAACCAACATCTTAATAAAATACTGATAATTAAGACATATAATATCATAAACATAAGTCTGTCCATCCATAACAAATGTAGTCAAACATGACTTTATTAGGAAGAAAAAATATAAAATAAGAATCTGCATTAACAATTTCTATATTTTTGCTTTTGCATACACAGCTGAAAGGAACCACCTTTTTTAACAAACGGAGCGCAAATATTTAACTTCAAACCCTCCAAATGCTTAAGACAGCACTTAACAATATTTCGAGTCATCAAGAATGCATTAATGAAAAATGTCAGATCCATTAAAGTGCAGTAATGCCAAACCAAATAATGACTCTTATATTTGATACTTGTGTTATCCTGTCTCTATGAACACTATAAACTACCTATCTCTCAGAACTAAAAATGTCTCACTAATGCTTCTGGAAACAAACAACTCTGCGCATTTAGTACACTTGGCTTTCCATTACAAATACCCAGGTCACTGTAACAAATGTTAGTTGCATGAGTAACTCCTAAATTGTTTGAGTTGCCATAGAGCTGTGATAGTTGCAAGGCAGAGTAGCTGTTTTAAGATTCTTTTGGCAAACCAAGTGATAAGTATGTTTGACATTTTTTCTTATTTCTCGCCTCAGTTTATTCACACAAAATATTAAACACTGTAATTTTACAGATATCAGCCACTTAACCTTAAAACTAGATAAAAATATATCTGCATTTTTTTCTCAATTAAGATGTATCATAAAAAGGTCTAACAAGCAACTGTTATAATGACTATGCTTTTCTAATTCATGTAAATTAATTATAAAAAAAAATTTTAAAGTCTGGTAAGTCTGTAATTGACATTAAATATATCAGGATACTCCCCAAAAAAAAAAAAAAAAAAAAAAAAAAAAAAAGATCAGTAAAACTATTGTAGGCATGCCCAGATGAAATCAAATTTGTGTTGACATTTTACAAATAAAGATTAATGTAAATACCGTAATCATATACTCAGACACAACGTGGGGTGTGGTTGGGCAGGGGTTTCAACATAACCATACACCTCAGGACTCATTTGCAATGTTTATTTTGAGTTTGATTCTTGAAATTTGTTTTGATCTTGTCACATGAAAATAATAACTGTTTGTCTCAGACTGTTATGTTCTTCACGGGATCAGAAGAGGAAAATATTGCGATATGTAAAAAGAAACAAAAGGGATGAGCTAAATTCTAGTTGATAAATGAGTGGCAGAAATCAGGTGTCACACACATGCGCATGGCGGACAGCAGCACGATCTGGTTAATATAGAAAACCAGTGAACAGGGCTAGTCATGTGCACTAATGCCTCTTCTCCGTCCTTGCAGGAACAAGTAAAACCAGTCTTACTTTCCTCCCGGCAACAGACCACACCCCTGGATGACATCACTTCCCTTCCTTGTACTGACAACCCGCCTCTTCCTTGCTCCCCACTATATAAGCTTGCCAATCGTCTACTTCAACAGTCATGTTTTTGGCTCAGTCTTGAGAGACTACTGTATTGCTAACATCAATTTTCTATTTTTGCAGCAATCCAGACAATATACGGTGTGGATCCCCCCCAATAAACTTTTATTTTTGTCGGTTTGTATCTTTACACATCATTGGAATGAAATAAGCAGAAAGGTCCTAACACAAGGTCTGTTACTACAGATGCTTTCTCATAGTCTTCTTATTTGCATGTTGTGCCTCTCCAAATCTATCTAGGTATTCATGGCTCATAAATGTGCGTGCAGAGCAAATGAGAAAAAATAGTCTAAACATACCTAAAATAAAATGTTTTGATGCCCTTTTGGGTTTAAGTTTCATTATTAATGTCAAATGTGTACTGAGATTTTTCAGGTGAGGAAGACAGATGTATAGAGATAAATTTGTTACACTCGTTGATTGTGCTACTTAAGAGTGGTGACATGTTGTATGTTGAGTAGCACATGTAAGTAAAAATTTTATGGTACTCTATACAGGACATAATAATGACTTGCAACAAAAAAGACCTTGGAAGTTGTACTGAAAATGTAACAAGTGTATAAAGATGTTGCCTTATACAGTACACTGTGAAGTACAAGTATTTAGAGGTTTAGGTGTAGTTATATGGCTACACCTGAGAAACTGTATAGGTTTAGATTCTATAATAAATTGACATAAAAGAACTACTTAAAGATTAAAAAAAAAATAAGAGCACAATGCCATAGATGGATGCAGACAAGAACAAATTTATCAACAGATTTTAAACAAAGAAAAATATTAATACATTAAGGAAACTTTGTAGCAGTGTAGTCAGAAGCAGATCTCAGAAGCCTTTAAATCTCCCCTTACAGATTAAATTAAAAAAAAATCTCAATATATTTTTCAATACTTTAATACTATGTCAACAGAATTTGACAAACTCTGTTAGCTTAGATTATTCTTATCAAAATATTTTATGTTTCTGGTTGATGTCTGTAACTAAGAATCCTGAACACCAGAGGCCTTCACGTTGACTGTACAGTATATACCAAGAAGGAAAACAGCAATTACTGCATAATCAAGGTCCCAATCCTTATAAAAAAAAATGCAGAATCTATTTTTATTATTGATTCAGCAACTGAATTTTATTGTATTCCTCTTTTTGCAGTTCTTGTACACAAATTAAAAGACAAATGTATTACTTTTTAATGTTATTGCACATATTATAAAAACAATTTCTGGTCTTAAGCTTAAAGAAATTCTGCATTTTTCAAATAGCTTACCAAGAATTCCTTAGCTTTTGGGAAAAACACATTTCTTCTTAATTGTAAGCATGGTTCATCTGGTAAAAAAGGCAAAAAAAAAAAAAAAAAAAAAAAAAAAAAGAAATCATCAGTCAAAATAAAATAAAACCAAATACAGCAACTCCATCCATTCATGTATTTTCCATACCCATTTATCCAATTGGGGTCACAGGTGGAGCAGACCCTTCTCCACAAACCTCACAATGTCTATAATCTTTATTTTCTCTTGGAACTACAGTTGCACCAAGTGCAATAGTTTTCATACGTTACCCTCAAGATGTTAACGTAAAATTGACTGGCAAGTATAATCCGGTAACAAAGGCAAAGGTTTTAAGGGAGTTATACACACTAATCATGACAATAAAGATAGAAGTCATGTTGCTTTAAGAATTTCATTGTACACTGTACATTGTGGCAATAATGACCCTATAATCCCTATATCCTATAATGCCTCTGTCAACAAAGAATTCTGTGTTACCCCGGATCTTCAAACTAAAAAACAATCAACCTAATAACCCAACAATGATTATACTTGAACGAACTTCCATCTATTTTCTAACATTTTAATCCAGTTAAGGGTGTAATGAGCAAGAGAAATCTTTGCTTCTTTGTCCCCATGGCAGTAACCAACCCTGATTAGAATACCAATCAATTTACAAAGAAAGAGAAAAAAAAATCACACTATGTCAGTTTAGAGTTAACATGGAGTACCCAGAAAAAAAAAATCTCATAGAGAGAGAAGTGGAATGTGCACATTCCTCATGGACCATGTCCGAACTAAAAATCTAATTAAAAACTCAACCAAGAACAAGAAGTAATTATTTTAAAAATAGATTTCCAACGTCAGCCACTGTCATGTTACTTGCAGATACTTACCTCACCCTTAGCTACACCCACTGCCGAGTCTCTTGTGACATTAATAACTATTTATTAACATTGTCCTGTCACCTGAGGCTATTGGAACTCATTTTGCTATATTATAAAAAAAACAACTCCTACCAGTTACTTTTAATTACATTGTAACAAAAAAAAGTCCTGCAGTATTGCTGGTGATTATTATCTCATGTTTTGGACCTTTGTATTCACTTTATTTTACTTCTGTCTTATTGTCCCAGGCTCAGAGTTCTAGTTCCATTTTTTAATTATATTTTGTTATCCTAACATGTATTTCTTACCTCGGCCATCTGACTCACATCACTTAATTTTCCTTCACAACTGCCTCTAGTGGCTCATAGGTTTCCATATGAGCACAATGCAACCAGTTCCACAAACTACTCACCATGTGGGTATTAACAATGGATTTGTAGTCAGGTGGATACCTGGCAAGAAATGAAGGCATTAGCCCGAGTGTGGTCCAAAAAAATATGTAGCTTTTTACAATGTAGATTCATGTTGCTTTAGTTTGCTTATTTAAGTACTACCATTTTACAGTTTTGGAAAAAAAGGCCTGGCTAATGAATCACCACCTGTAGTTGTTTTAGAACAGCAGGCATGATTTTCCAAACCTGTTTTATGGTCATGAGGAAAAAATGATTCCATGGTAATTTTAGTTTTAATGGACAATTAATTCTCAATTGGAATGCTTATTTGTGCTGTTGGTGTTGCATATTTTTATTCCTTTTTTTCTCCATGTTAATGAATATTTTGTTTTGAGGAAGACTCTTTTTTTTTGTTTTAAGTTTAAAATTCTAGAACAGTTTGCCAGTATATACCCTGTGCATCAGAGACAACAGCTTCGGGTAAAAGCTGTAACAAATTCTCTCTTTAATCTCTTTTAAGCAGTGCTGGGGCTTTCCTCATTGAGATACTGTCTTCTTTTTACCTGACCTTGTTTATCTACTAGGTGAATCACATCACTGAATATACTTTATAGTGATTCATATGTCTCTGTGTCTTTCTGTTAGCTGAAGACCATCTTCTCCACAAATGAATGTTTGTCAGTCAGTCAGTCAGTCAGTCATTGTCTAACCCGCTATATCCTAACACAGGGTCACGGGGGTCTGCTGGAGCCAATCCCAGCCAGCACAGGACACAAGGTAGGTACAAATCAGGGGCAGGGCGCCAGGCAACCACAGTTTATGTTTGTCCAAAGGTAAATTAATCATGGATGCAAAACGCTGGGAAAAGACCTGGGGTAGGATAATCAATCGAGTGTGGAGTGAAATTACCCCTTCTTCATATGGTCCTAATGTAACAATACAATCTTTTTTCAATCTTTTAACATTTAGAAGAACGTAATTAAGTCTGTTAACATATACAGTGGTGTGAAAAACTATTTGCCCCCTTCCTGATTTCTTATTCTTTTGCATGTTTGTCACACAAAATGTTTCTGATCATCAAACACATGTAACCATTAGTCAAATATAACACAAGTAAACACAAAATGCAGTTTTTAAATGATGGTTTTTATTATTTAGGCAGAAAAAAAATCCAAACCTACATGGCCCTGTGTGAAAAAGTAATTGCCCCCTTGTTAAAAAATAACCTAACTGTGGTGTATCACACCTGAGTTCAATTTCCGTAGCCACCCCCAGGCCTGATTACTGCCACACCTGTTTCAATCAAGAAATCACTTAAATAGGAGCTGCCTGACACAGAGAAGTAGACCAAAAGCACCTCAAAAGCTAGACATCATGCCAAGATCCAAAGAAATTCAGGAACAAATGAGAACAGAAGTAATTGAGATCTATCAGTCTGGTAAAGGTTATAAAGCCATTTCTAAAGCTTTGGGACTCCAGCGAACCACAGTGAGAGCCATTATCCACAAATGGCAAAAACATGGAACAGTGGTGAACCTTCCCAGGAGTGGCTGGCCGACCAAAATTACCCCAAGAGCGCAGAGACGACTCATCCGAGAGGTCACAAAAGACCCCAGGACAACGTCTAAAGAACTGCAGGCCTCACTTGCCTCAATTAAGGTCAGTGTTCACGACTCCACCATAAGAAAGAGACTGGGCAAAAACGGCCTGCATGGCAGATTTCCAAGACGCAAACCACTGTTAAGCAAAAAGAACATTAGGGCTCGTCTCAATTTTGCTAAGAAACATCTCAATGATTGCCAAGACTTTTGGGAAAATACCTTGTGGACTGATGAGACAAAAGTTGAACTTTTTGGAAGGCAAATGTCCCGTTACATCTAGCGTAAAAGGAACACAGCATTTCAGAAAAAGAACATCATACCAACAGTAAAATATGGTGGTGGTAGTGTGATGGTCTGGGGTTGTTTTGCTGCTTCAGGACCTGGAAGGCTTGCTGTGATAGATGGAACCATGAATTCTACTGTCTACCAAAAAATCCTGAAGGAGAATGTCCGGCCATTTGTTCATCAACTCAAGCTGAAGCGATCTTGGGTGCTGCAACAGGACAATGACCCAAAACACACCAGCAAATCCACCTCTGAATGGCTGAAGAAAAACAAAATGAAGACTTTGGAGTGGCCTAGTCAAAGTCCTGACCTGAATCCAATTGAGATGCTATGGCATGACGTTAAAAAGACGGTTCATGCTAGAAAACCCTCAAATAAAGCTGAATTACAACAATTCTGCAAAGATGAGTGGGCCAAAATTCCTCCAGAGCGCTGTAAAAGACTCATTGCAAGTTATCGCAAACGCTTGATTGCAGTTATTGCTGCTAAGGGTGGCCCAACCAGTTATTAGGTTCAGGGGGCAATTACTTTTTCACACAGGGCCATGTAGGTTTGGATTTTTTTTTCTCCCTAAATAAAAACCATCATTTAAAAACTGTATTTTGTGTTTACTTGTGTTATATTTGACTAATGGTTAAATGTGTTCGATGATCAGAAACATTTTGTGTGACAAACATGCAAAAGAATAAGAAATCAGGAAGGGGGCAAATAGTTTTTCACACCACTGTAAAATACTGTATGTACACCTCTTTAAATACTTACTTGGATGTGTAATTGATAACTATTGTCAACCTAGGTCTTGAAAAACCAGTTAATTAATTAAAGTGGTTCAGAATTAACTGGTGATACATTTCAGGATTTTTGGGTAGTATATAAAAGGATACCTTAAAGGAAAAAAGACGCAGATTAAAGGAATGACTTGGTCATGCTGCCTAAAATATAAAAAGGTCTGTCCAGCACTATCTAATATACAGTGGGTCTCACTAACTTTGGCTTTTGTCCTCAGAGGGATGTTATCAGCACATAATTTCTATAGGCACATCATGTTGTGATCAAACAAAATGCAAGAAAAATCATGAAGCATATCATTTAGCAAAACACTGCAAAGCCATTTGTAGGGCTGTGGAACTCCATTATAAAATGCTCAGGGTCATATTATGCAAAGGGAAAAAGCTGCCCAAATCTCTCAAGTGCATGTAGTAATGTGCCTGTTAGGGGTCTACAGGCCTCTCTCACATAAAAAGTGCTAATCAAAATATTACTAAGATGCTGTTACTGAAAATTAAGTGAGCAGTGTATGTTCAAAACCCACAAATATAAATGAGCATAATCTGCAAAGAAGAATGGACCATAATTACTTCACAGGGTTGTTACGGAATGAAAGTGTTTGTTTTAAGTTATTGTTACTAAAGTTAAAGTAACTGAGTATTTTATCCAAAGGGAGCAATTACTTTTTCACATGGGACATAAGATGTTGCATAATTAGCTTTAATTAAGAAAGTAAATAAACCCCAATATTTGTGTTAATTACTCACTAAAAGTTCTTTTTATCTAATATGATATGTTAGTTAAAAATCTTATGACAATAACTATAAAAATATGCAAAAATGCAGAAAATCAGAATGGAGGCAAATATTTTTATTGCACTGTAAAAATGCTTAGAGCCCTGGGATTACACTGTGAAACACACTACAGAAAGTATTATACACGGATTCACATACAGCACAATAGAGGTGAACCTTAAGCTATTTAGTTTCAGATTTAGACAGATGTTCCTAGTTAAATTATTATTTAAAAGAGCAGAAAAAAAAAACCTCATTTGTCCGCAGGTTAAATTTTATCTGTAAATAAAAACAAAAAAGCCCCATCTATGTACATAAGATGTATTACAAAGAATCACACAAAATTATTTCAAAAAAGAACCTAAACTATATTCCCAAGAATAAATATACTTTATATTTCAAAAGAATCAATACTAATGAAAAAGCCGGAAACTATTATCCTTACCATGTGCGATGTCATCATCTGAGCAGTCAGTAAATCTATACAATAGATCCTGCCACTGTCGGCACAATTTGTAAGGCTGGTGTTTGGGTTTAAGCTGTAGTTCTTTTAAAAAAAAAATAAAAAAAGTAAAAAAGTAAAACTCATTAAACATTTTGGTGCAGAATTAGTTTGTAATACAGATCTTTAAAAATATTTAAATGATATAGTCAGTAACATAACTACTCACAATTTATCTTAATACACAAATAATGTTATACAGTATGCACTGTATGTTACATACAAAAAAAAGGTTAATACTGTACATACTTAAACCAATCATAGATAGTCCTAAATAAAAGAGAAACCTGGACCCAATGCTAAGGATGTACTTTGCCACCGAATGCCTAGTTGTTACGTAAGCCACACAACCAAGTCGAGCACAGTGAAAATTCTGCATGGACGCAGTATGTTTGCTCACTACCCCTAAGGCAAAGGGTGGGTATCGGGTACAATGCCAGTCAAGTGGCTGGTAAGACTGACACACATTCTCTAGCAGGAAAAGAGCCAGTGCTTCTGTAAGAGGTTATGAAATATTCTCAAACTGTTGTGTGACTCACTTCCATGTACAGCAGTGGCTGTGGAACCAAACTTTTCACTCTGCGGGGGGGTTGTCTTTCTCCTACACTGGAGTTGCCCACAATAAGATGCACATACAGTTTTTGCATTAGTGGACAAGGGAGTTAACTTAATGCAACTTCAAGTTGCACAAAGGAATAGTTCAACTGTTGTTTAAACTTAAGTGCCTAACAGTGATTCAAAATATTCATTGCTAAAACAGGCATCCCCCACTCACTCTGTAGTCCCACTAAAAGATTTAAATATTCATGTGAGAGACTGATACAGAACAGCCTTTCTGATGTGAATCAGAGTGGTGAATTATAATGCTGTTAGTCAGCAACTGCCTTGCTCCTCGAGAAGTTTATAAAGTCAGTGTGAAGAAAAATAAAATCATACCAAGAAGGGGAGAGACGATCCATAAGGTAAACACATCTCCTGCAATTTCAGGAAGCTGCAAGGCTTCTCTGACACTTCGTCCTAAATCTTGAGCCGTAATAGATGTCATGTTATCTACCATCAGCTGGACTGCAGTGTCATTCACAAGATAGATTAGAACCTCTAAAGCTAGACAAAAGAGGAAATATAATTTAGCAAGATAAATAAAGATCACAAAAATAACTCTGAAAGATTTTTTCCATAACAGAGTAGTTACATGTCATAGTTAATGTAAAATTTAATTCAGACAAATACTCATAAATGGAGGAAATGTGGTTTAATTGTACTTTGCATCACCTTTTTGTACTTTCAAAAGTGTATGTAAAGTGTAAAAGTCATGTGCAGAAGGTAGGAAAATATCCTGAGTTCAATGTGCCCTTAATAGCAACTGTGGGACTCCCTCCAATAAAAAGGTCATTTGAGATAGAAGTTTAAAGGAAAAACAGATGAGGAAGATGCCTAAAATAACATTAAGCATGCTTATTTCATAATAAACTAACAAGGGCAAACAGTGAATGCCTTTTTTTTTATAGAAAGTGGGTTTTTTCTTGACATAAAAAGCACAGATCACTGCATATGATTTGGATTGATTGCTGAATTCTAAATATCCAAATCCTTGATTGCATAAGTACTTTCAAAAACACGTATATTATTCAAGACAAGTTTATCAATATTTTCTATTTGACCTTCATTTTATTGTCAATAATAAGGCACACTACACCACATGCTGTAAATAACTGTGAAAGATACAAAATCTTCTTATCTGTGACGTCACTTACCACGAGCACCAGCTGAGGACAGACTGCCTCTCTGTGATGGCTCTGATGGCTCAGAAGGAAGTCCTGAGTCACATCCCTCCATCTGTAAATACGATTTGGTCTTTTTATAACAATGCACTAGAAAGAGGGGAAAGAAAGGAAGAGAAACACATAAAGAAAGACTGATTTCCCCCCTTTTTCCATTTGCCAAGATCACACTAAATAACTTCTTTCTTAGTTCACCACCTGATCAAGGCACTATGCATTGATGGACTGAAGGCCAGACACCCGCATGACCATCTAATTTCCACTTCCACAGGAAGCCTGTAAACCATGAGGACTGATTGAGATCACTTATGTTAGGTAGAATGGCCAGTGGGGGCTGGGTGGTCTCAAGGCCTTGGAACCCCTGCAGATTTTGTTTTTTTTTTTTCCCCTCCAGCCCCCTGGAGTTTTTTTTTTGTTTGTTTTTTCTGTCCTCCTGGTCATCTGACTGTACTTTATTCTTTATTACTTAGTATTGCCAAATCTTATTTTTATATTTTTCTTTTATCTTTCTTCATCTTGTAAAGCACTTTGAGGTGCAACATTTGTATGAAAATGTGCTATATAAATAAATGTTGTTGTTGTAGTTTCACATATTACAGATATCCCTAATGAGACGATCACTAACTGCATGACTTAGCTAAAAATATTAACAACGGACGCTTTCAGGCAAGCTTTCTTAAAAGCATGTTGTTATTAGGTAAATAATCACCATAGTCCATTTAATTTATTTCAATAGATCTGACAAAATGTGACTTTTAGCACTACAGTAACCAAATGTTTTGGTAAAAAAAATCCAAATCTGAAAATTTCCACATCTTAAATATTTGAACAGCATATCAGTACAAACACTTCACACATTCTTCACTCTGGGTTTGAATTCCTTGCCCAATCACAGCTCATGTCTGTGTGTTTTTATTTTATCTCTGTATACCTTTTTTCCCCTTCCACATGCTTGTTAGGTCAACTGGACAATTCAGAGTTGACTCGCTGTGACTGTGGGTGTGTAAGCCCTACGTGACTTGCCTCATGCCTGATGCTGCTGGGATTGGTTTTGGCCATCCACAACCAGAAGCTAGGCAAGCGAGTTTCAGAATGTTAGGTCATATCTTATACATTCTAGTCCGACAAAGAGCACATCAGACACCTGAGGGACTCTGAGATGGTGAGAAATAAGATTTTCTAGTCTGATGAGACCAAGACAGAACTTTTTGGCCTTAATTCTAAGCGGTATGTGTGGAGACAACCAGGCACTGCTCATCACTTGTCCAATACAGTCCTCACAGTGAAGCATGGCGGTGGCAGCATCATGCTGTGGGGGTGTTTTTCAGCTACAGGGACAGGACGACTGGTTGCAATCGAGGGAAGATGAATGCGGCCAAGTACAGGGATATCCTGGACAAAAACCTTCTCCAGAGTGCTAAGGACCTCAGACTGGGCCGAAGGTTTACCTTCCAACAAGACAATGACCCTAAGCACACAGCTAAAATAACGAAGGAGTGGCTTCACAACAACTCTGTGACTGTTCTTGAATGGCCCAGCCAGAGCCCTGACTTAAACCCAATTGAGCATCTCTGGAGAGACCTAAAAATGGCTGTCCACCAACGTTTACCATCCAACCTGACAGAACTGGAGAGGATCTGCAAGGAGGAATGGCAGAGGATCCCCAAATCCAGGTGTGAAAAACTTGTTGCATCTTTCCCAAGACGACTCATGGCTGTATTAGCTCAAAAGGGTGCTTCTACTAAATACTGAGCAAAGGGTCTGAATACTTAGGACCATGTGATATTTCAGTTTTTTTTTTTTAATAAATCTGCAACAATTTCAAAAATTATTTTTTTTGTCTGTCAATATGGGGTGCTGTGTGTACATTAATGAGGGAAAAAATTAAATGATTTTAGCAAAAGGCTGCAATATAACAAAGAGTGAAAAATTGAAGGGGGTCTGAATACTTTCCATACCCACTGTATGCTTATTCTATCAATCTATCAAACAAACGTATGACTGAATTAGCCAAACATTGCTTCCTAGTCCAATAACAGAATTTGTGCGGTATATATTATTGCAGTAATTGCCCAGGAAGAAATGAAAAATATTAAACATAAGAGATAATGAACACCTATCTCAATTATATACCAAACAATACTAAAGTTCAACCTGAGAACTTTTACTCTTCAATGTATACTTTATTTTAATACTAACTTAGAAGCTTACAAACACAAAAAATATACATCCATTTTCAGACTTGTTTCTTTTTCCAATTAAGTTTTGTGGAGCATTTTACTAGAAATATTTAAAATTGTTTGAAACATTCTGAACTGTCATTGTTTACACGTCTTAAACAACTATTATCACTGATAATTTCTGTATTATCTATATCTATTATTTATTTATTATATTACATATTTATTGACTATAATACCATACATTGCATCAATCTTGTCTTTGCACAATGTCTTGTCTTGTTTGTGTTTTAATTTTAATTTTAATTTTAATTCTATTTTTAATTTAATTTTAATTTTTTATTTGCACTTCATTTTGTTACATTGTGGACCCTGAGCTTCGCAATTTCGTCTATTTGTATACTTGTATATGGTTGAGATGACAATAAAGTTCGCTTTGACTTATGAGAGAGTTCTATAATCAGTGAACATTAAATATTGAGCATGAACTAAAGGGTATTTTATATTTACTAAAACACTTTTAGAAGATTATATATCTATATACATAAAATCCTAAGCCTAAAACTGCAATGATTTTGTGCAACGATTTTATGTGACGTTTTTATGTAACATTTTTTTGTTAAATCGGGCTTATTTTAAAACCTACACATACAGTGATCCCTCGCTATATCACACTTCGACTTTCGCGGCTTCACTCTATCGTGATTTTTTTATCATACACGCTTACGTCACTACGCATGTGCTTTCTGAGAACTTTTATCTAAGCCCCACGATGGCTCATAAACGTGCTGCTTTTTCTAAGCCTTCTGACAATAAAACTAAGTGCCAGAGGAAGATGCTTGCTATCTAGGAGAAGGTGAAACTCTTGGATATGATCAAAGATGGCAATACCCTACAAAAGCCTCCTCACACATATGAAAAGACAGCGCCAGCAACTGTCTATCAAGATGTTCTTCAGCCGCGCACCCAGACACCCACTGCCTACTCTTAGTACTCCTTCAGCGGAAGAAGACAACGAAGCACCTGCTGAATATACTGCACCACCTGAAGACTCTCCTACTGAGGTTGTGCCTTCATAGGTTAGTGGTTGTGTGTAAGAACTGTGTGTGTGTAATTAAATGTACAGTACAATAATCTACTATATAAAAGCGGTCAGGATTGCAAAGCGTAGCGGTATTCCGCTTATCACAGACTTACTGCTTGCGGCTTGCAGTACGAAGCGACGCGATGTGAGCAGAGTTCTGCTGCTCCCATCGTCCCCTTGCTTTTGTGCGCGATGCGCTGGAAAAATAGACAAAATTATGTCTCTGGAAATAATTAATGTTGATGGAGCACAAAAGCCTCACTGCATAGTAAATATCAGGGGAGATGGTGCTGGCTTATTCTCATCTATAGCTTATTTAGTGCATGAAACTCCGTCTTTAGCGGTACAGATTCGGGCTGACATTGTACGACTTTGGACAGGCACTCGAGGGGATAAAAAAACTTAGGTTTTCAGGAGATGTTATGAATGGGCACTTTAATGTTCTCATTCTCTACACTTACATGCCTGATGTACAAATGCAGCGCACACAAATTGAGGATAAAAGTCGGTCGCCTTAAAAGGCGGGTGAGCCTAGTAATAATATATTTGTAACGTCTAATATGTCCTATTTTCTCTTATTTTGTCTAATATATTGGGTAATACGAGCGTAATGGTGACTAAAGTGTGTTATTTCATGTCTAGAGGGCACTAATAATGTTAAAAAACGTATTTAGAAGGTCGTAAACAGGTTTTCTATACTCTAACTGCAAAAATATTCGATTTATAAATAAAGAATCCTACTTAGTGAAAATTCATTTATCACGGTAGAGTCTGGAACGGATTAACCGTGATAAACGAGGGTTCACTTTATATGTTTGGTATCATTCTTTTCAGAATTTATCGAACTTTAGTGTGATTTTGTTAGATTTTCAGATTATTATTCCGTTTTCAAATTATAAACTAAAAAAATATCAAGAACTCACGTCCCGCAAGACGAGACTTTGTGCCAAGAGATTTAACCACGCCCGGGACCGGAAATAAAAGACAAAGAGTAGATGGCAAAGACAGCTGCTGTACAGGCTTTTAAATGTTTGAAGCTCTGCATGACATGCAGATCATGTGGCACGGCGGCAGCAGTAAGTCAGCAGCTGATCGAGCAAAAAGGAGGTAAAAAAAAAAACAAAAAACAGTATTTGTTTCCCATTGTATCACCATTTAAGAGGGAGTTTCGGAGGCGCAACCACATCTCCTTGGGGTGCATTCAGCCCCCCTCTTCACAACACGAAAGACAGAGACGCAAAGTGGCTGGCACGTAGCGCAGGCCAATGGGGTTGGCGAGCAGGGGGCAAGCCCCCTAGTGCCAATATACATTTTTCAAACTTAAAACGCAAAACCATCTGTATTCAAATGAGAATATGTCTAGTGATGTTTAACTATTAGTAGTATGAGATCCAAAGCACGAGCAATAATGATTATACTTGAAAAAACTTCCACCAAGTTTGTAACCTGGTTTTCCAAATCACATTCATGGGGGACAGGACTCGACCCCAACATTACGGACCAATTTTCTTATGTTGAAGGGAACCAGAAAAAAAATTCCCGCAGGCAGAGAAAGAGTACGAAAACTCCACATTCAGCCATGGATCTGAACTAAGGGGATGTGAGGCAGCACAACTAATCACTGCTCAACCGAATGGTCCAATAGAAACAAAGAGCAGTAAATACTTTAAAAATGCTTTTTAAGGTCTAACTGTATATTTCCTTTTTTGGAGCTTGTCCATTCAGTAAAAAAATAAAAAATAAAGTTACCAATCAACCAAATATACAGACCTTTGAAACAAGAGCAGAAAGTAAAGCAGCCACGTAATACCTACCCAAACACATGGAGAATGTGCAAAATCCACACATTCAACCTGGGAATCAAAACCTAAACTCTGCAGTGAGAATTTAGAAATAGTAACCACAGTGCCACTGCACTCACCTTCTTTGCCCTGGGCTCTGTAAACACATTTAATATGTGCAACAGGTATGCAGTATTTCAAAAATAACAATAATCATCTATTTCTTTCGGCTGCTCCCATTACGGGTTGCCACACTGGATCATCTTCTTCCATATCTTTCTGTCCTCTGCATCTTGTTCTGTTATACCCATCACCTGCATGTCCTCTCTCACCACATCCATAAACCTTCACTTAGGCCTTCCTGTTTTCCTCTTCCCTGGCAGCTCTATCCTTAGCATACTTCTCCCAATATACTCAGCATCTCTCCTCTGCACAAGTCCAAACCAACGCAATCTCACACAAACACAATTCCTTTAAACATATACACACCCCATAAAACTGCCCCATGACTTGGCCTGGGCCTGATATATGTGGTAGCTTATCCTAGAAAATACTTTGAATAATATAATAAGAAGAGCAATCAAGAATCCAAGATACTCATTTGATAAAATATTGTCACATATAACCTCATTTCTTACTTCATACCTCGTAGAAGGAACAGACTGAACTAATTACATTTAATAAACAGGAATAATTTAATAAATCTATATTGAAATTTATTATTATTTTCGAGATGTACAGTAAAATGAAAAGAAAAATTTCCATTTTAGAATAGTTCTTTAAACATGGAATTTAACACCAATCCGTAATTGTGTTTTTAGAAAGTCGTATAATCGTTAAGTTTTTGTTTTTTTTCATTTTCCAGCCCCTTTTACTTATGTCCACTATAACTTGTTTCTTGTTCTGCCTGTTTGATCACTGTGCCTTTAAATTTTAACAATGCGGTAAGTTTGCAAATATTTCTTCCTATGCTTGTTAAAATTCATAGCTGAAAAGGTGGTTAAATTATTTGTCTTATGGTTTTCCCATTTTTAATTTTTTTCCATAATATGTATTCTCATGTGCGCCTACATTAAATGCTTTAGAACAGATTTCGGACAGCCCAAATCTAATTTTAAAACTTTCAAGTTTTTTGTTTATTAGATCAGACGGAATAAAATAACGAACTACAATCCCAATGTCATAATCTATCGTAACAAACGCTGATTGGAAGAATGATAGATTCACCTTTATCTGTATTTCACTGTGTGTGGGAGGTTTCAACTTTTTAGATATCTAATTCACAGCAGTTAGAAGTCTTTAATTTTTAGCAAAGTATCATGTAATATATAATACATGACTGCAAATAACAGGAGAAAAAAGCAACAAAAACATATAAAACTATTTTACCTTAACGAAACAAATATTATTTAAACTATGTAACCGCCAAACCAATATCTGCAAACTTCCACCAACTGATTACACGAGGAGTGTCGCGAAGATGTCATCAGTGCGGCTGCTGCTGTTGTTGTTTATGCAGCCGCAAAACCACTTAACTGTATTTACTGCACATTTGATATTCAGCATTCAGCTCAGTCTCTCGCCAGTCTGTCCATTTTTTCTTACCTGGCTAACCGCTTGGCCTAAGTGGCTTCTTCTCACAGATCAAAAATAAGCTTCTAAAAAACTAGGTAAGACTGAGGGGCGAAGAAAAAATGAAATAAGTAAATAGCTCCAACAGAACCCTTCGGGTCCCTCCCTCAACCCGGAAAGAATTCCGATGCTAACGTCAACAAACGTCATAACAAAGTCATCGTCAGTGGGCGGAGCTGAGACAAAATGTGAATGAGTTGGCGGCAGGGAGGCAACGTTTTGAAAAATGATCCGTGGTAAACATTGCGCTGTCATCAGTTTGCAGCTAATTTTAAACAAACACAGGAAAGAGTACTAACGGCATTCAGAACATTTTTGCGTGTTCTCTCGTTTATGCCTTACTTGAAAAAACTTATTTGAGTTTTATTTCACAAGTGAATGATACCTTTATTTTATTTTATGCTTATTGATCCAGTGTGTGCATTAATTGTTTTCACTTTATTCAGCCTCCTTAAATACTGGGCCTGTTACACTGGGGTTAAAATTAGTCTGATTCTTTGTTACTAAGGACATTTTCATAATCAGACAGAAAGCACCAGAGGGCATCACAATGACTGTGACTTCCCAGGCAATCTCAGCAGTCCAAGTGATTCAATTCTAGGCTGGACTGAGAGGTTTTACATAGTAGGTTATATAGTCCAGGCCATTAAAATGATGTAAAAATGAATTTCATTCACTTTCTTCACCCAGTTTTTCAGAAGAGGAAAGTAACAAAAGGCACAATATATTAACTGGAATAGATGGGGAAGGGCATCCGGTGTAAAATTTTGCCAGATCAATATGCGGACAACAATACAGATTTCCATACGGGATTGGTTAAGGCCCGGGTTCACAATGGTTGCCACCTGTACTGTTAGCCAACAGAGTGCTGGTGGAAATTGGGCTACTGTTGGCTGAAGAAGGAGAAGAAAAGGGGAAAGACATGTCCGGAGGCAAAGGGAGAAGAGGAAGGTAAAGAGAGTGGAAGTGTGGTTAGGAGTTTTGAATGCTGGAAGTATGGCTAGTAAAGGGAGAGAGCTGATATGATGGAGAGAAGGAAGGTTGGTATATTGTGTGTGCAAGAGACCAGATGGAAGGCGGGATGAAATTGTTCTACCATGGTGTGTATGGGTGGAGAAATGGGATGGGGTTTTCCTGAAGGAACAGTATGTCAAGTGTTTTGGAGGTGAAAAGAGAGTCAGACAGAGTGATGATTACGAAGCTGGAAATTGAAGGTGTGATGATGAGTGTTGATTGTGCATATACCCTGCAAGTTGGATGTCCAATAATGAGAAAGAAGATTTCTGGAATGAGTTCAATGAAATGGTGGAGAGTGTACATGTTGGTAAAGGGAATAGAGGAGATGAGGTGGTGATGGGCAGGTATGGCGTCAAGGAGAGAAATGCAGAAGGTCAGATGGTAGTGGATTTTGCAAAAAGGATGGACATGGCTGCTGTGAATGCGTATTTTAAGAAGAGAGATGAACACAGGGTGACGTACAAGAACAGAGGAAGATGTACACAGGTAGATTATATCCTATGCAGAAGGGTCAGTCTGAAGGAGATTGGAGACTGCAAAGTGGTGGCAGGAAAAAGCGTAGTTAGGCATCAGGGGATGGTGGTCTGTAGGATGACGCTGGATATCAAAAATAGGAAGAGAGTGAGAACAGAGCCAAGGGTCAAATGGTGGAAGGTGAAAAAGGAAGACAGTAAGGTTGAGTTCAGCGAGGAGCTTAGGGTGATAAAGGATAAAGATGGAAACATACACACAAACGAGGAGAGTGTGCTGAGTAGATGGGAAGAGTACTTTGAAAGGCTGATGAAGAGAATGAGAGAGAGAGAAGGTTGGATGATGTGGCAATAGTGAATCAGATTAGCGAGGAGGATGTAAGGACAGCCATGAAGAGGATGAGGAATGGAAATGCCGTTGGTCCAGATGACAAACCTGTGGAAACATGGAGGTGTTTAGGAGAGATGGCAGTGGAGTTTTTAAGCAGATTGTTTAATGTAATCTTGAGAAAGTAAGAGTATGCCTGAGGAGTGGAGAAGTATACTGGTACCGATTTTTAAGAATAAAGGAGATGTGCAGAACTGTAGTAACTACAGAGGGATAAAATTGATCAGCCACAGCATGAATTTATTGGAAAGTGTAATGGAAAATAGGCTAAGAAGAGAGGTGATGATTAGTGAGTAGCAGTATGGTTTCTTGCCGGGAAAGAGCACCACAGATGTGATGTTTGCTCTGAGGGTGTTGATGGCGAAGTATAGAGAAGCCCATAAGGAGCTACATTGTGTCTTTGTGGACCTGATGAAAGAATATGATGTGGTGCCTAGAGAGGAGTTACAGTACTATAAGTGGAAGCCGGGAGTAGCAGAGAAGTATGTAGGAGTGGTACGGAATATGTATGAGGGAAGTGTGTAGTGTGGTCTTTGGTAGGAGTGACAGATGCAATGAAAGTAGAGGTGGGATTACATCAGTCATCAGCTCTGAGCCCTTTCCTATTTACAATGGTGATGGATATGTTGACAGACAAGATTAGACAGGAGTCCCCATGGACTATGATGTTTGAGGATGACATTGTGATACGTAACAAGAGTAGGGAACAAGGTGAGAAGACCATGGAGAGGCAGAGATATGCTCTAGAGATTAGAGGAATGAAGGTCAGTAGGAACAAGACAGAATACATGTGTGTGAATGAGAGGGAGGTCAGAGGAATGGTGAGGATGCAGGGAATAGCATTGGTGAGGGTGGTGAGTTTAAATACTTGGGATCAACAGTACAGAGTAATGGGGAGTGTGGAAGAGAGGTGAAAAAGGCAGGGTGAAGTGGGTGGAGAAGAGTGTCAGGAGTAATTTGTGACAGACGGGTGTCAGCAAGAGTGAAAGGGAAGGTCTACAGGGCGGTAGTGAGACCAGCTATGTTATATGGATTGTAGATGGTGGCACTGACTAAAAACAGGAGACAGAGCTGGAGGTGGCAGAGTTAAAGATGTTAAGATTTGCATTGGATGTGACGAGGATGAACAGGATTAGAAATGAGTACATTAGAGGGTTATCTTAGGTTGAATGGTTGGGAGACAAATTCAGAGTGGCGAGATTATGTTGGATTGAATGTGTGCAGAGGAGAGATACTGGGTATATTAGGAGAAGGATGTTAAGGATGGAGCTGCCATATAAGATGAAAAGAGGAAGGCCTAAGTGAAGGTTTGTGGATGTGGTGAGAGAGGACATAAAAGTGGTGGGCATTAAAAGCATGATGCAGAAGACAGGAAGATATGGAAAAAGATGATCCACTTTGGTGACCCTTAACGGGAGTAACCGAAAGATGAAGAAGAAGAAGAATAAGAGCATTACAATCATACATTTGTGCAAAGACCCTAACCCTGTACTCAGTCATGAGCACTATACAAAAGCAAAATAAATTGAGCTTATGCCCAGCAGGACAATTTTGCCAACTTATTCATGCATCTTTGAATTTTAGGATTTAACCTACACACATCATGGAAAATCATGCAAACACCACATGGAGCACAGGCACAGCATAAAGGAATCAAACAGGAATACAGACACTGAGAGGTGGCATTGTAACATGGTAGGTCTTCATTGTTTGCTTGCTCAACAGGTCCATTAAATATGCTTAATGCAACAAGACTGTAAATTGCTTTCCATGTTTACAGAAAATGACAGTGGTACAAATTTGTTAAGTTCCATGGTGACTCTAAATTATGAACATAAGAAAAGTTTAGTTGAGGACAGCAATTTGGTCCTGCTTAACATATCAAATCTTCATCACCTATCAAGATAAAAGTTATAATTCCTGGTCAGGTTACTTTGAGCTACATTTCAGAACCAGATTTCCCCATGTTAAATTACATTTGTGAGATATTTATTCATGATTCTGTCTGTCTCACAGTGAACAATTAATGTTAAAGTAACAGGTGATACTTGTCTAATTTATCCATTGGTCTGTTTTAGAACCTTTTTTGTTTCAATACAAGGTCATTGGGAGAGATGTTTGCAATGCAAAATCAGTTCTGCATGAGATACCAGTCCTTTGATGAATACATTAACTCATACCATGTCAAACTTGAAATGCTGATTGACCTAATATAGTCACTGGATTAGGCTTTGGACTTCAAACATTGAGGTTGTGTATTCAAATCCCACTACTAACACTATGTTACCATGAACAAGTCATTTGACCTGCCTCTGCTCCAACTGGAAAACCTAAAGAAATATAACCAATTAGCCAACCCGCGGCATAGCATACACTGCATCATTATCAACGTGAACAGTCAACATGGTTCACAGCTGCATGTGGACTGTAGCACAGACCAAAGCGAGTGAGGATGTGTTTGGTGACGTGTTGGGGGCGGGCACATCAGCAAGCAGTGTGCATGCCTCGAGAGCGAGGATGGACGCGGGAGGAGGGTGAGAGTTGGCGGGCGGGGCTCTGTCGTGCATTCCCCATGACGCAGCAGGAGGGTTAGAGTGGGCGGTCGGGGCTCTGTCGTGCGTACCCCATGGTCGGGTGACTTGGTCGATTATATATACAGTGGAACTTCGGTTCCCGACCATAATGCGTTCCTAAACTCTGGTTGTAAACCGATTTGGTCGTGAACCAAAGTAATTTCCCCCATAGGATTGTATGTAAATACAATTAATCCGTTCCAGACAGTACAAACTGTATGTAAATATATATTTGTTTAAGTTTTATACCATAGAATGCACAGTGTAATAGTAAACTAAATGTAAAAACATTGAATAACACTGAGAAAACCTTGAACAACAGAGAAAACTAACACTGCAAGAGTTCACGCTATTGCGCTACGAACCGCTCGCCAAAAACAGTTTTTTAATGAGTTTTAAGCACAGGGAAAAAATTAACATTTGAAAAATCCGTAGTTTAATAAACAACCAAGAAAAGTAACATTGCAACAATGCACGCGCGTGCCTGTGTATGTGTGTCTCTCTCTCGCACGCCTGTGTGTGTGTGTCTCTCGCGTGCGCCTGTGTGTGTGTGTGTCTCTCTTGCGTGTGTGTGTCTCTCTAGTGCCTGTGTGTGTGTGTCTCTCGCGTGCGCCTTTGTGTGTGTCTCTCTTGCGTGTTTGTGTCTCTCTCGCGCCTGTGTGTGTGTGTGTCTCTCCCATGCGCCTGTGTGTGTCTCTCTCTCGCGTGCCTCTGTGTGTGTGTGTCTCTCTCGCGCGCGCCTCTGTGTGAGTGTCTGTCTTGCGCATTTGTGTCTCTCTCGCGCGTCTGTGTGTGTCTCTCTCGCGCGCCTGTGTGTGCGTGTCTCTCTCGCGCACCTGTGTGTGTGTGTGTGTCTCTCTCGCGCGCCTGTGTGTATGTCTCTCTCGCACCTGTGTGTGTGTCTCTCTCTCGTGTGCCTGTGTGTGTGTCTCTCTCATGTGGACTGTAGCACAGATGAAAGCAACTGAGGCTGTGTTTGGTGAGTTGTTGCGTGCGGGCACATGAGCTGGTAGTGCATATGCCTCGAGAGCAACGATGGATGCAGGAGGAGGGTTACAGTTGGTGGGCGGGGCTCTGTCGACCGTATCCCATGGTCTTAGAGTTAGTGGGCGGGGCTTAGTGAGTTGGTGGGCGTGGCTCTCTGTCTTGCTTGCGCTCTCTGTCTTGCGTGTCCTTAGTGAATTATATATATAAATTATATCATAAATGTTGCTTTGGATAAAGGCGTTCACCAAATCAGCAAATGTAAATGTACATTTTTTAAATTTGGGAGGAATCTAAATTCATTGGAGAAATTCCAGACAAACGGGGAACACAGAAACTCCATACAAGTAATTACTGGGCTAGACATCAAACACAAGTCTCTGGCACTTAAACCAATATGCCTCAGTGCTATTCAATCTATTTACTCAGACATGCCTTCTGTTAATCCCTATTTGTTTAAGATTAGCAAAACCATACATAATATTTGATGTAGCATCACAGGTCATTTCAGATAATTTCCTATTAGACCTGGATGAAATTTATCAAAAAAAAAGTGTGGTTGACTGGAAAATCTGCTTATTTCCTAATAAGAAACTGGCATCATCACCAACATTCATAATTTACTGGAGACTTGTAGTTCAGGACAGTGATATGGAAGCATACAAGAAATACAAGAAGAGCTCAGGAATGCATTTAGAGTTGTTAAATGTCATTCCTGGATTATCTTAGTAACTCTATTCCACATTACTTGTGATTCATGTAAATTGTGGGAAGGTATAAAGATGCTTACTAATTATAAACTATCATCCAATTTCATACATGTTTACTCTGCCATATGAATTTTTTGTAACCACGTTGATTTAGAAAACCAAGTTCCTGTGATGCAAGTGACCACAGCACCCTATGATTCATCCTTCTTTTTTCTAAGGATGACATAAGAAGGGATTTTTAAATGAGTCAACATCGAAGAAGATGGAATTTCAAGGGCATATTTTTAACAATCTGTAGGAACCAATTAGCTGCTTTATTTCACGAGAATTTAATGACTCACAAAGACAATCTCTGTTTCCCACTGGCTTCAAAAAGACAACAATTATTCCCATGCCAAAGAAATCCAAAGTGGATTGTCTCCATGACTACAGATCAGTGGCACTCACTCCCATTGTGGTGAAATGCTTTGAGAGTCTGGTATTGGGACACACAAAATGTTGTATTCCAGACAGTGTGGACCACCTGCAGTTTGCAAATCGTGGTGCACAGAGGAAATATTTTATGTCACGCAGGTTCTTCTGGATAATAACAACTTGTATGCCAGGATACAGCTCAGGATTTAACACATTTGTACCATGAAGTCTGATCACAAACCTCCTGGACCTGGCATTTAGTGTCCTCTAAACCTGCAGTTCAATCTTCCTAACAGGCTGTGTGGCTTGGCAGCATCCCATCTATGCTGTTCCTCAACACTGGCACTCTAGTGAGTAGCTGGCCGAGCCCCCAGGGTACAACTTGATTGCCTATGATTATATGTCCAAACACAGTTTAAATTCTGACATTGAATTTGCTAATAACACCACCATCATAGACCTAATCACTCGCATGATGGCTTGACTTACAGAGAGGATATAAGCATTCGGACATGAAGGTGGCAGAACAATAATCTCCCTTAATGTCAGCAAAAACCAAGGCACCTGTCACAAACTTCAGATATAGGAAACAAACTACAATCCCATGGACATCAGAAGACGATACCATGAAATTCAGCAGTTTTATATTTCTTGTGGTCACAGTGAAATGGTCACAGTGCAGCTTCATGGTCTGTGTTCCCAAAACAGACATAAATAACCATCATTAAAGAGGAATTCCACAGAGTTGCAGGTAGGGCAATAGAATTTAAACACGTGTGTGTGAAGCCCAGAGTTCATACAGCCGCCCTAACCCGACACAGTCAGGCAAGGCACAAGTTTCACCACAAAGCACACATTTATTTTAAGTGAGGAAGCACTCTTTCTCCATTCCCCACAGCACAGTACATGAAGTACCAACAAGCAAAGCACAGTCCCTTAGCCTTACATGCTTTGTCCTTCTTCCTCCCGACTCTGGCCATTGAGTAGCGGTGACTGGTCCCTTTTATAGGACCCTGGAAGAACTCCAGGTGTCCAGCGACCTTCTTCTTGCAGCACTTCCTGGTGTGGCAGAAGTGCTGTCAAACAAGGCCCAGTAAATGCCTAGGTGCCCCCTGGCGGTGGCCACGGGCGCCAGCAGGGTTGAGCTTCCATGCTCCAAACCTGTGGCCCGCTATAAGCCAAGGGGGCTGCCCTCTATTGGTCTATGGGAGAAAATGTCCTGAAAAAGCTCTCTCCCCCGGTCCTTCCATTGTTGGGGCATCCCGGCCGGCTGCCACATGTGGCATTTCTGGTCAATTTTAACTGATAATAGACTCGCTGGAGGAACAAGCTGCCCACCTTCATGACCTCTGCAGAGTCCTTAGCCCTTTAATGAAACATTTCTGAAAACTCCTCTCTTCAGAGGGTACCTATACCTGATAAGCTTATTAATGAAGTTTCAATTCATGGCTTTGTAATAAAATAAGGCAACAATATGACTTCAGCATTAGATTGTAGTTCATTTGGCCGATGACTTTTGTGAATGAAGTGCATGTTTGTATATCAAATACTCAGTACAGATATCAATGTGCACTCTTATCCATTCTTAAGATATTATGAGATGATATGCACATAATTAACAATGTTAAAGCGAAATATCTAGGGTCAACAGTAAGCCACCATTCAAAGATTGGGCTGTGAGTCTTCTGTTGCAGATTTGTACACAACAGTAATTAACCTTTGCTTTCTTTTCGATGTAATCCCTGGACAGTACAGGGTTCGATGAAACCTCACCTCTCACAGTAATGACTTGAGCAATTCCATAAATGCTGAACACTTATTCCCTTGGGTCTTAGACTTTCTTGATAACATTAATGTTGCAAAAATTGAATACAATGCTTTCTTGAGGGCATATAAAGTTTCAAGTACTATAATATCATCATGTATGCATTTTCCACTATGCAACAATTTACTAGTCAAAGTTTACGCAGATTTCACTGTTTAACTGTTTTATACATTCATTCTGTGAGTGAAATTCCTTGACAGCTACTGCTGTGTTGCTCTTTTTTATCAGATGTGCTGATTATTGTAATGCACATCTTGCTCTGCTGGCATGAAGTTGTCCCCTCTGTTTCCCAGACTTGTAGTCCTTGGTTAATCGACTACTCAAGTGCTTGTAAATTTTGCAGTGAATCTGCGTTAATCCAGGTCAACATATCCAGGATTGCCTGAGCCAATTGAAATCCAGTGTTCTGGAACTGGCTAATCCACTGTTGCGGAATTGCACAAATTTATTTTGAGATCCAGGATTAACTAATCTCTCTTTCTGGAACAGAACCCTGCATTGCTGTCAAGACAGGCTTCATCTGGCTGCAACTCTGGCCATGACAAGTGGATATAAAAAAAGTGAATGTGTCCCAATGAACATGATTGAGGCCAGGTTAAAATGGTTAATTTATACAACTAAAATTTCCATTTTTATACTCCTGAATATTCACCATTCATTTACTAACCCACTTATTTACTCCAGGGCCATGGTGTGCCAGTGTCTATCCTGTTAATATTGGGGGCAAGATGGAAACCACTCCTGGACAGGCCACCCAATAATATAGAGCACATTAATACATACACTCACATTAGCTCACATTAGCTTACATATGCTGAAGTACCTACTTAATTGTGTATCAATCTACTCTCTATATATAAAATCCTAAACCTAAAAGTGCAACAATTTTGTGCAACGATTTTATGTCACGTTTTTATGTCACGTTTTTTGTCATGTATTAAATCAGGCTTATTTTAAAACCTACATATATATGCTTGGTATCATTCTTTTCAGAATTTATCAAACTTTAACGTGATGTTGTTAGATTTTCAGATTCTTATTCCGTTTTTAAATTATAAACTAAAAAATATCAAGAACTCAAGTCCCACGAGACAAGACTTTGTGCCAAGAGATTTAACCACGCCCGGGGCCAGAAATAAAAGACAACGAGTAGGACAGTTGCTGTACAGGCTTTTAAATGTTCGAAGCACTGCACTAGATGCAGATCACATGGCATGGCAGCAGCAGCAAGCCAGCAGCTGATCGAGCAAAGAGGAGGTAAAAAAAAAAAACTATTTCCCATTGTATCACCATTTAAGAAGGGGTTTCAGAGGAGCGACCGCATCTCCTTGGGGTGTGCTCAGCCCCCCTCTTCACAACGCAAGCGGCAGAGACACAAAGTGGCTGGCGCGTAGCGCAGGCTGGGTGTGGAGGTTGTTGCCGAGCAAAGCGAGCAGCGGGTGAACCCCCTAGTCAAAGTATACAATTTGAAAGTCAGATTTGTGCATTTTTGAAAATTAGAATGTCCCATAATACATAAAGAGATATTCACATAAAACCTTTGTTGCAAAATATATTTTTGACAATGAATAGCATGGCGGTGCAGGAGGTGGTGCTGCTGCCTCACTGTTGAATCAATCTTTCTGGTCTCATCAGAGGGTGAATAACAGTTTGTTAAATAAGACTCATAATATTTAATCTGTGAGATGTGTTTGTATAGGAATATAGGATTATTTAATAAGATGCAGCTTTTAGTGTAGATGTTCTAAGAAAAAGCTAAAGAATTTACCATGGGTGGGGTGAGTGTTTTCCAGGGAGAAAGTAGTTTGAGGGCTGATGAGATGTATATATAAAGAATGACGAATAGGCTGATGAAATAATTCCAAGTACCAAAAACATCCTCAAGCATCCATTTATATAGTGCCAGTATTAACAGCTTGCAAGAGTTTAAAGCTTAAGGTAAAATAGTGGGTACTGTATAGGCTTATAGAAGATATTAGATAAGGAACAGAAACCTTTCCGGTATATCATTATATTAGCTACACAGTAATGTTAATACAAATAATCTGATCATTCATAAGTTTTCACCTCTTAAAGGTTTAGCATAACGTAACTATTGCCTTGTTTCTGCACATCTTACATGACCAGCCACCAGGGCACTACATAAAAGAGAGTTTGAAAGTATTTTAGGTTCTTCAGCATCGCTCTGTTTTTCGTTCTTCTGACATGAAGCGATTCTCCTGAGAATTATCTTGGCTCTTCTTCTGAAGCTTGCCACCTGCAAAGGCTCATCTGTTCTTCTGTCTCTTGCCATTTGTAGCACTCGCTGAACTCTGTAAATGTTCAAGGGGAACTACCTGATATGAAGCCTGATCGTTCAGGGTCTATCTTTTCACCCATTTTAACTCCTACTGTTTGTTATGTCTGATTTCTTTCCAAATAAATATATGCAGGTTTAAATTAAATAAAGTTTGTTACTGTATTAACTCATTGAAATCACCTTGTTGTTTACTGACGCTTGCAATTGCCGAATGGGTTAGGGGATTCTCCTGTCTAGCACGAATGCTCATGTCCTCCCAGGAAATGTGGAGACATCCTTGTTAAGTGCTTTCAGTGTTAGAAAAATGGGAGCAGATTGTGAGCTGTGATCCCAGCAGCATGTAGCCTGCCATTGCTGAAGCTTCTGGGGTGAGTATTGCGGGGTGTACATGTAAAACAATGTTATTAAGTTAAGGTGCAGTACAAGAGCATTTCTTCTTGTTCAACAATTAAAAAAAGAACGTAGGAGGCTAGTGCCTTTTGTGGACAATGTTCATGATAAAACAGTGGGTTACGTATTGGCCTTCAGATTATATTAGGTAAACTGGCCACTTACCTGATGTGCCAGCAATAGACTATGTAGAGAAAAGGTTTAACAATGATAGTATGTTACGTTGTTATTAACTACTGAACAAATATAAATTTTGAATCCAGGACACCAATTCTAAGCCAGTGAGCACTTGAATTATGTGTGAGTGTGAGTACATCAAATAGTGGAACGCTGTCCTGCGCAGAGCAGGTTCCTGACTTAACGCTGCTCAGTAAGGAGATGATGGGTTTACGTCCCGGATCCTCTCTGCGTGGAGAGCACTTTGATTAGTGAGAAAAGTGCTATATAAGTGTAAAGAATTCTTCTTTTTCTTCTTATTATTACTTGCTTCTGATGTTGCCAGAATAAGTTCCAGCTAGCTGAGGGTTACAACGGAAAAAGTAGACAGAGAGAGGGGATAGACGGATGTTTGTTAATGTAGAAGGGATTGTAAGAGTGATGCTCATGGACATTTAATATCATAAACAGCATATGGAGAAATATTTATTTAGTTATATTCTAGTGATTATTTAGGTAAACAATTATCTTAAAACTGTGTAATTTCCTTTACTAGCTGAAAATGTTGCTGTTCCATAATATTCTACTAATCAAATATGCTTAACTGAATATTTATAAAATAAGACTTTTTTACAGAGCTTTTTTTATGCCTGTCCATCTATTCACTATTGTTAGTCACTTATCCAATTCAGGGACGCAGGTACATACAGAAAGCACATTCACTCATACACGCTACATGAGTTCAGATTAGTCGACATTTAACCTCAGGCATGTAGAAAGAGGGAAATCCAGGCAGGCATGGGGAAAACAAGCAGCAAGACCCACCCAGGCACTTGGGCTGGCGTTTGTGCCCAAGGTTATGGAGGTGCTTTGTATTCCTTTTGTAAATAATTGCATATGACATAAATAATTCAGTAATACTTTAGACAGTGCATCTATTGGTCATATCTTACATTGTAACACAAACAAAAAACAATCAGATAGGTTATGTTAGTACACGCTTGTTGCCGCTCCTCTCTGCCCATGTTCACTTTTTGCACTTTTTCTTTCTTTCTTTCATAGCTGTTTGCTTTATTTTTTACTTACAGACTACTGTTTATTGCTCTGTTCATCATAGATCTGAGTTTCTGTTTTGATTTGTAGTTCAATTAAAATTGTAACTTCTGGGGCAATTGGTTTAAATCTGCTTTGCAGAATGAAATCATTTTGATTGTTTGATATTATATTTATGAATAATTAGACTTTTTTTAAAAAAAGATCTAATTTTCGGGAATACAGTATATCTTATGTTTTTTTACTGATATGCTGCATTTCAACCAGGACCATCTGCTTGTTTTTTCTGTGGAGTGGTGCCTGCCTTCACTTGTGGATTCTTTCAGTTATATGGTAACCATCCCAACTTCTGTATTTCAGGATATTTAAGCACTGGCATAGAAGCTGGCATAAAAGCAGCTCTGTTATTACCATTTTGCATACACAGCACTTAGAGAGTACATCAGACACTTCTTCTGGAATCAGCTTTTCTGTGCAGACGTAGAGCAGTGTTTTTCAACTGGTGTGCCGTGGCACAGTGGTGCACTGTGAGAGCTGCCCAGGTGTGCCTTAGAAATTATCGTGTTTGGACATGACAGGGACATGCTTCTCAGGTGGTCAAAACCTGGTCAAGGAGGACATGACTTCCTGGAGAAGCTGGCATAAAAGCAGCTCTGTTATTACCGTTTCGTATACACAGCACTTAGAGAGCACCTCAGACACTTCTTCTAGCTGCTAGAGTCCCTCTGCCTGGCAGTATGGTTTCACAGAGATTGGGAATAATGGGCCTAAAAGCTGCCTTTCACCCCTGGCTGGTGGAGCGAGGCAGAGAGGAGCAGGCAAAAGGACGAAACAGCTGGTAGATGTGTCCACATGAAGTCTGATCACAAACCTCCTGGACATGGCATTTAGTGTCCTCTAAATGGATCATTGATCTATCCCTGTGTCAACCAAGTGCTCACTAAGTGCTGTGTCTGCGAATGCTGATCTTGGAGCTGCTTTTTTCTGGATTCTCCAGTAGCTCTGCCCCTTCGGACAGTTGAGCCCATGTATGAGATTTCATTTTTCTGTGGTTTCATAGAAAAGTGGTGTACCTTGGGATTTTTTTGGTTATAAAAAGTGTGCCGCCACAGAAAAAAGGTTGGGAATCACTGACTT
Organism: Polypterus bichir lapradei; assembly: GCA_026402145.1. Taxonomy (NCBI): domain Eukaryota; kingdom Metazoa; phylum Chordata; class Cladistia; order Polypteriformes; family Polypteridae; genus Polypterus; species Polypterus bichir. The sequence goes on along the minus strand of JANRMT010062796.1, from coordinate 11,532,639 downwards.
TGAGTACTAAGACAATCAGTGATGAATTACCCCCAGACTTATACTGAAGTCTTCCATTTTCCAGTGTTTCCTTTTGGTTGATCATCTTTAAGAAAGCATGGAAACTGTTGTGGAACACAGACAAAATAATAAAGGGACTATGTATTAACGTAAAGCAGTAATGTATATTATGACAACACAAGTAAAGAAATGTTTTTAGAAAACACTTACTGCAAGAAGAAGAAGGTGTTAATGTCTAATATTAGTTTCCAGTGTTATTAATTTGATATTTTTTGGTGCTGTTATAACTTTTGTACCTATCTGAAAATTTTGTTAAGCACTTTGAGCATGGGAAGAGCACTATGTAAATAAAATACATTATTATTATTATTATTATTATTGGAGTGAATAATAACAAGTAGCACCTAAAGTGTTGAATTGGTATTTTGTAAGCCTTATTAAGACCAAACAAAACATTTGTTAAGATCTTTTTGTACAGCAGTAACTGTCAAATAAATGTTCCTTGGCAGCCTTTGGAGTTTTACCAGTGTTTCTTGTTCTTGTACATAGTGTTCTTTATCAGGTTAACTCAGTTCATTTTAGTGAAATATTAATATTGTCAAGTTTGCAGAGTACTGTGAAATTCAAAGTTGCATGGTAGACCGTCCAACATTCCACCACTCCCCACAATAAACAAAATGTTTTGCACAATAACTTTTAAGGTCGACGTACTGTATTTCAGTGAACAAAATAACAACCTATTTAATTCTGTTGTCTTGTAAAGTTAAATACAGACAGCACTTGCGATAAAAATATGGGGCTCCTGAAACTTTTAATGTGTATGGTTGTGCGTAATTTTAGATTAGATTACTGTAGATCAGGTATACTTTATTAATCCCATGAGGAAATTCATATGCATACTGCAATAGAACCATAAAAAAGGATTGGTATTCACAGGACAAAAATGCAATCCATCAATCGATCGATAAATGAGTAAAGAAAGAAAGAAAGAAAGAAAGAAAGAAAGAAAGAAAGAAAGAAAGAAAGAAAGAAAGAAATATTGTGCAGATCTTTCAAAATGGTATTTGAAAATGAACATTTAAATGCTTCTCTTGATTGTTCACGGTTTGAATAATCTTTGGCGCTTCGAGAGTGTTCTGATGCGCATCTTTCTTTTTATCCAGAACCTTCCTCTGGTCAGCCCTTCAGAGGTTAACCACAAAGGTACAGGACCTCCCGACATCCTCCTCCTCCTCTCTCTCTCCCTCTCCTTCTTCTCTTAGAACCAACGAACTGGCACACATAGAGGGAGAAGGAGGAGGCGCAGAAGGGAGGAGGAGGAGGAGACGGGGTCTTGCTCGGTTTGGCATTATCGCATGTTATCTTGAATTGTGGACTTCGCTTGTCGGTCTTCCGCCTGCACGCCGGGTTTATGGTAAGTACGTATTAGCAGACGTCGCTTTTACAGCACTATACACCCACTAGCCAATACAAGCGGCATCACACGCGGCGCATTTCTTAAAACTTCTGAAAATAAGCTTCTCATTGCCAAGGAGCGTAGTGTGCAGTTTAGGGGGGAGAAGGCGGGGATGTTTTCACAGGAATTTTCCCTCATCCAGCTTAAGCGACGCCGCATTCGTTTCCATATTTGCACTGTTGCTTTCAAGTAATACATTGGAACATAAATGTCCGTGCCAGGATGTTTGTGGAAATTAGTGTGTCTTAAAAGACAGAGGGTTTGGGATAATGCTCAGCATTCGTGTAACTGTGCATTTAACCACCATCATTTCAATAGAAATTCGAAACCAGAAATTTGAAGGGATTTTAGTGCGTGTAATAATAATAATAATAATAATAATAATAATAACAAAACATAATCAGAAATATATTCACTGAATGGGCATAAAGCAGCGTGACTGCTAGTTTTCTTTCCAACTGAAGACCAAACGTAACTGACCGTGTCTGTGTGATAATCTGTAATTCCTAACTGTGATATTTAGGCCTACTGGTCATTTTGTGCATTTATCTGTATGTATTTCATAATTTTACAAAGTTCACTTTTTAAAGGGGCCGTGAAGTATTCACAAGTTTGAACCTGTGACGCTTGCTGCTTTTCATTGTCGAACTTTAGTATTTGAATAGGCGTGATTTCCATGTGGCATGGTGCAACAGTGAGAGCCATGCTGATACTTGATACTGCCTTTTCTAGAATTACATGACATACATGGCTTTTAAATGCTCATTTCAGAAGTGTTGCACTTTCTGCGTGGTGTGACTGAAATGTCTGCAAATACCTTTAAATGAAAGTCTACCTTGTGCACTTTAATCACCTCTGAATTTTATGATTTGTAATTTTAAACATATATATATATTTTTTTTGTGTTTGTATGTATATATATATATATATATATATATATATATATGTGTGTGTGTGTGTGTGTGTGTGTGTATGTATAAGGATGGAAACTAGTATATTAGAGGGTCAGCTCAGGTAGGACGATTTGGAGACAAAGTCAGAAAGGCGAGATTGCGTTTGTTTGGACATGTGCAGAGGAGAGATGTTGGGTATATTGGGAAAAGGATGCCAAGGATGGAGCTGCCACAAAAGATGAAAAGAGGAAGGCCTAAGAGAAGGTTTATGGATGTGGTGAGATAGGACATTAAGGTGATGGGTGTAACAGAACAAGATACAGAGGACAGAAAGATATGGAAAAAGATGATCTGCTGTGGTAACCCCTAATGGTAGCAGCTAAAAGATAAAGAAGAAGATATAAGGGTGGAAACAGATTTTAAAAATGAACTAATGAATCACATAGATTTATGTAATTAATTGTGATTAATCTAACATTAAAACATGTAATTATTAAAGTAATACATAAATCATGAAGTAAATACACAATGAATCATCTATCTATCTTAACACAAAGGAATTAAAAAAAAGGCAAAGTTTAAACTTAAACAATGACCTTAAACCTGAACATTTAACCAAATACTAGTTGAGCGAGTATAACCTGAATCTGAATGCCTTCCCAAAAGGCAAGTTGAAAAGAAGGCAATAAAAAAACCAGGCCAATGCCAGGAGACATGTTGGGAATTCATCTTCTGAAGGCCAGTGGGCAAACAAGTTGCCTCTGACCACAGGTCAGTGTAGTGAGGCAGAGAGAGGACCGCCTGTATGAGTGGGCAAAGGGACAAAGCAGCTGGGAAAAGCGTCCAAAGTACTCACTAAGTGCTGTGTCTGCGAATGGTAATCTCTGAGCTGCTTTTTTTACTTCCCCCTGTCTCACACCTTTGGACAGTTTAGCACATCTAAGACAGGGGTGGGCAACGTCAGTCCTGGAGAGCCGCAGTGGCTGCAGGAGTGTGCCTTGGAATTTTTTTTTTTGGAAGACCCTGTTTTACCTACACCTTTGCTAGTTTTAAAGAGAGGTATTAGAGCAGGGGTATTGAATTAAAATTTAAAGAGGTCCGGCCAACAACATTTTCTCCTATCAAAAGTCAGAACCTCAGGTTTGTGCTATGATTCAGATCCCTCTATATGTAGTCATTGGAGGCGCAGTGGTAGTGCTGCTGCTTTGCAGTAAGGAGACTGTGGAAGATTGTGGGTTCATTTCCTCCCTGTGTGGATAGCGCTTTGAGTACTGAGAAAAGCGCTATATAAATGTAATGAATTATTATTATTATTGAATTTCTACAAAAAATAAACAAACTGTACTTACCAAAGCATTTCAACATTATTTATTTTCCATTTTCAGTAAGGATTTTAAATATGTGGATTCTTTGAATTTAATTGGCCTTTTATTTGTACAGAATATAAAGAGCTATCTTTAACATAACATATAAAACAAATGAACAACTCTTTTTAATGCAAAATAAAAGTAGGCATATCACATTCACATTTTAAGTAAAAGAAAACAGAACCATCTGAATAAAACTAAAAGTGTACTCCTTTACAGGTGTCCCATCAGAATTTTTTTTTTTTATGTTGCCCCAAAGTCCATGGTACTTTAATTGAACATTCATTTGCATGCTGCTGGGCTTTAAATGGATGTGAAAGAACTCTGGTGGATCTGTCATAGTGAGCTATCATTTCAGTTATTTTACGTGCCCTCACTTAGGACTTGCACGGATATGTTTGCACAAATGATCTGTGTATTCTGTCAGTTTCTGTCTGTTTCGCTTCACATTGCTACTTTTTACTAAAGCCACAGTTCCAGAACACATGGGACAAACTGGTTTTGAACTACATGCAAGAAAAATGAACATACATTACATCGTCCATTCATCTTTGAAAGATCTGTTGTCTGTGTCTACTTTCCATTTTTTGGAACAAGTAGCTCTTTTGTATCAGTTATTTCCTTCTGCGGCATCCACACATTTTACCCATGCATTGTAAGAAGTGCATTGATTCGCTGTCTGTTGAGTGGCACAAATTGATGCATGCACCTCAAGAAGGAAAAAAAAATTGCTGCATGAATGTCATTAGTCATTCTAATTAGTTTATCAGAAATGCATCATGGTGCGGATAATGTTGTCATTTTTACATTCACAGCTTTTTTTTAAACCCCCAACCCCCCCGCCTCCCCACCTCCTTTCCTCTCACTTCCCTGCACCTATGTTGTGATGTATAAATCAAGAAAACAAACACTAGTGGTATGTATTATTAACACGTTAACTTTCCCAGGCCTAATATATACATTAATGATATTTTTTACAAGTTAACTTTTTAATACTGTCCCTATGTTTTCTTTTTAGGGTTGCTCCTTTTGTATCTCAATTTTTAATTTTTTTTTTTGAAAAATTATAAAGATAGATAGATAGATAGATAGATAGATAGATAGATAGATAGATAGATAGATAGATAGATAGATAGATTACACTTTATTTGCCACAATGGGGAATTTTAAAAACATTTTTGTCCTTGTCATCTCCTCTACTTCTATCTCCAGCGGATCCAACGCGCATCATACAACTGAGCCTTCTTTCTAAATCAGTTTGTTGATTTGGTGGATCTTTCCTGAAATGATATTACTAGCCCAGCACACTACAGCATAAAAAATCACAGTTATAGAAAATGCAAAGAATGTCACTACTCACGTTAAAGTTGCATAGTCTCCAAGGAAAAAAGTCTGCTGTGCCCTTTGTTATATTCTGTAGTTTCTCTGTGTTACTAGACCAGTGAGTTTAGCATATCATTATGGACCAACATGTCAATTTTTATCAATCATTCCTCTTTGTATTTTTGTCTCACTTCCCACATAAGCACTAAAGTCTCCCAGTAGGGCTAGAACATCAGGAGGTGGTACACTTTCATGCATTATAACAACTGTCTTGAAGAAGGCTGAATAGTTGATAGGTGCAGACAAACAAGCAATATGTGGTATGGTGGGTCCGCGGCTTCAAAAAAAAAAAAAGGCTGTGATTTAAATCCATAAAGCCGTGTCACTCTCCGTGGGCGCGATTGCACGACTGCGGGGAGTTAATGAAGTAGTTGGGGCGAGTCGCACCTGCGGGTGCGATCATTCTCAATTGCTTCATTGGCTTCCTGTGGCGTGTGATTAAGGTGCTATGCCCACGGAGACAAGTATGTATATATACTGGCTGACACAAAAGGGGAGGAGGAATCAAAGACAAGAGAAATCAAAGAAATGGAAGGAAAGATCAAAAGAGGTTAAAAGACGTGAAAGGCAGTCTTAGAGGGACGATCTGGCCACCTGAAAGGAGGAAGCAGTTTGACCTGGAGCCCCGCGAAGGAGCGTTGGCTATGGTGGTCTAGGGGCTAGTTCACCCCACTGAACATTTGGATGGAGTATGGCCAGCAAGGCAGGTTCCCTGCCTAGGCTTCTGAGGTGCTACCACGTGAGCGCGAAGGAAGAAGGGAGGAGAGCTGACCTCGGACGGTCTGGCCATGATGCCTGGAGGCAGCCAAGACGGATGTTGGCTGAAAGGAGCTTGTGGCTGCTGAGTCTCCACCGGAATACAAGAGCAATGGGTGAGCTGGGGTGAATGAGAAAGAGGTGGGCTGAAATCAGGAGGAGTTAGTCTGCATTTTAACCTCGGATTTTTAACAGATTTATTTATTGATTTTTTTCATCCCCACTTTTCACAATGATTTTTTTGGATTTATATATGTACTGTTTTAGAACACTGCACAATGGACACCTTTTGGTTTTACTTTTGTTTTCACTGGTTTTTAAATAAAAGCACTTGAGCACTTTTTCCACCATCCTCTGGCATCATCTGAGAATGGTCCTCATTTGTCAGCTCATCTCGGTCATAACTATCGACGGTGTTGGTTCAGCAGACTCCTATGGGGGAAGAGGGAGTCTGTAGGGGACTGGCATAGTCACACAATACACCAACATTTGCACCTCATTGACATTATCATCCCAAGCAGGAGACACCTCCATATTTGAAGAGGGCTGATTCCAGAAACAAAACTGTGCTTAAGAGTTCAGGTAAACTTTCTCTAGGGAATTTCAGTCTCACACATGAACCCTGTTTCCTACGCCACCAATAAAGTGACATTCAATATTACTTTTCCATTACCAAGGTTAAGAAAAGCTTAGTGTGTTTTATTGAAAAATTCATTTTGAACAGTCTTAGTTAATGCTTATCGTCATGTCCTTGCATGTCCCATTGCCTGTATTTTAGATGCCAACTAGTATTTCTCAGTTAAGTTGCACTCTGCTAATTGTTGTGTTACTACATCAGTAATGCAAGATTGGGAGGGGAATCCATACAGGCACAGGGAAAATGTGCAAACTGAAAACAAACAGGTTTGGTAATTTGAAGACAGGACGTTTGATCTATAAGGCAGCAGCATTAACCACAGGGGCAGTGTGTTGTTGTATCTGCATTCATTTTTTTCTTCTTCTTGCAGTTAACTTCTGTTTCTGTAAGGTTATATAACTTTTCCAATGTGTTTTCTTTTTAGTAGATGAATTTATCTGGCCAATTAATGAAGAATGCCTTTCGCTGAGTTCATAGCAGGATGGATATCTGGTAAGTCAAAGTTATTGAAATAACAATACTTAAAATCAAAGGTGAATTATAAAGATGCTACTCTTGACCTCTGTAAAACTGAAGCTGTGAAGATCAATTAATCATTCTTTATTTTAGCACCTTTTGTTGTGACCACTACAACAAAAATGCCTTATAATGTTTATGTAATTTTTATTGTTATGATTTGCTTATTTTAATTGATTAGGGTTATCAATCAGTACCACCAGCTTATTGTAAACTAGCTGTGTAAGCTCATACTGTGAAAAGCCTGGGGCTCCTAGAAACTATTGAAATCGTCAGGAAAAAAAATTGATGAGGAGAGTCGGTGGTTTTGTTTTGCTGACGTGCTCGACCCCCCCCACCCCCCCCCCCTTGTCTGTCAGTTGCTAGGTGAGTTTCTGTCTCCTCTGAGATTTTGTTTTGCCAATGTGCTCGTCTTGCTTGTGTATTAGCGGCTAAGCAAGTTTGTCTTTCCTCGACAGTTTCACTTTGGCGACGATGTTGCTTTCTTTCAGCTTCATGCTGTAGCCTCGTACTACTTTCTTCTTCCAACTTGTTAACCTGGAGCCGCCTTGCTGGCTCTTTGAGCTTCATGCTATAGCCTTGCACTTCCAGGCCGCCTTGCACTTCTGTGCCCGACAGACAGACACACACATTTCCACACGTAGACGTTTATATATAAGATAAGACATCTTTTGTGAAGAAGACAGTTCCTCAGAAAGTTAACAAAAACAAAATTTCAAGTATTGACAATTAAAAAACACTTTATATTCTAAAGGTAAAATGCAGTTTTTTTTTCCTGAAATTTAATTCTTTGATTCTTTGATGTAACAATCCATAAAATAACTGCCATTAAAAATCAATAATCATGAATAGATGCTACTTGGTTTGGACTGCTGCATGTTTTCAATGTACTCAGTCTTTTTGTATTTCTCCTTTTATCTGTACTTCTTAGTAGAATATTTCTTTGCACATTTTTCTTATAATATTTGTTCTGTTTGCACAAGAGAGGGTAGAATGCTGATGCCTGACCCATATGATTGATGTGCTCCTCGTGTTATTGCAGGCTACGACAACACAAGGCTTAGTGACTTCCACATTTACTCTGACATGACCATTGACAGTTGCCACAGTATGAACAGTGGTTAAGAGGCCAACATCTTTGTTGTCTTTCTATTTCATTGCTATCATTTTGCCTTTTTGCAATGCAACCCGCAGCAGCTTTACACAATTGAAGTGACCATGCATATCACAGCAGTTCAGTCATACAGTGCGTACGTATCAATTTTATTGTCTGATCTGATGACCAATTCACACTAGCAGCACTATCACTTGATTCAATTCAGTTTTATGGCCAGGTATGAGGACTGTTTGCATCTCTCAGACTGACACAGATAACCTGTCTACAGACCCATATTGTTTTAAAAAACTCATCACAGACTTCAAAGGACTTTGTTGGACAGTTATCTTATCCAAAAATCTCTTGACCATACATCGTTTTTCTCTCTCTTGTTAAATTAATCTTAGCCTGAGTGAACCTATTAATTTTTTACATTTAAGATTTTTCCTTTAAAGATTTACCATTGTTGTTTCTGGTCCTAGTGTGTGGATATAAACACAGGAAACTTCAGTTTCTGTATTACATCTTGCCTGAAGAAGGGGCCTGAGTTGCCTCGAAAGCTTGCATATTGTAATCTTTTTAGTTAGCCAATAAAAGGTGTCATTTTGCTTGGCTCTTCTCTATATTGATAAATGGTAAAACATAGAAATATTAATGAATTCCTTGCAGTATAATGTTGTTTTATCCACTAGATGACAGCAAAATACTGTCTCCAGAGGTATTTGAGCTTTACACTATAAAGTGGATTATTGAACGTCACCCCATGTCTGACTTGGGCAAATCTGTGATCACTGTACGTAGAATTCTAGTGATGTGTCATACCTGGTGTTAACACCAAAGAGGTTAATCAAACTTTTTCATTTTTCAGACTGTGTTTTAGTATTGAGTAAGTTAGCAAAGAGACATAATTATGGTAATTTTGTCAACTAGTTTACTTTGTAATGCTCTTACGGAGATTCTTTCTTCTTAATAATAACAAAAATAAACTGCAGGTTTAGATTTTATTTAACTTTATACTGACACTTATTTTTTGGGTTCACTGCGTATGCTGGCATTCACCTGTTGTTGACCTTATTTGTTACAAATCACCTCAGAAGCTGTTGAGATTGCATCTGCTGCGTGGTTTGTGTGCTGTTTTCTTGTTTGTTCCTCTTGTGTGTTTTTGCTTACCATCTTTACTTTTTTCCCCTTCCATTTATTAAACTCTTGATTTTATTTTTTTTTTGTCCAAAGGGAAGTTTTTCTGCACTTTGGAGCTAGTTACTTCTCTAATCCCCTGTAGCTTTATAGAGCTGGAGAGGTGAAGAAAGCCCTTGCAGGTCACTTCTTAGGATTTGTACTTGGCGAGGTTACAATTCATGTGTTCTGCAAAATGATGTAATTGACATGGACAAAGTATAAAGGACCAGAAGTTGAAGCACAAAACTAAAAGGATATGCATTGTCAGAACAGGAAGAACAGATAACAACTGTCAGAGCCAGATATAGAAACCAATTATGTGAACCAAACAAAATCTGAAAATGATATAAAAATTTGATATCCCTAAATCTATTAGAAGATAAAATATTCAACATATTGGACAGGGATTCTACTGCAATTTCAGACCTTTAGGATCCTAGCCACAAGTGACGGTGTCTTGACAACCAAGTCACAAAAACGTGCTGTTTGTTAAATACCAAGATGGTGTTGTGTAGCAATCAAAATATAATAAAAAAATTACTTATAATTCATGAGACTAAAATGAAACAGACAAAGGTAAAACTAGATGAAACATAATTTAGGGAAAGTGAAAAAATACGTAGTTCCCAGAAGAAATGTATTATGCCACATAATGTTTTACAATTATGCTATCACAACATGGGGCATGTTAGGTTAACTGTTCAGACTGTACTTCTGTTTTCTAGTCTTTTTCATTTATATGTCATTTCCCCTGATCCCTTGTTTGTCCGCTGTCTGAATTTTTTGTGATTTTGCCTGGCATTTCTTGTTCAGAGCTGTCAGGTGTTCCATTTGAAAGTACCTAAGAGTACATTTTAAGGCACCGACTGCCATAGCCAGGGAGCTGTTGCATTACCAATCTTAGCAAGTGCTTATCGGCTCTCTTTTGTGCTCCACTCTTCTTATCTGGTTAGTGTTTTTCATCACGTTTGCTTTTGGATTCCCTGGATTTGAACTTTTGTTCATGGATTAAGGATATAGTATTTTGGATGTGGACTAAGAATTACTTATGAATTCTTCAAAATCACTTCAGTTTCATTTTTTTCTATGGGTGTCTCCTGACTCACCAGTACAGGAAAACCCTAACATGATACACCATTTATTGATCCTAATGTCTAGTTTTGCAAAACATCAAGCTTTTTGGGGTCCTCCCCTATGTTTGGGCCCAACTTTTTAGGCCATTGATGGACCATATTTTAAGCAGGAAACGACACTGTTATGGTAAAAAGTAAACCAATTGGTGTCTTCAGCAAAAATGATCAGAAGGACTTGAAGATATGCATGCCACATTAACTGACTCAGGGGTTCATCCCTAATGGCACTTAAGGGGTCAATGTTACTTCTTTTCAAAAAAACTTGGGGAACGAGGAACGGTAATATAAGCATATGGAGTGTCATTATGTGCAATTTTGAGGTTGCTGATCACCAATCTGATAATGTTTTTGATGTTCAATTAATTCTTTACTGGTGGTCCTAGCCCTCTAAGAGCCAGTCCCAGAAGATTACAAACAGCAAATTTTAAACATAAGCATTTTAGACTATCTCAAGGTCAGGGATTATGGATATGATGTTATTTTTAATTTTTGATACTTTACTGGGGATGTAGCACTGTATGGGCCTCTATAGGAGGGAGAAAAATGACAAATTTCTATTATAATCAAGGATATTTAGACTTTGAACTTTTAAATGGAAGCACACAATTTAATATCCTTAAATATGAAATTACTGTTGTGTATTATGTACTTCTAACTCAGTAAGTAAATCATTACAATTAGGGTAGCTTACGCCAATTCATTTTTTTGTTTCCTTTTTTTTTGACATAATCCACATTTAGTTGTCTTTTTATTTTGATTTTTGGAATATTTAATTTTAACATTTGCATTTATTTTGAGACTTTTTTACATTTTACAATTCTTTATTTAATTTACTACATTTACTACATGTAATGATAAAGTTTTATGTTTTTTTCCCTTCTCTGTAGAGTAAACAAGTAGCAGCAGCATAATGTTAATTTTTTGTGCCAGTCGATTCCTGATGTAGTTGTCAATGAATGTAAAGCAGAACGTGTCTTCGTTGCAAGACCATAGTTTACATGGTCTTGAACAAACTGTTCTCAATTTATCAGGCAGAAAAAAAACTATATTTAAGAGTTGTAAGATTTTCAATTATAACAATCTTCATCTAATGTGAATTAGTAAAAACATTTGTTAGAGTGGACAATATTTGACAATATTCAGCTTGATGGTCTGTATCTCACTTTATCATGAGTGAGACAGACACAGGCTGAAGGTATAGCTATGAGAACAAAAGTATACACTTAAAGGTTATTTTTAAATCTTACACTTAAGTACAAAAAACAAAGGACAAGTCGACATAAGCTAGGCTACCTACTGGCTCCTGTGGTAGCTGGGAGATGGAGGGGAGCTAATGGACCTGTTCTCAGAAATATAGGAGCAGCGGCGAATTCAGCAGATCAGCATCTAAAGTAAGTATGGACAAAGAGCATTCTAGGGGTACTGTAGAGGAAGTATTGTACATAAGCCCTGTAAATGGATATAAAACAACACAAGCTGTGCAGAATATAAAGACAAGTACTATTAATGCATATGGATTAAACAAGAGAAATACTGTAATTAGTTTCCTTAATAGAAGCAGCCTGCCTGTCTCAATCAATCAGTACATATTCTTATTTTATTTTTTTATAGGTGCTGTTGGTTTGGTCCTTGGACATCCTATGGACACCATAAAGGTTTTAGCTTTATTTAATAGTTTTCAGCATTAGTTAAACATTCTTTCAAAGCTTTGATGACCACAAATATATTTAGGGGATTTAAAATATTTAATTATTTAAACATCTTAATTTAATATATTTAAATTAGTAAAAACCTTTTGGCAGTGTGGGCAATATATGATAAAGTCCAACTTGTTTAGTAGCATTTGTTACACTTCAATAATTTACTTATTACATTTTTAAAATTGGCCTACAACATATTAGAACAATTACAAGAAATGTAAAAGTAAATTTGCATGGAGATGTATATAATTGATTAAGACTATAATTCATTGCGAAAGCCTTAGGAGTGGACTTCAGTTTTGAGCCCGCACCGCCTGAAATAAATGTAATGACAGTTCTAACTGATTGATCACAGACAGGATTATGATTCATGTGCTTTCCCATCCTCCCAAGTTCATTCCTGGGTATGCGCCTGGTGTACAGTAATCCAATTTTTTTTTTATTCTTCAGTCATCTTTAATTTACACCATTAAAAGAAAGAATAGTGAAGTATGAAATTTGACCAAAAATAAAGTTTGTGCTATGCTTTCAATTGTGTCCCTCCAAAATACCTTAACAAGTAGTGTCAGGTTCATGGAGAAGACCATATTTTATAATGTTACATGATAGCAACAGATTTGCACTTACACAGGAAGCAGAAGAGAAAGAGGGAATGTCAGACATGATTTGATGGCTGCTATTGTTGGAGTCACATGGGCAGATACAATGCTAGACACTTTTAATATTTTTTTTATGTATATAATCATTTTTCTTTAATAGAGTTTCTGACCTTATTTTGCGAATTTGCCATTCTTTTCCTTGAATAGTAGTGCATTTTGTGAAGTCCTTGACACAGAGACATCCCTTAGCTTTAGTTCTAACAAAAGTTCTAACATTCATGATGAATACATGATTAGTTACAACATGTTAGATTTTAGCAAAAGTATGTCTACATGAAAGAACTTCGGAATAGTCGTAAAGTGGGATAGGGTTACTTAAATCGCTCTCGGGTCCTAGAACAATAGAAAAAATATTAGATGAAGCCTTGTTGAACACATGTAGACCAAAAAAAAAAACCCTAAGAATAAATGTATGCCTTCTGTTACAGTGAATATATGTAAAATAGTGTTCTTTTTCTGACCATTTCAGTTTTCTTTCTGTGAAGTGTTTGTTTTCATTTAAAGGGAGGTTAAAGGAGTTAAACTGATGTCTGATAAAATGAAGGAAAACAGAGCCTTAAATCCACTAAAACAATACTGCACTACTTAATTATTTAATAATTTAAGTAAATGGAACATTAAGTGGTCATATGCAAGTAATATAAAGTGTATTACAATTAATTCATACAATTAATATATATAATAGATATATTTATATACCTGTGGCATAGCTTGCTGTCTCTCTGTTAAACCTGTCAGCACTCACCAATGCACAGATTCTGATTTCAGTGGCTTAGTATATCACCAAAGCAATCTTTTAGTTACAGTGCATCCGGAAAGTATTCACAGCGCATCACTTTTTCCACATTTTGTTATGTTACAGCCTTATTCCAAAACGGATTAAATTCATTTTTTTCCTCAAAATTCTACACACGACACCCCATAATGACAACGTGAAAAAAGTTTACTTGAGATTTTTGCAAATGTGGAAAAAGTGATGCGCTGTGAATACTTTCCGGATGCACTGTATAGTTTTTACATGGAAAATGTTTTGTGTGTCCTTTACTATTCTGTGCACATTAGCAGTACATTTTGATTCACATTACACATTGTTTTCTTTAAGAATTTTATGCCAATTAATTGAACATTATGTTTAGGCTTTGGACATTTACAGTATATACTATTAATTCAGATATCTTCCATCTGTAGTGACATTTTTTTTAATGAGTTAATAACAATTTGCATAATACATAATACTGTTAAGCATTGTTATTATATTACTAAATACAATAACAATGTAAATTTGCTCTTTTTCAGGTCCGCCTGCAAACACAGTACAAATATCGTGGAATCATAGACTGCATCAAAAAGACTTATAAAAATGAAAGGGTTTGTTTTTTTTTTTAATTCTTTACTACACAATGTAAAATCAGCCGTATTTGAAATTTTTACAGCATATTCCTGTTCAGAAAGAGACAGCTTGATCATCTCTTTTCTTATTATTAGGTGGCCACTCTTAAACTTCTAGTTTTTCGTTTTTATCTTTAGCCTGAAGTGTTCTGATTTTGACAGATAGGCAGCGAGCAACACTTTTGACAGTGCTTATTCATGCTGAGGTAGTGAGCGTCCCAAAATAAGCAGATGACTCTTTGGTGGTCTGCTTTTCCTATCTGTAAGCAGCAGTGGACCATTGTCATTCTGCCAGATACTGCAGGTTCAAAAAATGGATGGATGGGTAAATGAAAGGTGTGTGAAGTAGTAAAGTGAAGTAACTTAAGACTTTCTTACTTTTTTAACCCCAGGTTCATGGATTTTTCAAAGGAATGTCCTTTCCAGTTTTTACTGTTGCAGTCTCTAACTCTGTAGCTTTTGGAACTTATGGCAACACTTTGGACTATTTAAGCCAATCATATCCCAGTAATAGCAACTTTCCACCTTCCTTCACAGATGCTTACCTTGCTGGTTGCTTTGCTGGAGCAACTCAGGTAGGTTTCATTTAATAAGATTCTCTGTTATGTCTTCGTCAATGCAAGCATAAAGATTTAGTTGAGGCTATAATAACCCAAAGTGTTGCTGCATTTCTTTTAGACCCATCACCAACCTAAAGTACCTTGAATTTTGACTTGCAGAAAGGGTTTTCCTTTGCTACAAAATACTGTGGGGATCCAGGTTTAAAGATATGCCCAGGCTTTTGACTGAACAGTGGAAAGATGCTGTTAACCCAGCAATCCATCCCATTATGCATTGTGAACCTTGAACTCGGACACAGACAGACATGGACTCCAGATGTCTAAATGCATGCCCGTTTAGTTCACACGATACACACTGCACAAAACTCCCAATATTGCTCACAGTCCTTTTGCCTTTCTTTCCTTGCCGCCTCTACTCCTCTGGCCGCAAGCTCCGTCCTCTTCCACCCAACTCAGGCTCTCTGAATGGAGTGAGGTGGCCTCTTTTATACTTCACCGAGATGTTGTCCAGGTGCTTCCTGATCTTTTTCTGGCAGCATTTCCTGGTGTGGCAGAAGTGCTGCCTTCCAGGGCTCCATAATTATCCAGAATTATTCCAAGCTCTGTTCCCGCGGCCCCCATGCAGACCAGGGAGGTCGCCCTTTTGTGTACCAGGGAAGATACTGCCCTTCTCCCAGTCCTTCCCTTTTTCCAGCGTCCCGGTTGGGCAAGGTCCCTGGACATCTGTCACAGCATCTTATGGACAATTTGGGACATCATTCTTCTTTCTTTTTGTTCCTTTTGCTTTCTAACACATGCCAAAGACTGGAAAGGTCTGTTTTTTCTGAAAGCTTTTCTAGGTTCATCATAGTGAATACAAATGAAAGCTCCTTTAGTACAAAATTTCTATAAATTATATTTTCACTCATAATGACTAATTGGTAGATGTTTTTTTGTCAAACCTCCTTCACTTTCACATTACCGTTTGACTTGTTTTAAATGATAAAAGTAAAGAGTTTTGTGAGTTGGAGGGGTATTGCATTGAAAAATACTGAATGACTTGCTGGATAA
Organism: Polypterus bichir lapradei; assembly: GCA_026402145.1. Classification (NCBI taxonomy): domain Eukaryota; kingdom Metazoa; phylum Chordata; class Cladistia; order Polypteriformes; family Polypteridae; genus Polypterus; species Polypterus bichir. The sequence goes on along the minus strand of JANRMT010062796.1, from coordinate 11,516,865 downwards.
CTTTGCTTCTGTTCTGTCTGCAGCTTTTAGTGTCTGCACCCGTTGACCTGGTAAAGGTTCGTCTCCAAAACCAGACACACCCTCATCGATCTGTACATACAGCATGTGTTACTTCAAAGTACAGAGGTCCGGTTCACTGTGCAGCCACCATACTGCAGCAAGAGGGCATTCAGGGGCTGTACAGAGGGCTTGGTGCTTTAGCCCTACGAGATATCCCTTGCTTTGGCCTCTACTTTCTGCCTTATGAACTTATCTGTTATGGTATGACTGAGGCAGGCCAACAACCAGGTTAGTAATATTAATATATTCATGGAGAACAGGAGGGTTATCTTTTGTTGTTTCTTTCTTACTTATTTTTTGGCAAAACACTGCAACTTGATTAACCAAGTATGATAGCCATTTCCTTTTCTTATTAGCCAAAGTCCTTTGGCTAGGAATCGAATAAATATGTTGCTTTTGATAAGCTGAAATGGGCAGTTTTAGATGGTGACCACCTTGGACCAGTCCCAGTTATACTCTTTACTAAGGTGCTCAAGATATAATCAAAACCTTTTCAGCCTGGACCTGAAAGAGGTGTCCAACAGTGCTGATTTTGTAAATGGCCAAAGAGTACCTTTGTCTGCTTTTGTATTCATCAATATTTGTTTTCTAGCATTTGTCATTTATAGTGTTTATTTCTTATTCTAGAACCACTTAAAGATGAAAACCTCAGAAGTAAAGTACTAAATTATGACTGCATATCTAAGTCTGAAGAACAATAAACCTATACAGATTCTTAGCTAGTCAACATGTATGGAGACTTCATACACCGTGGTCAAAAGACAGGCAGGACATCTCCCTCAAAGATGACCAAGGTCTGGCTGGTCTTTAACATCGAAACAACAAAAGAAATCATTGACAATGTAGAGCAGACACTGAACAGATTAGTTGTGGGACAGCTGAATCCAGTCTTCTTCAGTAATTAAATATAAACAAGGGATGTGCAGTTTGGGTGTTCAAAATGTTGACTCCTGAAATGAGGCATCCCTGCATTCAGTGTTGCAAAGAGAATCTCCAACTAATAAATTTGGAATGGGAGAAACATAAGAGGAAGAAACTTGCATATGTCACTAAAACCTAGAGTTGGTACAACAGTTAAAACTGTGCATAATTCTGCGTGATGATGTTGGTATATTTTGTATTGACTACATTCTATCAACATGTCTTGCATGGCTGTCTACTGTGGACCACCAGAAAAAAAACTGGTGAGGAAAGCTGTCGATTATTCTGCACTTCGCAACAGTGCCCTGACTGCACAGATTGCAAAGGCTACTGAAATGAAACATTGGATTAAAAGATATTTCACCTTGTTCTCTAGACTTGGCCCTCTGTGACTGCTACCTCTACATGTATTAGAAGGGGTACGCTTCATGGGACATATTAAGCCAAAGATGCTGATGTGAAGTGGGTTACAAAAGAATGGTTGCACAAACAAGACAAACATTTTATATGAATGGCACTGAAAAACTTTTTGTTTGTTTTAAAAAGTGTTTTCGTGTTTATGAGGATAATGTTGAAGATAAAATTTTTGTCACCCCTTTTGTACAGTTAAATGGTATTCTTTTGAAAGTAAATTGCCTTTATTTATCTACCCAAAAAGAAAAAACAGAACTTAAAAGATTAATAAAATGTATTGAATTTAAAGGTAATGTTTCTAAAATTTAGAAGAATTAATTTAGTTTTGGGATGAAAATGTTAATGTCAGATCTGATCTCCTGATGGGCATCTGCATGCTTGACTTGGAGAAGTGCAGAAAATGGTCATGATAATAAAGATGGGTCCTACCCTGTCACCATATAACTTTTCTTCTCCATTGTATAACTGACTAAATAAAATCACAGTTGCGTGACTTTTCTTTTCTTTCTAATCAGGTACCCTAGCAGTTCTGGTCGCTGGAGGCTGTGCTGGGGTGATCACATGGGCTTGTGCTACACCAATGGATGTAATAAAGGCCCGCCTTCAAATGGATGGCCTTGAGGGCTGTCGGTACAGAGGCATTCTGCACTGTGTGACAGACAGCATACGGACTGAGGGATTTTCTGTGCTTTTTCGAGGACTACTGCTTAACAGCGTGAGAGCCTTCCCTGTCAATGCAGTTACGTTCCTCAGTTATGAGACCCTTTTAGAAATTATAAAGTAAAAAAAATTACATTCTTAAGCCCATACTGTCCAATTCAGGGTCCCAGAAAGACCTGAGCTTTCCCAGCTGCAATGGGTACATGGACAAGGCAACACTCCATCAGAGGACCCACTTAGTTAAGTTGAATGTATTTAGGCATGTGGAAAGAAAAGCAAAGGACCAGGAGAGAAACCTACACTGCCATGATGACAACATCCAAATGGCATATGGACTGCATTTGTGGGAGAGATTTAAACCTAGGATGTTTAATTGGTGAAGCAGTAGCACTACACAGTATGCCACCCCATGACATTTCCTTTGAAACTTTAATTCACCATGTGGTCAGGTTATTCATATTCCAATTAAATTTCAAAGCAAATCTATTTTTTTAATTTGAAATTTAAGTTATTTGTTAACAATGTGATGAAGGAACAACAGGCAATTCTAGTGAAGAATTAACTGGGAAAAGTGTTTTATCAGATGTCAAACAACTTTGGGTGCTACACTTGAATGTTCATACTTTTTCTTTTCTTGGACAAATCATCTGTCAATACTTTTAAGCAAAAATACTAAACATGATCCAAACTGCCATGCAGTGTTTTTCCCTACTACTTGATTATTTTTATTTTAAAATTCCAGGGACATCAGTTACTTTTGAAATTCTTCACTGTTGTATAAAGTTTGATTTTTAAATAGGTGGTAATTAATGGCACTTCCCTTTGGCAAAATAACGTTTTACTAGTATTGATGGCAATTCTATGATGTCTACAAATTTTTATCACTGTGATTTGCAGTATGCCTTATGTACAGTGCATCTGGAAAGTATTCACAGTGCATCACTTTTTCCACATTTTGTTATGTTACAGCCTTATTCCAAAATGGATTAAATTCATTTTTTTCCTCAGAATTATACACACAACACCCCATAATGACAACGTGAAAAAAGTTTACTTGAGGTTTTTGCAAATTTATTAAAAATAAAAAAACTGAGAAATCACATGTACATAAGTATTCACAGCCTTTGCTCAATACTTTGTCAATGCACCTCTGGCAGCAATTACAGCCTCAAGTATTTTTAAATATGATGCTACAAGCTTGGCACCTATCCTTGGCCAGTTTCGCCCATTACTTTTTGCAGCACCTCTCAAGCTCCATCAGGTTGGATGGGAAGCGTCGGTGCACAGCCATTTTAAGATCTCTCCAGAGATGTTCAATCGGATTCAAGTCTGGGCTCTGGCTGGGCCACTCAAGGACATTCACAGAGTTATCTTGAAGCCACTCCTTTGATATCTTGGTTGTGTGCTTAGGGTTGTTGTCCCGCTGAAAGATGAACCGTCGCCCCAGCCTGAGGTCAAGAGCGCTCTGGAGCAGGTTTTCATCCAGGATGTCTCTGTACATTGCTGCAGTTATCTTTCCCTTTATCCTGACTAGTCTCCCAGTTCCTGCCACTGAAAAACATCCCCACAGCATGATGCTGCCACCACCATGCTTCACTGTAGGGATGGTATTAGCCTGGTGATGAGTGGTGCCTGGTTTCCTCCAAACATGACGCCTGGCATTCACACCAAAGAGTTCAATCTTTGTCTCATCAGACCAGATAATTTTGTTTCTCATGGTCTGAGAGTCCTTCAGGTGCCTTTTGGCAAACTCCAGGCGGGCTGCCATGTGCCTTTTACTAAGGAGTGGATTCCGTCTGGCCACTTTACCATACAGGCCTGATTGGTGGATTGCTACAGAGATGGTTGTCCTTCTGGAAGGTTCTCCTCTCTCCACAGAGGACCTCTGGAGCTCTGACAGAGTGACCATTGGTTTCTTGGTCACCTCCCTGACTAAGGCCCTTCTCCCCCGATCGCTCGTTTAGATGGCCGGCCAGCTCTAGGAAGAGTCCTGGTGGTTTCGAACTTCTTCCACTTACGGATGATGGAGGCCACTGTGCTCATTGGGACCTTCAAAGCAGTGGAAATTTTTCTGTAATCTTCCCCAGATTTGTGCCTCGAGACAATCCTGTCTTAGAGGTCTACAGACAATTCCTTTGACTTCATGCTTGGTTTGTGCTCTGACATGAACTGTCAACTGTGGGACCTTATATAGACAGGTGTGTGCCTTTACGAATCATGTCCAATCAACTGAATTTACCACAGGTGGACTCCAATTAAGCTGCAGAAACATCTCAAGGATGATCAGGGGAAACAGGATGCACCTGCGCTCAATTTTGAGCTTCATGGCAAAGGCTGTGAATACTTATGTACATGTGATTTCTCAATTTTTTTATTTTTAATAAATTTGCAAAAACCTCAAGTAAACTTTTTTCACGTTGTCATTATGGAGTGTTGTGTGTAGAATTCTGAGGAAAAAAATGAATTTAATCCATTTTGGAATAAGGCTGTAACATAACAAAATGTGGAAAAAGTGATGCACTGTGAATACTTTCCGGATGCACTGTATATAGTAAAATGCAGACCTAGAAAAACATTACATAAATCCAATATTGTTTTTATTGGCATGTATATGTGTAGAGAGTTATTAGGCTAAATATATAACACTGAACAGAGCAGAAGGCCAGAGTACACACACTATAATCGCCTGGCCACAATGGGATTGCACATGGCTACTACAGACCTAAAATTAGAGTGGTTAAACTGTTTTTCAAAAGTAAGATCAATCACTTAGACCTCTTCTTGATACGCCTTTGCTTTTAAACTAAAGTGTTTTTAGTGTAGAATCACGCTCTGCAAGCAAGTGAAAGTATGCAAGCTCTTCTAGCACTTGAGTTATCTCCATTTCTCGACAGAACAAACTAGAAATTACAGAACACATATTTATATTGACTGATTGCAGTATGTATGATCCAACACTCATCATAGAATGTTAATCATATTAACACCCTTATGCTAAATATGACTGGAAAATTGGAGTACCTTTCTGTTTTAAATAAATCTAGTAGATATGCCAGTTTTTGTACAATATGTTTCCTAAGCATGTAGTTTGAGCAGTTCAAAAGAGCAGTTTAAAGTCTTTTTTCTGAAAAGTTTTCTTGTAGATTAAGGAAGAGACATTATAAGATAAAGAACAAATCTTTAAGTATTTATTTTACTCTTTAATTAATTTAGATACATATGACAGATGATGTTAATATTTTATAAGATAAATATTTTCCAGAAGCTATCTGTTGTGATGGATCTAACATTTTAAATAAGCTTATTGCTTCAAAACCTCTTAATTAATTGATACCTGTATGTTTTGCCAATGTGTGTATACTCAAATATTATACAATTAAAAAGATCCATTCATCCATCACTGGACCCACTCACTCCAAATGAGGTTTGCAGGGAGCTAAAGCACAGGGCCTAATTAGTCTGCCGCACCATTTACAAGATGAGACCCTAAAACTGAAAACATAGCTGACCCCTACTAAAATACATTACAGAGGTGGTTGCATAAAATACAAGCGTTTCATTTCCAGATTGGCTTTCTTGTGTATTATACAGTAAAAGCAAACAAAATGATTCTTCTGCTTGATGTAAAATGTCCAATGGATCACACAGAGTCATATTACCATGAGAGAACAACACAAGGTAAAAGCACCAGATCTTATCTGAGAAAAACTCAGTCAGAGAAACTGACGAAAATCATACATTTTGATTAATTTTAACATTTTGTCACCCAGTTCAGTTAAATAATGCTTCTAGCTTGTATGTTTGCTGCCCAGTAATAAAACTGAAAGTTGGGTAGAGCCATGCCACCTTCTGCCTTAGGTCTTTGTAGGGTCACTTTTGGATATGTGGATGTTTTGAGTTCCAAATAAATGAGGTTATGGTTGAATCTAATTGCTTAAAAAATGATTTATTGATGTATATTGGAATGTTTTGAAATAAAAAGAGACGCTTAGGAAGGATATTCATCTTAACGTTAATTCTTCCAGCTAGAGTGAGATGAAGGGTTGACCATCTATGCAAGACTTGCCTAATTTTTTCCATACAGACGGTGAAATTTTGTTGATAAAGAGCTTTATATTTACTTGTGATATTTACCCCTAGGTATTTAAACTGATCTGCAATGATAAAAGGGAAGTTGTCCAATCTAATATTGTATGCTTGATAATTCACTGGAAAGAGCATACTGTAAGTGCTGTTAAGACTGCAGGCACAGTATTTTGTGGGTCTGATATATACAGTACCATATCATCTGCATATAGAGAAATTTACTGTTCAAGTCCTTCTCTGATAATCCCCTTTATCTGATAAGAATTTCAACAGTGAACTGCCAGTGGTTCAATGGTGATTGCAAATAGCAGTGGTGACAAGGGGCATCCTTGTCTGGTACCACGTTCTAGTTTAAAGTACTCTGAACAAATGTTAATACAAACTGAAGCTTCTGGATTGGTATACAGTAGTTTGATCCATGCACAAATATTCGGGCCAAACCCAAATTTCTCTAATGTAGTAAAAAGGTAGTTCCATTCAATCATGTCAAATGCTTTTTCTGCATTCAACGATAATAATATCTCTGGGGTGTTTGACTTTGCTGGTGAATATATCACATTAAACAGGCGTCGGAGATTGGAAGCTAAGTGTCTGCCTTTAATAAATCCAGTTTGAACTTGTGATATTACAGAAGGCAGCACTTTCTCCATCCTTCTAGCTAAGACTATGGAGAGTATCTTAACATCATTATTCAGAAGTGAAATTGGTCTGTATGATGCACATTGTAATAAGTCCTTATTTTGTTTAGGAAAGACGGTGATTAATGCTTGGCGAAAAGTCTGAGGTAGAATTTGATTGTTTCTAACTTCTGTAAATGTTGCTAATAAGAGGGGAGCTAGCTGAGTGGAGAATTTCTTATAAAATTCTACAGGGTAGCCATCAGGGCCTGCTGCTTTCCCGCTTTGAAGTGACTTTATAGCATCTAGTAATTCTGACAGCGCCAAAGGTTTATCCAGTTCCTCGGCACTAAAAGTATCTATTTGTGGTATTTGCAATGTATCTAGAAATGCATTAGATTGTGTGCTGTCTTCTTTAAACTCAGTAGAATATAAGGGTTTATAGTAGTTTCTGAATGTGTGCATTATATCTTTATGGTCAATGATTTTATCTGATTGCTGGGATTGCATTGCGAACGTCTTGCTTGTGGATTTGTTGAGCTAAGAGCTTATTAGCTTTCTCTTCGTGTTCATAGTAATGATGTCTTGATTTAAAAATGAGTTCAGTTTCTTTGGTTGTTAAGAAGTTGAGCTTGGAATGCAGAGCCTGCCTTTTGAAGAGCCTCACTTGATCACCTGGCATGCTTTTCATCTATTCTAGTATTTCGCTGGTTAGCTCTGATACCTTATTGGTTTCTAATTTATTTCTGTGGGAAAGATATAAAATAATCTGTCTTCTTAAGAAGGTCTTTAGAGTTTCCCAGAGTATTCCTGCAGAGACCTCTCAGGATGTATTTGTCTCTAGGAAGAAACTGATTTGTTTGGATATAAATTCTGTACAGTTCTCGTCTGCTAATAGAAGTGGATTAAGACGGCATCTGCGAGATGAGTGTGTGGGGCCTAATGATTTTAGCTCCAAGATCAAAGGGGCATGGTCGAAAATAACAATAGCATTGTACTTGCAAGATTTAATCGTAGGCAAGAAATTATTATCTATAAAGAAATAATCAATTCTTGAGTAGCAATGATGCACTGGTGAGTAGAAGGAATATGTTCTTGAGTTTGGGTTTAGAAATCTCCAGGGGTCTGATAGATTGTGGTCAGTTAAAAATTGTGTAATTGTCTTTGCAGTGTTAGATGTCATCCCCCCTGTGACAGGAGTCCTATCCAAGAGTGGATTTAAAACACAATTAAAGTCCCCAGCCATTATAATTTTATGAGTGTTCACATTGGGAATGGATGTAAATACATTTTGCATGAATTCCCTATCATCGACATTGGGTGCATAAACGTTTATCAAAATCACTTTACAGTTAAATAAATTGCCCATGACAATCACATATCTCCCTTCAGGATCAGATACAACATCCGATACCACAAATGAGACAGTTCTATGTATGAAAATTCCCACACCTCTAGTTTTCTTTGTAAAGCTCGAATGGAACATTTGGCCAGTCCAGTCTTTTGCAGCCGGAACTGATCTTTGCTTAGTAAGTGGGTCTCCTGTAAAAATGCTATCTTAGCATTTAAACCTGTTAGGTGAGAGAATACTTTCTTTCTCTTTAATTTGTGATTCAGGCTTTTAACATTCCAGCTCACAAAGTTAACTGTCCCATCCTGCAGACATTGATTCTGAATTTTTGATGTAATTTTGCAGTCTTAAATGGAAGTGAGACAGCTTTAACCTTAATTTCCAAGTTTCCTACAAGTTATTGCCGTGCAGTTAATTGTTACGTTGGTAGTTATCATTATTAGGATTAAAATAATAGATTAGATATAGCTTGCTCTCTTTCTCTCCCCCCCTTAATCCCCCACCCCCCTTTTTGCCTCCCCACGTGAGGCTGGACCCCACTTCACAAAGTCCTGGTCCTCTGACATACCTAGATACAGAGCACGTCCAAAACAAAACAAGCCCCCCAGCAGTGGCATTTGGGGATTAAAAAGTAGAGATATCTATTGCCGATAAAGTCTAAATACTATAAGCAGAAAATATAATCATCAACAGTCTTGAAATATTAAGACAGTAAACCCATGGAATGGTGTTAAAAAGTGGCCCTGGATAAGCATAAGTAAACCCTAATGCAATAATAACAATAACAATAAACCAAGGGTATGATGTTAAACAGTCTCCTTTAGAATAGTTAAAAAAAAAACCTGCTTTAATTTCTTCCACACATACGCCTACAATTATAATGAAAACATAAACAAAAAGTGTCCGAGAAGAGAAAAGAATGTATAATTATGGTACCCGTATCATTGCAAGCAGATCAGACAGTAGGTAATATCTTCTTGCCATACCATGATGGGATGCGACTCACTTTCGTATTTCAAAAAAACCTGGACACAAATAGATGAGCATACACAGGCTTGTTCAGCAATAGAAATAAAATCCTGCACTACTTCTTTATATTCCCTGCTTTGTGCCCCAATAAATGCAAGTTATCGCCAATATACTAATAACCCAAATGTGCTTCACTCACTCAGAATATGGAACCAATGTAGAAAGAATTTTAAGATGGAGAATCTTTTAACTGTGGCACCTCTACATGAGAACCACCTTTTTCAACCCTCACAAACATATGCAGTTTTTAATATCTGGAAAACATTTGGAATTAAATTGCTTAGAAATCTTTCTATAGACAACATCTTTGCATCCTATGAACAATTACATTCCAAATTTAACTTTCCAGCAACACATTTCTTTCACTATCTTCAAATTAGAAACTTTGTCAAACAGAACCTGCCCGATTTCCAACATCTCGCACCTTCCTCTATGCTGGAAAAAATATTGCTCAGTTTGGAGGGCTCAGACAGCATTTCTGCAATATATAAAATTATTTTACAGTCCCTCCCTTTCAAAGATCCAAGAGGACAATGGGAAAAAGATCTCTCACTCAACATATCAGAAAAGGAGTGGAAGGTAGCAATGCAGAGAATTCACTCAAGCTCCATATGCGCAAAGCATACAATTATTCAACTTAAAATTAGATTTCGAGCACATTTGTCTCGCTTAAAACTGTCCAAAATGTTTCCAGGGCAAGATCCAACCTGCAAACGCTGCAATCAAGTCCCAGCTCACTAGGTCACATGTTTTGGGCCTGCACCAAATTAACACCATTCTGGACAAAAAGTTTTAAGTGCCTTTCAGACAGCCTTGGTGTCACAATCCCTCCTAGCCCATTAACAGCTGTGTTTGGTGTTCTTCCAGATGGGGTTAAAGCAGAGAAGGACAAACAAGCTGTGATTGCCTTTACTACACTATTGGCACGCAGACTTGTTTTGCTAAATTGGAAGAATCCTAACTCTCCTCTTTTAAGTCAGTGGGTAACTGATGTTTTATACTATTTGAAATTGGAAAAAAATAAATTCTCAGAGGATCTGTGCAGAACTTTTTCAAAACCTGGCAGGATCTAATCAATAATATTGTAGAATAAGCTCTTCACATTTCTTTTTTTCCTTTTTTATCTGCCTAATAAACTCATCAATTTATGTATTTTGACTAGCTTTAAGTTTTACTCCATTGTCCATGCTCTCTTTCTTAGGGGTGGGGGTTGGGTTGATTTGTTTTCAATCCTATTTTTTGTAAAAATTGATCTCTCTGTATGGAATGATTACAATAAAATCAATAAAATTAGAAAAAAAAATAATGCTTCTAGTAGCCTTTGATCTTCACCTATGAAACAGGCTGACACCCAATTAATTATTTAAAATGGTTGAGGAAGAAGATGTTAACATTTCATACATCCCTATTGAAACTTTAATATTTCTTCTATGCCACTAATATGGATACATAGTAAGGCTGCAGGCATATGTCCGACCAATCCCTTTTTAAAATGCAGCAGAATAAAGGCCTGACATTCTGTCCTTTTTCCTTACCACTGTATTGCAAGGGTGAGGTGCCTTCTAGGTGGATCTTGAAGCTTCTTCCCATGTTCTTGTGGAACAAGCTCCCAGATCAATGAATATATTTTATTATGCTTGGCGTAAATTGGGTGTTTGCTTCTGATAGATTTACATTTGCTACTATAATGCTAACTATTCTTATTTCTCCAACAAACACAGGATTTGATAAGAGTCAGGTGTGCAAAGCTGTCCTATTTTTCCTTATTCTTATATACAGCATTCAGAAGTCTCAATATGAAATGTCATATCACTATGCAAACCTGTAGCCATTTTATTTAACTTTTTTCTTCCTTTCTATTAAAACCACTTTAGGTATACCAAAAAGACTGGAGATTCCATTCTATCCACAGATATCTTACATATTTCATTGAATAAGTCTATTTTCAATTTTTTCAAACTGAATAAGTGCAAAAATATTTTCATTTGTAGGATCAATTGTTTTCAATTAAGTAGTCTATCCAGCTGCCTTTATGTTTCAAGGGCACAGTATTCTGCAAGTCTAAACAAACTACACATACATCACAACACAGTCAAAAGTCAACTGGTGTGTTGTTACTAACTTGACTAGCTTGACTTCTATGGTATATGTTGGTCAGTCATTAATATATGGTTTAAAACATGTAAAAAATATCAGTACATTGTTGAGATGGCCCTGGTACCTCATACTGCATGCCTACTCTTACTATGACTCTATACAGACCCTACACTTTCTGTACACTTACTGTTTTAGTTTTAATTTTAAATGGATAACATTGCCATTCTTGCCCACCAAATGTGTTGAGCCTCAACAAGCTCAGCATTGTTAACTAAGCTGCTTCACTAAAATTAGTTTATCTGAACTTCATAGAATAATTACTCAGTTAAAACAGTCCACTTGTGTATTAGACCCCATTCCTAAAAGCTTCTTTAAAGAAATTCCTGATCTACTTATCAACAATGTTCTTGAAATAGTAAATTGTTCATTAGATTCCGGCATTTTCCTTGATTCTTTCAAAACTGCTGCAATTAAGAAAAATAACATTGATTGTTCTTTTTAGACAAGTACTGGCTAATCTCTAATTTGCCTTTTCTCAGTAAAATTCTACAAAAAGTAGTTTTTCAGCAGTGAAGTGATTATTTGAATAAAAATTTTATTCTTGATAAGTATCAGTCAGGTTTTATATCAAATCATAGTACTGAAGCAGTTCTAGCAAAATTAGTAAATTATCTGTGAATCAATGCAGATGCAAATAAAATATCTGTACTTGTTCTTTTGGACTTGAGCACAGCATTCAATACTGTAGATCATGATATTCTTATAAACTGCCTTAGCTAGTGGGTAGGGCTTTTGAGTACTGCCTTAGACTGATTTAAATCAACTGGAAGAAAATTCTTTGTCAGTTATAGTGATTATGCATCAAAAATACACAATATTGTATGTGGTTTCCCGCTGGAATCAATTTTCAATCCACATGCTTCTGTTTGGCCAGATAATTTCAAAGTGTAATGTAAATTACCATACCTATGCTGATGACACACAACTCTATTTATCCATTGCGCCTGATGACCCACAGGCTCTAAATCCTTTGATCCACTGTCTTACTAGAATAACAGAATGCATGAATATTAATTTCCTGAAACTAAAGAAGGAAAAAACAGAATTGTTAGTTATTGTCAGCAATAAAGAAAGTGAGAATCTTAGAAACAGAATTAATCATCTGGTCAATACCAGGTTGATTTTGTTTTTAGTATACTTACATTTATTAGAAATTATTATAGTATTAATTAATGATAATAATCCAAGTAAATACGTATAGTATCTCTTTGTTTTTGTTGACTAATCTGTGGAAAGCACCATGATTACATGTAAATGTGTGAAAAAGTGATATTATTATTATTATTATTATTATTATTATAATCCACATGCAGTAACCTATAATGAAAAGTGAAGCTTTTCAGAAAGGTTTGCAAATGTTTTAAAAATCAAAAACTAAAACCTCTCATTCTTATAAGTGTTCAGACCCTTTGCAATACAAATTGTGGTTATCTGCAGCCTGTTCTTTTTAATTATTTTTGAGATGTGTCTATAATATCATTGGAGTCTATCTGTGGCAAAATAAATTGACTGGGCAGCATCTATGTATATACTGTAAGTTCCCATATTCAAACTGCAAGTCAGGATAAAAACCAAGCCATGAATTACAGGTAACTCTGCAATAAATTTAAAATAAGGCATAAATCAGGGCAAGGGTATAAAGCCATTTTTTAAACCTTAAGTATTCCCAGTAATTGTGATATGGAAGAAGTTTGGAACCAACAGGACTATTCCTAGCATTGGCCATCCAGCGAAACTGAGTGGAAGAGCAGGAAGAGATTTTGTCAGGGAGGCGACAAAGAACCCAATGATCTTTGTAACGGAGCTTCAGATGTCCTTTACTGACATGGAATAACCTGTCAAAAAGATGACCAAAAACTGAACTCTTTGGGCAGAAGTCATAGGCAATGCTCATCACTTGCCTGATACCTTCCCTACAGCAGCAGGGGCAGAAAGTCTGGTCAGAATTGAAGAAAGGATTAATGCAAGTGACCTCAGACTTTGGTGATGGTTCACCTTTCAGCACAATAATAACCTGATGCATACAGCCAAGACAATACTGGAGTGGTTTCAGGACAAGTCTCTGACTGTCCTTGAGTGTCCCAGACAAAGCCCAGACTTAAAACCCATTGAACACCTATGGAGAGACCTTAAGATGACATTTTCCAGAAGCTTCCCCTACAATCTAACAGAATTTGAGAGGATCTACCAGGAAAAATGGGATAAACTGCCTAAATACAGTTGTAAACAGCTTGTATATTCTTACCCAAGAGACCTCAAGCTATATTTTCTGCCAGAGGGGCTTATATAAAGTCCAGAATTAAAGGTCTGAATAATTATATAATGAGAGATTTTAGTTTCTGATTTTTACTAAATTTGCAAAAAATAATTCTGAAAATTATTTCACTTGTTTGGGTTATTAAGTATAGATTGATGAGAAAAAATGGCAAATTTATCCATGTAAAATTAAATCTACAATACAATAAAGTGTGCAGAAAGTGAAGGGGTCTAAATTATTTCTAAATCCACTCAAGTTTTCCCTGATATCAAGCTTTTGTTTCCCAAAATATCATAAAGATTAAAACATACATGGGTGTAAGAGTAGTTACAGCATATACAGCATATTTCTCCAAAGGAAAAACTTATGAAGAGCAGGAGCAGTTAAAGTTATTGCAATTTCATATTAATGTTGTAGGTTTTGTATAACAGTAAAGAAAAAAACACATCAGTTGTTTACTGAACAGACTGTGTTTGAACTGTTGTAAGGATAAGCCTTTTTCCTACACAATTTTTTCTCTTCATTCATATAAAGACTTCTGCTTAAATTTCAAATTGGATTCAAAGATGAAGCCTTCAACCTTCATTGCTGTCACATTTTAAGAGAAAGGTGACAGCTTATGGTGAATGCATAGCTTCAGGTGGGACGGGCCTTGACCTTCTTGGATTGGTGCAATTGTCTCTTCTGCTGTGCTCTTGTCAATGTGCTTGGTTGCAGTTATTTTGTCTTGACCCCAAACTGCTTTCTGACTATCAACATTTAAAGCGGAATTATTAACAGGGCCACAATTTTTTCTCCACTGCCTCTGCCCTTGTTTTTCCATGACTGGAGAGGACAACTGATGATGAATAATTTCATCTTCCCTCTGAACCAACTGAGATTTAGCAGGCACCATGCCACCACTCAAAGGTGGCTTTCCACTGGATTTGGAAACAACATGTATCCTCCCTTTGAAATTTTCCTTCCAGTTCTGATAAATATCTTCATCAGAATCCTCTGAGCTCCTGTTGGATGAATGATTAAGGTTGTAATGTGTTTCTGTGGGCTTAACCTGGAATTTGCTGAGGCTTTGTTGATGGGGGTCTTGGTTTGTTGAATTGCTTCTAATTCGAATTTCTTCAAGGCTGACAGACAACATGCGAATTGGAGGTGATTTTTCAAGGGGATAGCTTCTTTGCAACCCTTCACTATTTAATGAAAGGTCATATAATTTTCTGGATCGTGGCAGGGTGGAGTCTGTGACAGGCATCAAAAAACTCTCATGACGCAAGCCATCCTCAAAATTAGGTATTTGTAGGGTTCTTGAAGGCCTTTTCGCTTCTTCTTCACCAGAGCTGATTCTTGGTTGTGATTCTGTGCGCACAGATTGTTGCTTCCAGGGTGAAAATGCTGTCGTTCTGTGGTTCCCTTCAGGTTCTATTTTACCCATACTCAGTGCCAACATACTGACAACTGGTTCTTCCTGATCTTTATCAGACCAATCTGATTCATCCTCTTCTGGCAAAGATCCCATCCTTCCTAGAGTTTGTTCACTAAATCTTAAAGATTTTTCTTCAGCCTGCAGTTCAGCTGTTGTTCTCTCAGGATCTTTAAAGGCAGAGGGTGGACTTAAAACAGAAAATGATAGTAGAGATTGGTCAGCTTGCTCTTCATTTTCTTCTAACAGATTTTTTCCCAGTGCTTTCTGTAGAAGAGCTGGAATCTAAAAAGAAAAATTACCAACATTTTTGTCATTACTGCATGTATATGAAAGGTGTGAGACTTGACAGAAGCATTGTAATTGTAAATGGCTGTAGTTTCAATGCACTGATGCTCAGAGAGCCACTGGAATTTTTTGTTTAAGTTGTCTGAGATTAAAAAATCCCAATCTACTCACATTGACAGTCTCCAAATTGTTTAGGATGTTCTGGGTGCTTAACAGCTGTTTGGACAAATCAGTAATACGCTGGTTGAGAGTTTCCCTTTCTGCTTCAATGCTGCATGCCTGAATGAAACAAATTATCTGTTTAGCTGCATTTTATACAACTGCAGGACCTGGTTAAATGTACACTGATATCTCAAGTTTTTTTGTTTTTTGATATTAAAGACACTGGAAAACATGCTTACCTCACTACCTTTGCACAGTTTTTGGTTTTATACAATTAAAATTAAAACATTGTTGGCAGAGATGAAGGTGTAGTAGATACAGTAAATCTCACTATCCACAGATTCCATTCTTGTGAATTTGCTTATCTGCTATAATAAAAGTTGAACCTATTTTGTGACAACTGCTTCTCCTTGTGCATATTCATGATCATGCACAATAGAAAAAAAATTTTGAGAGGCCTATCATGCAGCAGCGAAAACATGAGATTGAACAATAACAAGTCTGTGATGACATTAGATGCATGCTGTGTTATGTGTGCTACAATGAATCAATGTGTGTCGACCCTGTGGTGAGAAGTGTACATATGGCATTGAACCTGATTCATGATGGGGATTGAGGTTTTTAAATGTTCCCAACGAATGAGGAATTCCCAGTAAGTGAAGGTCATAAACTTGCACTGATCCCTTCCTTATTGCACAAACCATCTGTCACTACTGCCGACTGGATGGTTTAGTGAGGTCCTCTGATCGTCCCTGTTTTGGTCGCCCATGACCTCTGGCGCAGCACATAGAAGACAATGAACTTGACTACAAAGGAGTTAAGAGTCATAAAACAAGGTTTTCATATGTCAATCTAGTGCAGGATTATTACTGTGCTAGATGGCTGAGAGTGGAGGGCTGTGTGTGTATTTGGAAAGGTAGAGAATATATGTGTTGGGAAAGAGTCTAGTCGGGATTTTCAGCAGCAGAAACTAAGTACGGTGATATGATCTATGGAGCTTGAATATTTGTCTGTTCATTAACATCTGTTACCTATGGGTTCACTTTTAGGTAATGTCACAAAAAAAGTCCCTCTAAGTAATCTATACTAATAAAAGGCAAAGCCCTCACTCACTCACTCACTCACTCACTGACTCATCACTAATTCTCCAACTTCCCGTGTGGGTGGAAGGCTGAAATTTGGCAGGTTCATTCCTTACAGCTTCCTTACAAAAGCTGGGCAGGTTTCATTTCGAAATTCTACGCGTAATGGTCATAACTGGAAGCTGTTTTTCTCCATTTACTGTAATGGAGATGAGCTTGAACGCCGTGGGGGCGGAGTTTCGTGTGACATCATCACGCCTCCCACTTAATCACGCAGTACATAGAAAACCAGGAAGACCTCCAAAAAGCGCTGAAGAAAATATGCATTATATAATTGAGAAGGCAGCGAAACAATAAGAAGCGAGCGAGTGACATATACAACCATATTCATGAGTTCTGCTACTTCGGAAACAAAGCACGATGTAAACCTAAACGTTAAATTAAGTTCATAGACAGGCTGCCGCTGGCGTTTGCAATTTAGTGCCTGCCCATATAAGGCCGTCCGTCAGCGGCAATCCAATAGCAAACTGCCACTAAATATTCACGGGTGAAGGACTGTGCTTATGCAGAGGAAGATGAGATGGTCAGGGTGGTGTTTGGCACAAACTCAGCGAAACTGCGAGAGAAAGTTTTAAGTGCCAGGACTTCGGTAACATTAAATACAGCCATGGACATCGCACGAGATGGCACCAGCACAGCTGGGAAACTTCGATGCATGTACACCGAGCGGCTCACGTGAACTGACGCAGTGCACAGACAAAAAGCAACAGTTCCAAAGAGCGCTGAACAAAAACCGAATTACACAATTGAAAAGGCAGCAAAAAAATATGAAGCGTCTGATACATACAAGCATATTCATAAATGCAGCTACTGCGGAAACAAAGCACACGGTGGAAAAAGTCAATGTCCCGCTAAAGGAAGACAGTGTAAAAAAAAAACCCGTGCATGCAGTGTGTCAGGTCTCAGATAAAGAAGAAGACGAGCTGTTTATTGATGCAGTAAGAAACGAATCGATGAATGAAACCTGTCATCTTTACAACGATTGACAAACACGGAATGTAACTTGAACACAACACATCCTACAAATACGAACCTGATTGAAAGAAATAATGATAATCAAATCCTTGATGACAGCAACACTCAGTAAAACTCACAAAACAATTACTGTATATTGACAGTCATGTTACGTTATTTTTAAAATGTTCCCTTTTCTTTTTCATAGCTTTTTTAACACACTACTTCTCCGCTGCGATACGCGGGTATATATATATATGTATATATATACCCCGATCTACATACTCGAATAATGGATACTTTATTCGCCATCAATGATTGTTTTGGTAAAGCCATACTCAGTTGTATTCATTAGATGAACGGTAAAAAAGTAAGAGCAAGGGGAGGATGACTTATTGAGGCATGCAGGCAAAACCACAATAGCACGCGGGCTCGATGTACGAAAAAATATATCTTTTCAAGTTCTATTTAGTCCATATGTGTCAAACTCAAGGGCTGCGGGCCACATCCGGCCCGGCGTGTAATTATATCCGGCCCGCAAGATCATTTTATATACTGTATTATTGTTATTAATGGCCCGGGTATATGAAGCGCTGGTAACACAATAAACTACAGATCCCATAATGCAGCGCTTCAGCTGCCTTGCCGAACACTTACCGCGTTAATCAAGTCTAGCTTATGATGCTGCAGGTTATTGCGAAGCTAGCCCACACGACGCCGAAGAGAAAAGGTGATTCTGAACATAGAGACTTTAAAAACCGATGCAAGGCTGAGTATATGTTTACTGACATTGCCGGTAAACCCGTGTGTCTCATT
>JANRMT010062796.1:11460007-11498524 GCA_026402145.1 Polypterus bichir lapradei | reverse complement strand
TTTTTAATTGAACTCCTGGGCTAATTAAGTGAACTGATATTTCAAAAAAATATATATTAACATGTACCAAGCAGTTATAGAGGAATAATGCATTTTTTTTCTTTTAATAGTATTTTCATCTTGATTTTCATTCTACTTTTTTAGGTCTTCCAATTGTTTAATTAATCCATTATTTACTAATTAGTGGGTCTGACTCTAAAGTAGTTGCAGCCTTTGATTATTCAGTGTTGTTTGCGTGGGTTTCTGATCTGCTCGTTTTAAATTGTCATTAAAATACAACGAAAGGGGAAAAAACAGCACAGAGAAATGGCAAAGTATAATGAAATCAACAAAAGAGAGTTAAGCATTTAAATCTATAGCAAAAGCAGAAATATTTCTAAATGTCTCATAAATGTAAAAATCATGCTGCTATGCTTTTCTGAATGTCAAATAAAAGAAAAAAAAATACCAGCTAATTAAATGAGATTAATGTTATCAGGTGTTGTCACTGATTAGGAATCCGGTTAGAACAAAAACCTGCAGCCACAGGGAGTCCCAAGGACCGTGTTTGGGAAACACTGGTTTAAACAGTGGTATAAACAGCAAAAGGAAGTTGACCGAATGACATAGAGTATCGGAGAAACTCGAAAGTTCAAGTTCACAAAGTTGCACAGTGCCCGAAATAAAAAAAAAGTTGTCGGATATCAAAGTCGACTGTGAAAAGGCGAGTCGCAGTCCACTGTCTGAGAGTCATATGGAAGCTTATTAGGGTACAGAGAAAAGAAAAAAAAATAGGCACACAGTGAAGAAAAAAGCACGGAACTTTAATCTAGAAATTTCCACTTTAATCACGTAGTTTATTTTGTCATTAAAGTAGAACATCATAAACTTCATCTTAAAATCGTTTAATTTACTAGTTTCTGAAAAACCATCATAACTAAAGTAACATGTTAAATGTTTTGTATGTGTTCTTCAATGTGCTCTGTGTGTGTGAATCACTACGTGCTTCTTAAAAGGGCTTTCTCTTCCTCCGACAGGACACAGAATCCATTACATTCATGATATTACAGCTCTCTGAATAATTTAAATACTGAGCTGTATACTTGATATAATTTTCATGATGATAGGAATTAAAGCATATTATTAAACATGGGAACACGGTAGTGCAGTGATAGTGACGAGTTGGCGCCATATCCAGATATCCTGCCTCCCGCAAGATGCTTGCTGCGCCATGCGTGACCTTCGATGAAATAATTTATTGCAGCAGTACTGTCTCTTTCAAACATATTAACCTCTAATTCCTGTCCTTCCTTTTCTTTCTCCAAGTAACCAATAACCACACAATCAGCTCTGTAATAGATGTCAAGCCATCTATAAGCTTAGAACACCGATTCTTCAAAACGTTTAAGGAAAAATGAAATACCTTTGTAGTATATGTTTAATTATTCTATCCATCTATCCCAGGGTCGCGCCAGCCCCAGCAAGAATACAGCGCAAGACAGGAACAATCCCTGAACGGGGCGCCAGCTCGTCGCTAGTGCTGCAACACCGTGTCCTCACATGTTTAATTATTAACAAAATAGATTATTTAAATGATAACATTTTATCTGTATAATGTAATAAACATATTTTGGTGCATTTCATCTTAAAAATGATATTGTCATCATACGTAAATACACACTTTATAAAGTGGCTCAGGTTGTGTAATATTATAACAGTATCGCAAGTTTACAGTGAGGTAATTGTACTTATAATTACAAACAGTTCAACAAGGAGCACTTGAACTGATTGAGTGCGTTCATAGTTCGTGGGATGAAACTGTTTCTGAACCGCGATGTCCCTACAGGAAAGACTCTGAAGTGTTTGTCGTATGAGAGCAGTTCAATAGACAGCATGGCTGAGGCAGCGTGTGCTTGATGCTGTATACCGATAATTCTTTTTCCGATCAGCTGATGTAGAGCTGTGATTCCACACTCAGATACAAAGGGATAAATACTAAAACAGCTAAAATGCTAAAACAGCTATGGTATTTGGAATAGTTTGACCATTCCGTGGACCATTATATTGTTACATGTTAATTACAATCAGATGCCTTAAACTAATAAACAATATATGGTTAATTTCAGTGTATTTGATAAAGCTGTATCAAGGATGTGGATCTAAAAAAGAAAGGGAAACCACACTGGAACAAAAGCACTGCTTTCACGCTAGGTGCCGCCAGTTTGCAAAACCAAGCGGAGAACTTGCGTACACCAGGGATTGAGCTAGCGTGAAAACGTGCGTGGCTTTACGCCAAGTTTAGCTTTTAAACATTGTGATGTGAGTGTGGAAATGGACATACGCAACATTTTTGTGTATACGCACTGTTTATACATGAGGCCCCAGGTCATTACTGCTTTGCAGTGAGAGACAAAATTACAAAATACCATAAAACAACTTTCTAAAACCTTAATGCAGCTCAATTTAGGATCATATTGGACCGAAGTCTATTCTGGCAGCACTGGCCACAAGGTAGGGAAAAGTCATCAGTGTCCGAGTATAAAATTCATACAGTGAGTAGTGCTCTATCAACAACTGCTGTCATAGGTGAGATGAATGTAAATGATTTGTGAACCTGTGACTGTAATGTATGGCAGGTTTAGGATTGTGGATTATTTCACTCAATTTATTAGAGTAAAAGTGCTCAGAAATTGTGTATAATGAGGGAAGGTTGTGGAGTGTGCAGCAGTCTGACTCCACACTGAGGTCATGTAGACTCACATCAATGCTGCGCTTTACAGTTTGCTTAACGTTTTATACTTCATTTTTAGGATCTATCATTATTCTGTACCTGTCATTGTGCTTTGCCAGTTTGAAACAAAAAAGGAAAGAATGATAAAATCATTTACATTTGTGAAAGAAATGTGTAACATTAATGCCAGATTTTACATTAAACTTGGGGGGGGGGGGAGAAAGTGACAATAATTATGAGAAGATTTTGCACAAATGTTAAAAAGATGTTTATTCAAACAGAGAATATACATGGATACATTAGAAATATATGAAGTCACAAACTGTGCTGGTCTAACTATGCCTTTGATTGCAATAACCTTTTTGTTAATTTAATACATCCTATACTTAACTTAAAAGTAGTATCTACAGAAATATTTGGATAAGATGTTTAGACAGGGGAAGCAGAATACGTTTAATCCAGAGAGAAGATACACTTTCATGGAACATTAATTTCCTGATATGGACATGAGACCATTGGGAGGGGTTCAATACCATTATCATTATTAATACAAAGCATTTTACTTTTTAAAAAGTTTTGTGACTTATATTTTTGTCCTTTCTACTTATGAATCATTTCATCATTAAATCAATAAAATAATATTCTCAAGCTAACTTAATCTACTTTAGAGCCACAGGGGTCTGAAAACTACCCAACAGCCTTAGAAGCAATGGCATAAACAGTTGTGAACAGGGTTGCCTTTCATTTCTTTGTTAATCCATACTCACACTCACACTGAGAAGAGGCAAAATAGTCTAACTTGCATGTACTGAGGAATGTGATAGGAAAACTTACAAACACAAAACAGACAATATCCAAGTGTTTGTATTTAAACCCAGGATGCTGAGTCTCTTTTAGGCAGCGCTGCTAAACAGCATGCCACTATACCACCCTCAACAAAAAAACATTACATTTCTCTTGTTTATTGAATTGTTAGGGTGAGGTGGCATCACATGCTATGTATCTGAATAACTCACATCACAAAACATAAAATCAATTATGTGAATTTTTCATGTGGTTTCAAACTTTTTGTGTTCAGTCATGAATATTCAGATTTTAACAGTTTTGGAAGAATTAATCAAAAGACATACAGTGCATCCAGAAAGAATTCACAGCGCATCACGCATCATTTTTTCCACATTTTGTTATGTTACAGCCTTATTCCAAAATGGATTAAATTCATTTTTTTCCTCAGAATTATACACACAACACCCCATAATGACAATGTGAAAAATGTTTACTTGAGGTTTTTGCAAATTTATTAAAAATAAAAAACTGAGAAATCACATGTACATAAGTATTCACAGCCTTTGCTCAATACTTTGTCGATGCACCTTTGGCAGCAATTACAGCCTCAAGTCTTTTTGAATATGATGCCACAAGCTTGGCACACCTATCCTTGGCCAGTTTCGCCCATTCCTCTTTGCAGCACCTCTCAAGCTCCATCAGGTTGGATGGGAAGCGTCAGTGCACAGCCATTTTAAGATCTCTCCAGAGATGTTCAATCAGATTGAAGTCTGGGCTCTGGCTGGGCCACTCAAGGACATTCAAAGAGTTGTCCTGAAGCCGCTCCTTTGATATCTTGGCTGTGTGCTTAGGGTCGTTGTCCCGCTGAAAGATGAACCAGTCTGAGGTCGCCCCAGTCTGAGGTCAAGAGCGCTCTGGTGCAGGTTTCCATCCAGGATGTCTCTGTACATTGCTGCAGTCATCTTTCCCTTTATCCTGACTAGTCTCCCAGTTCCTGCCGCTGAAAAACATCCCCACAGCATGATGCTGCCACCACTATGCTTCACTGTAGGGATGGTATTGGCCTGGTGATGATCAGTACCTGGTTTCCTCCAAACGTGACGCCTGGCATTCACACCAAAGAGTTCAATCTTTGTCTCATCAGACCAGATAATTTTGTTTCTCATGGTCTGAGAGTACTTCAGATGCCTTTTGGCAAACTCCAGGTAGGCTGCCATGTGCCTTTTACTAAGGAGTGGCTTCCATCTGGCCATTCTACCATACATACCTGATTGGTGGATTGCTGCAGAGATGATTGTCCTTCTGGAAGGTTCTCCTCTCTCCACAGAGGACCTCTGGAGCTCTGACAGAGTGACCATTGGGTTCTTGGTCACTTCCTTGACTAAGGCCCTTCTCCCCCGATCGCTCAGTTTAGATGGCCGGCCAGCTCTAGGAAGAGTCCTGGTGGTTTTGAACTTCTTCCACTTACGGATGATGGAGGCCACTGTGCTCATTGGGACCTTCAAAGCAGCAGAAATTTTTCTGTAACTTTTCCCAGATTTGTGCCGGAGACAATCCTGTCTTGGAGGTCTACAGACAATTCCTTTGACTCCATGCTTGGTTTGTGCTCTGACATGAACTGTCTACTGTGGGACAATATATAGACAGGTGTATGCCATTCAAAATCATGTCCAATCAACTAAATTTACCAATTGGTGGACTCCAATTAAGCTGCAGAAACATCTCAAGGATGATCAGGGGAAGCAGGATGCGCCTGAGCTCAATTTTGAGCTTCATGGCAAAGGCTGTGAATACTTATGTACATGTGATTTCTCAGTTTTTTTACTTTTAATAAATTTGCAAAGACCTCAAGTAAACTTTTTTCACGTTGTCATCATGGGGTGTTGTGTGTAGAATTCTGAGGAAAAAAATGAATTTAATCCATTTTGGAATAAGGCTTTAACATAACAAAATGTGGAAAAAGTGATGTGCTGTGAATACTTTCCGGATGCACTGCAGGTATGTACTTTTGAAGTTTATTTTCTTTTGCTGTATCTTCCTTATTAAGATCTCAGAAGTTCAAAATTTCAATACAGTTGCTTGACATGTATAAAGGTAATTATTGTGATTCTGAAAACAATATTTATCATTCTTTAAAAAAATTACATAAAATCTGACACTTACAATGGTTTGCAGTTTTTCTTCTAGAATTTGATTTGCCTGCTGAGTACTGGAATAATTTTCTTGGAGTCTGTTAGAAATAAAGAAACATTGTCATAACATTAGATACACTTTCATCCAATAATTTTCTCACCTTTTTATTCAAATTTACAGTTGCTGAGATTAACCCTTTCCTATGAGCAGAGGGCTACTGGCAGGAACCAGTTCCGAACAGGCTGCCAGTCCATTACAGGACTCTCATTCACACACCAACATTATGTGGCAATTTAGAGTTGCCAATCAGCATGTATGTCTTTAGAATCTGAGGGGAAAACCAATGGGGACAATAAGAAAATTTCACATAGACTGCGACTGAGCCTAGATTGGAACCCTGTCTTCTGGAGAGTTAAGGCAGCATTGCTAACCAATATAGGGTTATAGGGTAATTATTGACACACAAGACATTAAGCCCGTTACCATAACGGGCGCTAGAACAGCAGTGCATAAACATTAGTAAGAACAGTCTATATTAAATGGCAAGGGACATTGTATGTGGCTGTAATATGTGTCACTGTATTGTGTGCCTTTAATTTTCCCTCTCAGTAATACTGGTTTGTATTTCCGTAAAATGCCTGTAATTTTGTCTGACAGTAATACAGTGGAACCTTGGTTCACGACCATAATTCATTCCAAAACTCTGGTTGTAACCCGATTTGGTCATGAACCGAAGTAATTTCCTCCATAGGATTGTATGTAAATACAATTAATCCATTCCAGACCGTATGAACTGTATGTAAATATATATTTTTTTAAGTTTTTAAGCACAGATATAGTTAATCACACCATTGAATGCACACCGTAATAGTAAACTAAATGTAAAAACATTGAATAACACTAAGAAAACCTTGAACAACAGAGAAAACTAACACTGCAAGAGCTCGCGCTATAGCCTTACGACCCGCTTGCTAAAAACACATTTTTAATTAGTTTTAAGCACAGGGAAAAAAATGAACATTTGAAAAATCCATAATTTATTAAACAACCAAGAAAAGTAACATTGCAACAATGCACACGCGGGCCTGTCCGTGCGTGCGTGTCTGTCTCTCGCGCGGGCCTGCCTGCGGGCCTGCCTGCCTGCCTGCCTGCCTGCCTGCCTGCCTGCCTGCCTTCGTGTGTGCGTGCGTGCGTGTTTGTCTCTCGCGCAGGCCTGCACACACAGGGAATGCACAGGAAGAGACTGAACACGTGCTGTGTGGCCCCGCGCATGCGCACTTCACCAGAAGACACAAACGCACGGACACCTGGACGCACACAGAGGTTTTATTAAAGAGGATATACAGTACAGGCCAAAAGTTTGGACACACCTCCTCATTCAATGTGTTTTCTTTATTTTCATGACTGAAGGCATCAAAACTATGAATGAACACATGTCGAGTTATGTACTTAACAAAAAAAGGTGAAATAACTGAAAACATGTTTTATATTCTAGTTTCTTCAAAATAGCCACCCTTTGCTCTGATTACTGCTTTGCACACTCTTGGCATTCTCTCGATGAGCTTCAACAGGTAGTCACCTGAAATGGTTTTCACTTCACAGGTGTGCCTTATCAGGGTTATTTAGTGGAATTTCTTGCTTTATCAATGGGGTTGGGACCAGCAGTTGTGTTGTGCAGAAGTCAGGTTAGTTGAACGATCATTTATTTTTCAACAGGACAATGACCCCAAACACACCTCCAGGCTGTGTAAGGGCTATTTGACCAAGAAGGAGAGTGATGGAGTGCTGTAAATGGTCATGAAAATAAAGAAAACACATTGAATGGGGAGGTGTGTCCAAACTTTTGGCCTGTACTGTACAAAATACAGCGAAATTGTTATTTGCATGTGCTCAGCATGCAAGGCACCATGATTATTGAGTATAATAACTTTATTTCAGATTTTCTGTACCCCATACCTTAAATAGCTACCTTACCTCAAAACATTTGCATTCCTTACCCATGAACATGTAAATAGAATTGTTCTCCCAACCATAAGAATGAAATGTTTTAACACTAACTGATTACAAGTTTAGACAGACTTAGGAATTTTTTTCTAGGTAAGGCCACCTCCTCCACAAACATTACTCCTTATGTACATACTGTACAGTATGGTATATGTGATGAAGTCTATAAATCAATGATGATCTGCACCACTTTAACTAGACTACACTGTATTCTTTTCACTGGCTTACTTTAATTTTATGGTACCAAAACATCATTGTAATTAGAACCTGAGTACTTAAAGGATAAATATCAGAAACCATAGTGCTGCTTCACCTTGATAGATTTATAAGCGAAGCTTCAAAAGGGATAGTCCATTTGCATTTTCAGTTCTACATTGTGTTTATTAGAGTGAGGGGGATATTATTCCTAATGGTCTTAATAAAAGTTACAAATATACATTTATTGCTAAAGAACTTGATGTTTCTCTTGAAAGTTTCTTCAATATTAAGTTATATATCTCTACATCTCTGATCCTACCTCTGCTTATAATTATTTCAGAATTTCTCATTATAATATAAAATTAAACTCTCCAATGTATACAACCATCTATTTTCTAACCGGCTTAATCCAGCTAAGTTTTGTGGGGGCTGAAGCCTATCATGACAGGAGTAGTATTACTACATTTACAGAGTATAGTGATATTTTTACTTGTATGCCCACCCATCATAAAATGTTGCCATTATCTAACTCCACAATAAACAAGAATGTATTAAATTGTTATTAGGTGCAAAGTGCAAACCAACCCTGGGTAGGGTACCAGTCCATAATGGGGCCGATTCACACACACACACTCATGATGCCACATCTTTGAATATGCGCAAGGAACATCAGAGTACCCTATGGGAAATGCACACAGAAAGAGTGACAATGTACAAATCACAAAGTTGTAATGGCTAGGAGCAGCAGTTGAACCCAGGATGCTGGATCATTGAGGCAGCAGGGCCAATTAATGCAATACTATTTTTTGTTCAATATACCTTTAATTTTTATTTTCTATTTCAACTGGCAATACCAACTTGGCTACATAGTTAAATACCATTACTAAAATTGACTCAAGATAGGTTATAATTAGGTGGAATTTGCTGATGTGTCTATTAAGATACATTCCATTTATCCTTTACACTAAAACCTTTTTTTAAATATACAATATTATTGTTATTTGATTTTTAATTATTTAATTTTTTAATTTATTTAATTTTTATCATTTTTTTCCTTTAGGGTTTAAGTATCATTCATATCATGTTATTTCATCTAGCCACTGCTGCCAGGTGAGTCTCCTCTGCACTCTTAACTGAATGTACAAAAGGATATTATTAACAAGCAGTGGAAAATATGTAAAATAAAAAAATATATATTTTTGACAAAACTCAGTTTAAGAATAAAGTGAATGATAATTCATGAACTAAATGTTTTAAGTATGTGAAACTGCAGATGAGGCACTTACTTAGGTAAGCCTATTCTAAATATCCAGGATGAATTAAACTACCAAAGAGAAAGAATAATTAATCTTAGACATTCTCAAAATCTGGAACGGTCTACGTGCAAGTATATTGCAGAGTTAGCTTCAGACTTCCATCCATCCATCCATTATCCAACCTGCTATATCCTAACTACAGGGTCACGGGAGCCAATGCCACCCAACACAGGGCACAAGGCAGGAAACAAACCCCTGGACACACCAAGCACAATATAGAATCGCCAATGCACCTAACCTGCATGTAATTGGACTGTGAGAGGAAACCAGAGTACCCAGAGGAAACCCACACAGACATGGAGAGAACATGCAAACTCCACACAGGGAGGACCCAGGAAGCGAACCCTGGTTTTCTAACTGCGAGGCAGCAGCACTACCCACTGCGCCACCATGCCGCTTAGCTTCAGACTTAGCTCTTAAATCATCCACTATTTCATACTAGGTTACATTTGTTAAAGTTGATGGTTAAGCTCTTACTTTTTCCTTTTAATAATCATTGTAACTAGTTGTTACTAAGTCTTTCCCATTTTGTTTCTCTTTTCAGTGTCTCATGGTGATGCTTAAGTTTTGCCGGCAATTTGATCAATATCACTCTTCTGTCCTGGCATCATAGGTGACAGATCTTTGTTGTATTGCATTAAAATCATGAGTATTTGCCTTTTACTTATTTATAATAATATCAGCAAGGTGACACAGTGGTTAATTGGAGATAATATTTCAAATTGGCCTTGTACGACTGGGTCCTGCGATAGGCAGGAGTCAATTCTTGCCTTGAGCACAATGATAGGCTAGAAAAAAGCTACTGTGCCCAAGATCCTAAATTAGATTAATTTTGAGATTATGTTTATGCTTATGATTCTTAATAAAAAATGTATATAATGTGTATTTATGTATATACATTGTGTATTGTATATTATTTATGCCTTTCATCTGGGTAGGAATTTGCCAGATACTGTGAATTCTTGCCACACTCCAAATATCTGCCTCCTAGGTCAACTAGAGACTCGTGATTGTACTGGACACATTCTCAATGTTCTGCACTTATTTGTTCTCACATGCAAAAGATGTGTGTGATGAAAGCTTTGGCCTGGCATGACTAAGAATAAGTGCATGTGTGTGAACATGTGTGAGCATACCCAGCAGTGATGCTAGGATAGGACAGTTACACATCCTTGTAATATTATTTGTAGCAGTACTATTAATATGTGAAACCATGATAAATTGTAAGCATCTCTTCCAAGATGGGATACATTATATTGGCCGGAAATCACTTGTAAAACAGTCTAACAACCTCATAGGGATTAGTTAGCACCTTTGCCAGAGTGTTTCCTGGAATTTGTACTTTCTACAACAGTGGCAGTTAAATCAGAGGCTGCTAGAGGTAGTTTAGAGGAGGAAGATAGTTATTATTTTAGAATTCAAGATTTTCTGGAAATTGGAGATATGGATATTGGATTACTGGATGCATAAAAAGACCCCATTGATACTTCTAGGAAAGGAATATTTGTATCATCTGGCAAAACAAGAGGTAGCACTTTATTATTTGGGTTTGGTTTCCCCATGCTGGTACCACATATTCCTATTTTACTTTCTAGAGAATTGTTTCCAAAATAAAAAGGTTATTTTTGGACTCTAGTCTCTGTTGGTTGTTATACTGGGCTTAGGGAACTACTATATAGTGCCCTGTCAGTTCAAAATGTATACTGGAAAACAGGTAAAGATGACTGATGCATGGATGTTTTTCTTTGGTTTTACATTAGTTTGAGAAATTACCAAAATATTTTATAGTGTTGAGTTGATGTAAAGAAAATTAACTGGACCAAAGTGCCTCTGACCTCTGGAAGTTATCACGGAAAATATCAAGTTCCTCTTTTGCCTGATGGAGCTCTGTTTCTAGTTGATGATGGCTGTTCTTGAACTCTGAACCCATCTTCTCTATTTTATAAGCAGTCTTGGCCAAGTACTTCTGGAGCTTTTTATTCTGCTGTTGAAGGAACCTAGTGATAAAACAAAACACTGTCAATGCTATCCAAGCCAGCTCAATACCTCAGCCCAAATAAAATAGAAAAGCTTGGTTGCCTGGCAACATCCAGCACTGGGTCCACAATTACAAACTCAATGAAATAAAATGAGAAAAAACTTAGAAGTATTCACTTTAAATAAACTTCTCTGGTAACACTTTAGCTTAGGTACTGCAAAATGCATCCATTACATATTTACTCTTATGTAACAAGACCTTAACAATGGCTTCTTCTAGTATTTGTAACAATTATAAAACATCTGGTTATTTGTTTCTCTGTAGTGTGGCATATTCAGATGAAGGTAAAATTACTTGTTAATATTAAGTATTCAGAGGTCTTATTCTAAATATTGAATATCAATAGAAATGTGTCTCAGTTAAGCCACCTCAGACCATTCAAAATTGACATTTTATTAGTAATTTACATTGCAAAGATGAATAAACTCTTTACCGATGCTTTCTAAGTGTTATGAAGATCCAAAGAAGTGCTTGTTAAGGTTTTGTAAAGGAGTAACTGATGAAATTTTGCAGTACCTAAACTAAAGTGTTACCACTTATCTTATTTGTTGTACTTTGTTAAAGTTTATTGCATGAAACAAAAAAAATGGCAATTTTGATACCAAATAAAAAAACAATAATTTGAGCTGTCTGTTCTGAGAAATCAAAATGTATTGAATTATATACAAGTTTGAGGGTGGGAGATTCAAGTAAGTCCAATAAAGGAACAGAATATCAAAAAGGCATTTGCAATAAGTGCATAAGCAATCATTCTGACAGCAAATGGCAATCCAAATAAAATTATAATGTCAAGTCTTTTGGCACTCAACATATCATTGCAAAATGTTTTAGGTAATGATTAATTTTCTTTACATATTTGCACATCCTGATGATATAATGTCGCATTTCTTTAAACACAGAAAAAATATGAATTTTCAAACAAATAAAATGGACAAAGGATGTCAATTCCTGTTTTTGCAGTTTTTATTTTGTTAGAGCAGGAATGTGGGGTGAGTTCAGGTAGTAGGAAAAAGGAGAAGTGAGCAAAGCAAAACAGCTAAAGGTGGACCAATAATCATTTCAGCCTAACACATCCTCCATTATGCAACACACCTCTCTAGCAATGCTCAAAGAAGAAGGCAACTTTTTTTAGAGCTAAGTATGTCAATGGAAATTAAATAAACAGCATATGCAAAACAAAAAGAAATTTAATAATCAAGTTAACAACATGCTTCTGAGTATGAGTTTCTGCCTAGCTTTCCTCTTTAGAAAAACCAGGAGTGGTCTCGCCTGACTTTCTCGTATACTCAGATATGGGGATGGATATTTGAGGAGTAAACCACAAGACATCAACAACAAATCAAATTAATAATATATTTTACAATTACTATAAAACTAAAGTTGAATAAATGAGACTCTGCAGCTGCATGAATAAAAGGTAATGTAACACTTCCGGTTAATGGAAATAGTTCAAAACTTGATAGAAATCTACGTTTTGTACTCAATACATTTTGCAAAATTTGGTTGACCTAAGTGAAAGTGTACTCAAGTTATTGTCATTATATACACACACACATAATTTCAAAAATGGTATTTTCGGACTCAGGGAAGTCTAAAACATTGAGACTCAATAAAATCTCAACATTGAATCTTGGGATGATTACAATAATTTCCCTATATATGTTGTATACGAGAAAGTAAAAATGCATCAAATTTTTCAGCAATTTGTGCTAGAGGATCTGTTCTGTAGGATTGGATCGAACAGACTCCCCTTGGCTCCCCATGCCAATCAATGAAACTTGAGCACGCATGTCACTGTCACTGGTTCAACAACCTTCATTTTTGGTAGGTACTAACTACTACATATTGGGAACACCCCATAAGACCTGCCACTTTGGAGATGCTCTGACCAAGTTGTCCAGCCATCACAATTTGGTCCTTGTCAAATTCACTCAGATCCTAACACTTGCCCATCTTTTCTGCTTCAAAATTATAAACCTTCAAGAACTGACTATTCACTTTCTATCTAATATATCCCAAAACTTGACAAGTGTCATTGTAATGAGATAATCAATGTTATTCACATCACCTGTCAGTGGTTTTAATGTTGTGCCTGATTGGTGTATATTTTTAAATGGCTTTTATAAAGCAGGGGTGGTGTTTACACATTCTTTCTGTGCCTACATGGGTTTCATCCCATTTTCCTTGAAAGTTGGGTCAACTGATGGTTTTAAAGTGGCCCTATGTGAACATTTGTGCATGTGTATGGATGGGCCATCAAAGGACTGGTGACCAATTCCAAGTAGCACAGGATTAAGAATTAGTTAATAAATGAACAATAAGAAGCCTGCATGAAACAAGTTGAGCACCACCAACCTAAATGAAGTGAAAGAGAAATGAACTGGGCTCAACAAATGTCCATTGAGAT
Source organism: Polypterus bichir lapradei (assembly GCA_026402145.1). Classification (NCBI taxonomy): domain Eukaryota; kingdom Metazoa; phylum Chordata; class Cladistia; order Polypteriformes; family Polypteridae; genus Polypterus; species Polypterus bichir. The sequence goes on along the minus strand of JANRMT010062796.1, from coordinate 11,484,932 downwards.
TAAGCCTCTGTCCAATCCAACTGTAAGTTTATAGACATGACAGACGTGTATTATACAACGTAATTAAAGGCAAGTAAATAAGATGTATTTCAGTATAGGTTGGAATAATGAAAATGCAACAAAAGGAAATGGTCAGTGAGGAGAAACCAATCCCCAGGGGAATATACTCAGTCCCATGATCCTAGGCAATACCAAATGGCCTGGCAACATAATTCAGTAGGTAAGACTTACTGAACTCTGTCTGTGTCCGTCTGCATATCCTGTGGAGAGAAAAACATTAATTGGTCAATATTAACCTTACAAGTAGGAGAAAAAAAGTTAACTGAAATTTGCATATAAATACAATTTTAATGACACACGGCACAGTCAATGATACCAAGAAACATTAATTTACTTTCTTCAGCATTTTTATTTAAGGATGCATTAGCCCCTGAAAACTACAAGGAAGTCTAACATAAGCACACCTGACTTCCCCAGAACTGCTAGAAACAAGCTGCAAACTGAACTATGCTACTTTAATGTCTTAGTCTGTTTGTCAATTAAAAAAGAAATACTAGAGAAGATTCTTAATTCTATGTACTGTATCATTTCTTAGGACCTTTAGCACCTCTAACTTTATTTTGATTCTGTTTTGTTGATTGTTATTATCATATTTCCTTTAATACTGTAAAATGTTGCTACAATTTATGCACTCATATACTCTGAATTTCTGTAAAGTCAATATAAAGAAAATAAATCTTACTGTTTGTTAACATATATTTAAATAATTGTGTGTGTTCCTCACCCTAGACTCTTGTTTCCATAATCATGTATTAGAATAATTGTGTTTAGAAATTCAATGATTAAATTCTTTGATTAATTGTTAGAACTACTATTGTTTTTTAGGGCTACCACCTTCTAAAACAACTGGACTCCTAGTAGTCTAACCACTGTCCTCAACCAGATAATGGATAGAAGCAATTAAAACAGGCAATAAGATTGTTACATTTTGGTATGCTGTGTGCTTAATTCAAAAGAAACTATGCTTAGATTTATTCCAAAACTACAGAGTATGAGTGATGCGGAAATGCTGAATGACCTAAATCTTTTTAATTTAAGGTAAGTTATATAGAGAAGGCTTGTTAGAAGTTAAGAGGCATGGTAGGTAGAGCCACCATTAGGGAACTGGGCTTAAATTCCAGTCCAGTCACTGCCTTTTTCTCCACTAATGTACATGTAACTTGGTGATTAACTCTAATGTGAGCTCTCCCTGAGAGTGTAAGGTTGTGTGTGTGTGCCCCAAGATAAAAAGTTTTATATTTTGTCTTTAGCCAAGTGCTGGCATGATAGGGTCCTTCTCTCTGCTACTTAATTAATGAGTTCTAGTAAATTTAGGATAAAGTGCTTCGTATTATGATGGGCTCAAACATGGAAAACGACAACAGCTATTTTTATAATCAGTAAACAGGGAAATGGTAGATAAATAAATATTCTTTCACACAGAAAACTATACTATTCCAGAACAATTTTATAGCTGAAATGTTTAAAATATCAATTTAACAATATTTAATTATAAAATTTCATTATTAATATTATGAGATGAGAAGGATTTGGTACGTTTCTATTGGTTAGTGAGCAAACTATTCTAATGGAAACATTTTGTTTATATAAGTCATTTGTTGTTGCTCCATTTACATGTAATAACCCAGTGTCATTGAAATAGATAAGTTAATTATAACAACCATACTGTATACTGGATTAGTCTTTTTATACTTTACAGGTATCTTTTAAATTTCCTTAAACTGGACAAATATACCCTATGCTGTCTCCAACAAAAAAATATATATATATTTTTTGTACTTAAAATAATGTTACAACAATGGATTTTTTTCTTTTATACCAATGTTAAATGCAAATATAAGGACACAACAATGCTAAACAAAGTCCAACAGAGACCTATTACACTAATTCCAAGACTGTAGGGTTTTAGCTATAATGAGAAAATGAAGTTGATTAACCTTTTTAATTTAGGCAAATACTGTGCATGATAAAGGATCATGTAACAGAAGTGCTCTGATTTTCCCTTCTCAATGAAAATAAAATTAGCAAATTCAGTCATGTAAATATGTGCAATTTCAATGGCATATATCCTGATTTGGTCCTGCAATAGACTGGCACCTTGACCAGGTGGAACAGTGGTAGCGCTGCTACCTTTCAGTAAGGAGATCATGGGTCTTCCCTGTGTGGAAGCAATTTGAGTAATAAGAAGAGTGCTATATAAATGTAAATAATTATTATTATTATTTTTTGCCTTACACCCAGTCCTCCTGATATAGACTCCAGCTCCCCATGACCCTGAATTGGATTAAGCAGTTTTGAAAAAGCTATGTTATACATTTTTTTATCTGTGAAGTGATTATTTTTATATCAAAACTAGGAATGACTCTTTATTTTATAAATACTACATAAATACTGAACTGTACTTGCCAAGTGGTTAGCACTCTTGGGTTTTTAGCTGCTCTGTGTATCTGTGTAAGTTTTTTCAAGGTGCTCTAATTTCCTTATATTTTCCATAGACATGAAGTAATGTTAATTGGATTCTTTAAATTAACCCTATGTGAGTGACTGGTGTCACATTTAGGCTCAGTTCCTGCCTTACTACTGATACTGCTGGGATAGGTTGAGGCTGCCTGGGACTGCGCTGGAATAAATGGGTGTGACAAATATGTGAATGGACAGATGATATGGAATAGTCTCATCAGTAAAGGTAAAAATACAGACATGATTGTGGTCTTATAGAACTGGGCGTGATATTTGAAACTATGGTTCTAGAAGATGAAATAAATGGAAACCATCAAATAAAATTGTCATTTAAGTAAAAAAATGTATAACAAAACAATTAGAGGCAATATGGTCATCATTCACTCAAACATATCTGTGGCTAATAGTATTCTGTACATGAGACAGTACTACTACTACAGCTACTACTCCATCCATCCATTTCCCAATCCGCTGAATCTGAACACAGGGTCACGGGGGTCTGCTGGAGCCAATCCCAGCCAACACAGGGCACAAGGCAGGAACCAATCCCGGGCAGGGTGCCATCTCACCCCAGGACACACACAAACACACCCACACACCAAGCACACACTAGGGCTAATTTAGAATCGCCGATCCACCTAACCTGCATGTCTTTGGACTGTGGGAGGAAACCAGAGCACCCGGAGGAAACCCACGCAGACACAGGGAGAACATGCAAACTCCACGCAGGGAGGACCCAGGAAGCCAACCCAGGTCTCCTAACTGCGAGGCAGCAGCGCTACCACTGCGCCACCCACAGCTACTACTACTTCTACAAATAGAAATACCATTTCCAGCAAGTTTACTTATTTTCCTGGTACATTTTGGCTATTGACACCCTACCATGTAATCACTTTATTCTGTTATATTACTTAGTTTTATCCCATTTCATCTCACTGTCAGAACAGTAAGGAAAAAGCCCTGGACAGGTTGCCATCTCATTTTAGGTCTCACTCTTGCACACACCCACACTTACTCTCACACATTGGCCAGTTTTGAAATCACCAATTAATCTAACCTACACACCTTGAGGTTGTGGAAAGAAAATCCACAGAAACACAAACAGACTCTGCATACAACCCACACACAACATCTGAGGACATTATTCAACCCCAGGATGTTGGGCCCATGAGGTGAGATTGTTACTCATCACACCACCTTTACTTGTTTTATACGAGGTAAAATAAAGAGTCATCATTAGTCTTGATTTCAACTTTCTATCGATACTCAAATTTAATTGATGTACTTGTGTCAATATGTTATATTGCCCTGCTAAGATTGGCCAGCTAGTCCTTTAAATGAATACTGTATGTGGACAAGCCATACCTTGAAAAGATAGTAGTGCAATCTCTGCCCATCTCCCATCTGTTCCTGTTTGTCGAGGTGGTCTGGGCTAGGGCTTGTTGTAGAGGTTGTTGAAGGGGTAGTATCCACAAGCTTGGAGGAATCAGATTTTCCAGAATGGGATCCTTGTGATCCCTGGGAACTATGCTGAGGGTTGTGATGGATTTCAATTGTCTCTTGGTGGTCCATGTCACATTCTGCCTTTGTTTGCATGGCATGACTGTGACTGCGGCTTTGATGGTTGGGGGATGATTGAATTATTTCTGGACTCACAGCTAGTTGTTGAAGGTGATGGTGGTGGTGCCTTGGAAGAAGAGGACTAAGTTCAGGACTGGTACTAGCATTAGTTAACCTGCAGAACTTATGTTTTTTAGAAGATGCATCATGATGACTATGGTGAGGAAGCCTGGCAGGAGATGGGCTATTTTCTGGACTAGTGCTTGCATCTGTATGCCTTGAAGCTCCAGGTTTGGTCTGGTGGCGAGTTATTCTGGAAGAGCCAGGATGCAAGGGTGTAGAAACCACATTATTCTTCCCTGAATAATGACTTGATGCAACAGAAGACCTATCAGGGCTAGGACAACCCTTGTTCCCACCTGGCCTTCTTGGTGGATCAAGCTGGGTGAGAGACTGCTGTTGTTCATTTACAGTTTTTGAAGATACCGCTGACTTCTGTGGATTTAGTGGTAGACCAAGAGAAGTGAGGCTTGAGGGACTAAAGATTTGTCTTGTAATTTCATTGAGGAATTCAGAAAACCTGCGCTTTTCCTCAACAAAGCTCTCTTTCATGGAAGTGACTGATCCAGATCTGTCCTTCTCTCCCATTCCTGTTAGATCTTTGGTTCTACAAGCCTGACCACAGCTCCCACTACCAACAGAACTACATGTCTTTCCTGTTGCTGCTCTGTCTGAGATAACCTCCATCGATTTTGCTTTTCTGAAAAGAATTTCAGCTTTTGTTGTCCCACAGCCCTTACCATTTTTTAGAATTCCTTTACTAGGCACAAGGTTGAAAGAGCTCAGTTTTGGTTGTGTTGGTTTAACTATAACCTTGGTGCCATCACTGAAGACTAAACTCCTTTCCAGACTGGCTGCTTTGAACAGTCGCCCTTCTTCCTTTGTCAAAAGCATCTCATCTTCTTGTAGAAGCTGATCTTCACTCTTACTCTGGCCTCTCCTGAGTTTTGGAAATCCCTTAAATTGGGATGAAGCACTTCCTGGGATTTGTTGTTCCATTTCTCTATCAAACTTTCTAATTTCCCCAGAAATGTCAATACAAGATTGAGAATGCTGATGCACACAAAGTGTGTTGTGGTGATGGGTAGACGGTAGAAACGTTTCATTTTCAATGCTTGCATCTGAGGACCAAGATGAAGAGCCATCAGTTGATGAAGTAGAAAAATCGGAACCAACTGTGTTGAATGTAGCTGTACTAGCAGATGCATTCTTGTTGACAACATTGCCAATAAGGCAGTTACTGCTTGGGCCAGGCAACAAGTTTTTTCTTTCTGTCCAAAAGATAGAGTTATCAATCATTTCTTCTTCATTGTCTCTTAGAGCTCTACTTGTATCTTTTAAATCAAGTCTATTATGACAATCGCCATGATTGTTTTGTAGCTGTAAGATTTCATGAGGTTGAGGATGGTAAAACTGATGTTTCTCTACTGGTGTAAAAAACTTCTCCATTACTTCAAGCTTACCTGCTGGAAATTCTGCACTGTTAGGTTTATCCCAGATGCTACTCTGTGGACTGGAAAGCAAATGAGAGTTATTTGCCTTGTGCATCTTGTCCTTCTGTGGTTCTCGTCTGGTATTCTTTCTCTGCTTACTGCCAGAAGAGCTCATTTTGTGTTTAAAAGAAGACAGCTGCCAGCAAGACAATAAATATGTTTCTCTTCAGATGCTACCTTCGTATTCCAATTGCCTTTTACAAATTCTTCTACATTACAATTTCCTTACCTTATTTATTAATAAAATCTTTAAAAAAATAATTTGAAAAAGCACATCAAATTTTCCAAAGGAGAAGGGTCTCATGTCCTTGTCCTTAATTGCCAAAGTGTTATGTTAATCCCTCTCCATCCAGCTCAAACAGCATATCCACACATTCTCCCCAGCACACACAGCTAACAATGTGTTTAATTATTTACCCTATATGGAAAAGCAGTGAAGTGTTCAGAGTTCAGCCAATATAGATTAGGATGATGGTTCAACCAGGCGTATATTTGTCCTCTGTTAGCTGTACTACAAAGACAGAACATCAATATTACAATGTAGAGAACTTAATATGGCACAAGAAAAAAGAACAAGTATTAAAACATGTACAGTATTAACACTAAATAAGTGAACAGACAATCATGCCAAGATATTTATCATTGTTGCACAGAAGACTTGTTATGGGTGGCATCATGAATGCCAATGTCATGTCTTGGTAACTTAAATATTTTGAAAAAAACTCAAAAACATTTTAAAAGTTGAATAACATAGACCATTTCAATGACACATGGCTGTGCACTGTGTATGAAGAAATGTGAATGTACTGTATTTCATATGTCATAAGTGAATAGGTCTTCCAAAGAAATTATAGGTATAAAAGTAGGAAATGTAAAAAACTGTCATAAATCCTAAAACAGAACTAGGATCCAAACTCAAGAGAAAATACAGCAGAATTTTTAAATCGTAACTTTTCACACATTGAACATATTTGACATTTACTCATACAACTCCCACATTCATAGTGTTCTTTTATTGACACATTGATTATAGACAATTAGAATAAACTGCTTTGGAATAAGAATAAATTAAGAATAAATTATCATAGTACAGTTTTAAGGAAAAAGATGATTCCTACCAAAGATGAAATTGTCAAGGAAGCTTTATTGAACATTAGGTTGTATCTGGTAATACTATTCATTCACAATGGTTGATTGACACAGAAAGAATCATATTGATCATATTGGTAAATCTGACACAGTAAGAATCATATTGATGTTATTGGTAAATCTGACACAGTAAGAATCATATTGATGTTATTGGTAAATTATGTTCTTAAAGTACAAATTGAATTTACTTGCAATTTTAATCTAATGAACTCCAAACCAAGAATAACGAAATAGGTCATTGTGTATGCATTAGAAAATATTTTTTAAAGAATCCTATACTTCATTTGCTTGGCTATACATCAGAATTTACCAACTTAGATATACTAACTTTTGCTAGGACAACTGTTACAAAGACTGAAAGACTGGCAATATTTCAGAAAGGATAACCAGATATAAAAATGAAAGTCATTAACAGAGTGTAAAAGTTTAGGTTACAATGTTTAATGCAGAATGGCACAGTGGTTAGCACCACTATCATACAGCTACACAGTTCAGGGTTTGAATCTATGGCATTGTGTGTGGTAGTAGTAGAAAGACTGTCACATGTAGGTTCAAGATTCAGTGCTTTTATTTAGTCATGTTTACACAAAAAAATTAAATTTCCCTTTTCCGTTGCACATCAATAACAGAGAGAAATGACATAAACAATCAAGATGGGTCAAAACCTAAACAGAAATTCTAAAATGACCAAATCATTTGAAAAACAGATGCTCTGCTGAAGAATGTATAAAGTATACTGAAATTTCTTTATGTCCAACCAACATGCAAAACATGAACACCCTCTAGAGCCATAATAAAAATAAGCCAGTAAATATAAATTCTAAGTATACTATGAATAATTTTAGTAACTCATAACATGTAAAATTAAAATGTGGACTGTAGTAGATAAAGTGAATTTAAATATCAAGCCACAAACATCACATCTGATCCCTCAATATACATTAAAAGTCAGATTTGAACATAGAGATTAATCACTGCTGTTATAAAGGAGCACATTTTACCCACATGGTTGTCAGAGCAAGCTTTCATGCTCCATAGGATTCCTTTTATAACCTTAACTGAGATGAACCTACAGGAAATACTAAATCATTAGTCACACTCCATGCAATAATTCCTTTAGGGCATTAGCAATCAATTGTTCTCACTAACACTCCCAGCAAAGATAAGACAAGGTTACTGGATAACAACGACACATGATGAACCAAGGGCAAGTTACATCACTCTCTTTAATTTGCGTGATGATATTTCATAAAATTATAAAATAGTAAAATGAAAAGGCTCCAATGAGAGTTAAAAAAACTATGAAAAGTTCAAAATGCGCTAAAAATAAAAACTAACTTTCTCAATAACCACAGTTATTTTAATTTAAATGCACCATAATTAAAAATGTAGAGTTTTATCATTAAAACAAAGGATTAGCAGGGAGTGGAGTCAATTTCAACATCTGAAGCACAGACAAACTAGCTGTCATTGGGTCACTAAATCACATTGTGTTACTTAACCTAAGTATTGGAAATGCAGAAAGAATAATGGAGCAACAGATAAAAATCTACACAAATGTAGGAAGAATGTGAAAACTCTACACAGTGGAATTTACTTCCACTCTTCTAGCCATCAGTACATTAGCATTGTGATCCTGTTATGGTGAAGGACCTTGGTTAGTCCAGTAAGTTCCCTGGTGATCTAAGAGCAGACTGTGTGATTTTTGGCATAGTGGTCTGTTTTTTTGAGGGGTGGGTGTTGAGGCAAACAAATAATAATACTGAATTTTTACTCACCTATCATTTATTTATTTATTTATGAAGCACTTTAAAAACAACATCAAGGCTGACCAAAGTGCTGTACAATAAAAACCCAACATATCAGACACACAATAATCAAGGGTAAATGAAACAGAAACACATAAACACATAAAAGCTGAAGAGATTCATAATAAAAAGTATACAGATCACACTGGGTTAAAAGCCAGAGAGTAAAAGTGTGTTTTTAAATAAGATTTAAAGACAGCTAGTGAAGGAGCCTGCCTAACATGCAACGGCAAATCGTTCCAGAGTTTTGGGGCTGCAACTGAACAAGCCTGATCACCTCGGAGTTTGCATCGTGCCTTGGGAACACGTAAAAGCATCTGGTCTGCTGACCTGAGAGAGCAGGAAAGTACATAAAGGTGTAGCAGGTCCGACAAATTGGGGCACAACCATTAAAAGATTTAAAAACAAATACAAGGATCTTAAAATGGATTCGAAAACGAACTGGAAGCTAGTGAAGGGAAGCCAAAATCGGGGTAACATGCTCATGCTTTCTTGTGCCAGTTAAAAATCGAGCAGGAGCATTTTGCACCAGCTGTAGGCAAGCAATGGAGGCCTGGCTAATTCCAAAAAGAAGCGCATTGCAGTAATCTAGACGAAATGTTATAAAAGCATGTATCACTGTTTCAAGGTTGTGTTTAGACAAAACAGGCTTGATTTTTGACAGCCGCCTCAACTGGAAAAAGCAAGATTTTACCACTGCGTTCATATGGCTATCAAGTTTTAAAGTGGAATCCATTTTCACACCTAAATGTATGATCATGGATTTCTCAGATTGAGCCACAGTGGAAAGGTCGATGCAGGGGGTCCTGCTTGTGCCATTGGGTCAGTAATATCTTGAGTAAAAAAAATAAAAATACCCTTAACACTGTAATAGCCTTTGTCTAATTAAGCAACACAGAATTCACCACCCACAATGTGAAATGTGTACAGGCATTAGGTGTAATAACAGATGGGACTGGGTGACAGATATAGGTATGCAAGGCAGATTTAGACATACTAGACTTTGAAAATGAACAGTTAGGTTTGGGACCTAGAATGCTTCTTAACTGGTGGCGAAGGACCCAGAGATTAGGAAGGAGGTAGAAACATACTAGGTAGGTGTAATCACACTTGCATGAACACCACGCATTGGCTCAGCAACCAGACTTTTCCAGTCCACAAGTGGGTGTGGTTGGTGAGCTGAGTCATATGGTCAAAGCTTCAGCTAGAGAGACCTGAGTAGCCCAAACAAGTAAAAATGATGAATACTAGGGGAAATTGAAAGATGGATTTGTTTGAAATAAGTTCATATCTCACATATGAATGGACTTCTCCTGCATTTTGAGAACAGACATCTGAGAAAACCCTCCTCACAACCTCAGCAGTGAATGCTACATAAATGTCCTGTGGACAAAGGATATCTAGTGCCTATGAAGATGTCAAACTAATTGCAGAGAGCTTCTTTGCAGTGGTAAAATAATTTGACAGAGAAGCAGGAAACAAGATAACATTCATGGCAGGAGCTGAGGTGAAAACCTGTGTGTAGGAGGACTTCAGTAAGACCATAGGGAATGATTTTCTTAGAGAGGGTCTGGCAATGCACTCACTCAGCAATACAGAATAGGTACACCTAACATTACACAGGCTTCCTTCACTGAGGATGGTGTTATAGATACGTGAAAAGGGTATTTTGAAGAGATTTGAAACCCAATAGGCAGACCCTCAAAAGATAAGAAGGAACACACTGTTCAGCATCCTCACATAAATATGTGTCAAGATAATAGGACATAAACTTGGGCCTATAGCTGAAACTTGGATCTAGATAGAGCAATGACAATGCTACCCTCTGCCAGGGATATTCTGTTGTTCTAAACACTGCTTCATCTGACTGTAGAGTCAGGATGTTCAGATTCCTAGCTATTCAAATTATCCATCCACCATTTTTGAAATTGCTTATTTACAGTAGTTCTGTTTCAGCAATCACACTGTAGGCCTGATATGGTCCTGATGCCTGAATCAGCAACACATGTAATTCTTCTGGAACTGATTATTTCTTGGAGAAAAATAATTGAACAGGGATATGAGAGAAAGAGGGCTTTATATTAAGAACTGGTATAGGTAGGCACCAAAGGCAGGTTTTTGTCAGATGAGGTGTGCTCTACAGGCTTTGAAAGGCAATCACTCTACAAGGCCCTAAGACTCCTTGGCATCATTGTACAGTACAGCAAGAAAGCCATCTCAAATATGAAAGGCTGCAGAGTGCCTTAAGATGGCTGTGAAGCAAAGAGGATCCATGGACAACAGGTGCTGTTTGGTCTCAATTTGCAACCTGGTCAACTAACAACTGGGTCTGCAAGGCAAGACTGTCAAAGAACCCAAAACACTCTATGACCCCAGGTGCAGTCACTGATGATGTGATCAATGTTGAACAAAATGGGCATTGCCTGTTAAGAAAGCAGTTTTAAAAGGGATGTAGACATCCAGCTACACCTTTCTCCAGCTTACATTCCAAAATAATTGATTGAACTCTTCATACAAGGACTAGCCTGTACTTCATGTGATAACAAAGATGTAAATCAGAGTTACATCTTTGTAAAAGACCCTTTGCAAACATAAGGCATAAAATCGTCTCAAGCCAGAACAAAGATCTATTATTTGAAAAATGACAACTATGACAGTCAAAAAATGCACTTATATAAAGGCACAGATTTTGTAACTGGAAGTAACTTTAATCCAATCATGAGAGGTTTCACCTTCATTCATAAACTAGTTGCACTCATCCCTTCAAGGATTCTCTCAAACGCACTCTCACTAAACTTGGTGGAGACACTCTTGGGGCACTCTGCCTCAGGAGAAAACTGTGCTCTTACTCTGCAAAATGGCTTTCTAAACCATATTGCTGAAATCAGAAAGCTGATGAGTTGGTCCCTGTATAAGGAGCTCAAAAGTTGAGATCCAGACTGCTGAAAAACAGCTTCAAGAAGGGAACTTCACCATCTAAACTCTCCTGCAAGGAAGGGTAATGCTTTCCCTATGAAGTTGCAGAAGAGGCTGTAGAAAGTGAGCTCAGAAAACAGTATCAGGGAACACTGCAAACAAAGATTCATGGAGAGGATCATGCAGCAAAGAGAATGGGTGCGCGCCAACATGAGAAAAATCCTCCACTTGAACCTGGTGCAGCAACAAAGCAGCAGCTCCACACAACATCAGATATCATCTTTAAAGACTTAGTATCATAAAACTATTTATCTCTGCCTAGATAAATTAGAATTCTAAAAAACCTGTAAACAGCCAGCCCCTTCTCTGCTATATTTTTACTGTCTAGACTTTTTGCATCCTGTCTTACAATATATAGCAATGTAAATATGCAGTTATCAAATAGCTATAATCATTCTGTTTCTTAAAACGAGTATGCTTTACTTACCTTGATAAAAGTCTAACAGGTAGAGACTAACAGGTAGCTAGATAAAGTAGGAGCCTTACTGAATTATTTAATTAATTTCTGGCATTACTTAAGGCAAAATGAATAATTAAAAGTTAAATCTCTCATAATTTCCTACACCAAATGCATTTCAATTTTTGTGAAATAACTAGCTCAGAGTCACAAGGAACTAATGCCAGTCCTGGCAGCACTGGGCATATAGCAGGAACCAGTTTATTAACATGTTTAAACTCAGTCATTCTGGTACAATTTAAAATACCCAATTAATCTAACCCATGTTTCACTGGAATATGAGATAAATAAAAGAGTAATTGGATGAAAACATACATAGACACTGTACCACCCATGTTTAAAATTTCTTTAAAAACTTCATTTAGAATTTTTGATGTCTTGTTCCTACTTCCTGCTCATAGCTCCGGAATTTTATTCTGTTCAGAGGATATTTTTATTTTCTGGATATTTCACTTTTCCTCCAACCAAGCAAGCAGGTCCTCCAACTTACAGGGAAAACTAGAGGGTTGGTGGCAGGATTGGCATTCCAGTATAATTGCAGACTGCAGTACCTATGAGGTCAGTCATGTAATGCTCGAACATCATGAAACGCCCTCAACGTCAGTCACATAACACCCGTCACATTAGACTATGATTAACATTAGGGCCCCGTTACACTATGGTTAACATTAGGGTTGTAGGAGGGTTTTCTGAGTCAAAGGGCATTTTGTGACTGATGTTTTGGGCATTACGTGACCTATGTCATAGGTATCGCAAGCTACAGCTAGACCCTTCTCGCTGCACTGGGGTCCCAATCAAGGTGGTTCGTGGTGTGGTGGGTGCTGCAACACGCTATCAGTGCATGTTCCCAATTCCTCTCCCACATTTAAACATGAATAGGTTTGAATATTTTGCATTTCTAATGTGGCTCGGTGAAATAAATTTAAGTGTATGTATAACTATATAGTGCAATTTGCATCCACTGTTTCCAGGGTTGGTCCCTGTTGTCCTGAAATACATTTAACATGTAGACAAAATGACTGAATATGTTTTCTGCTTTTTTTTTCTTTTTCTACTTGAAAAGCCAAGTCAATCCAGAACTGAAAAGTTCTGAGTGCTATATGTAAACAGGAAACGGTGGTGACATTTCTAAGGTTGCATACAAATTAATGTGACAAGGCAAAGAAATGTAATTTAACTGGAAAAGTATTAAATGATAAACGACTCAATTGTGCATTGAGACTGATCTAAGCCATGTTTTTTTCACGTTTGAACATAAAAGATTCCGAAAACATTAATTGTATTTGAAACAAAGGCGAAAATGTAATGATAATTAAAATATTTAATAGTTTGTTGTTTGTTTTAAATTTACAAAAGGGAAAAAAAAACACCTTACAAGGTTCAGCTTGCCAAGATACTGAACCAGAGAAAATGGACTATTAGAAACGCGGCTTACAGCGTTAACAAAAATAACTGAACAGTTTCCTTACCGAGAATGTTCACCTTTAACAAAGCATAAACACATTCACATAGTCAAAGCATGGAATAACGCGCATTACTGACAAATGGATACGGACGGTGAAAAACATACTTTAAAGTATATGTTCGTAAAAATGTAGGCTCCATTATCACTTGTACTTGTATGTCCGTCCCTGAATCTTTAAGTACTTGAGAGACGTTGACCAAGAACCATATACCGGTCGACGATATCAGCTGTTAAATGTACGTGGAGAAACCAAAGCCCCGCGATCAGCTACACACAAGTGAGCATGCGCGTCAGCCTGCCCGCCAAATATTTATCAGTATTCGGCCAACACTCGGAACAGATACGTAACTGAGTAGTTCCAGTAAGACACTCAAAGCCATGGCCAAATGAAAATACTATGGGACAAAGACGGGTAAGGAGGAGTATGAATTTTCTTACAGACATAAAATTGTATTGTATTTTTAAATATAGCAACTTTTTCAATCAGTTTGTCTAGAACAGCGATACAGTGCTGGTTTCCCGCGGACTACAAGTGCCCATCGGAGACAATTTAAATCGCCTGCCCAATGATTGCATATTGCAATTAAAAACGCATAACACCGTTAGATATGAACAATTGTCAATATCACTTAGGTATAAAGAAGAAACAAGCACAGTAGCGCCGTCTTTTGGCCAACCATTGATCTACTTCTCATGGTGGAGTTGGGGGGGAAAAAACAAACTAATACTTGGCGCATTCTGTATTCTGTCAGAACCGATGAAAAAATTCGGTCCAGGTATCAGTGCTCGATATTTTAGTGGTGACGTTTTCATAGAATTCTTTACCTGTTGTCACTGAAAATGCAACAGATGAAGACATTTTTAGCATTTAAAGTTATTTTGAAAAGCATGGGTCTGATTTAAGTAAAACTAGCCTTCTTGTAACGGTCTTCTGTATTGGAAAAGTGATTGATTTTGCATCTCGTCAGCTTGCTGAATATTCTGCAACAATTGTGTTGCATTGTATCATTCATCAGGCCGTTTTGTTTCCAAAATTATCGGAAAGTCTAAAAAATGCAGTGGAAACTTTGATCAAAATTATAAATCATAATCGATTAACATGAAAGGAGCAAGTGCACGACACGCATATCTCTTGCAGCAAAATGTTATTCATTGGCTTATAGCAGGGGACGCAACTGCAGTACTTCTTTACTCTGCGAAATGAGGTCACAAAGTTTTTATTTAACCAAAAAACACGAACATCCGAGGCTTTTGGCTAATTCACGAGAGACCCTTTATCGATCGCATTAGATTGCACTTCTGTCACGTCATCGGCCATTTAAACAAATTAAACATGCACCTTCAAAGTGCCTTATTAAGATTTGGCGATGTAATCGAAAAGTTAAGTCTGGATGCATTTTTGCCAGATTTAGTAAGACGAAGGGTACATTTCCCAACTTCTCTTGTTGAAACCGATGTATCAGCAGTCTCAGGCCTGAGGCTTTTTTTTTTTTTTGAGAAAACCGGCATAAAAATTTGACAACTTCAGAATTCCAAAGGCGGCTCTTTCTGCTTTTCGGCTGGTGAGTGTTTTCCAGCTGTAGCCAAGACAGTGTTTGCTGGGCTTATTTTAAATAATATTAAACATTCTGTTACATTGGAATCTATCTATATTTTGGCCCTTCTGCAAGGCAATTTGAGTATCTCTAGTCTAGAGTCTACACGAATCAACAGTTAAACTGAACTAAATAATCATGTTCAGCAGATGATGTGCAGCGTGTTTTATCCCGTTTTAAAAAGGCATTTTACATGGCTTTAGCAATGACTGGAATTTCATTCTGGCAGCAAGACTCCACATAAAGTGGCACATCTGTTCTGCCAAAGTAGAAACGACACAAGAAAAAGTCGTTTTTCCAGATATACCTCTTTGGGAAACCGAATTAATTCTCAATTGCATACAGAAATTAAATGACGAGCATATTTCAATAGTTTTTATATTATATTCTGTAAAAGAATGAATAGGTATTGCAGATAATTTTAATAGGTAAAATATTTGCGTTTTATTTATTTATTATTTGTTGACACTTGTTTATTTTTGATGAAAGCATTTGAAGCATGGAATAACACTTTGAATTTAAATTATTTTAACCCATGAAGCTAACGAGATTGATTAACTAAGAGTTAACTAGAGAAGGAGGTCTATAAATTTGTGTTAGATAGCGTTTTCTTAATTAGAAGTCCATTATTTCTGCTGTGGTATGTACATTATGTTTCGATTTAGATCTCTCATGTTAGGATTACCCCACCCTCGATTTTTTTTAAGTCTTATGCTGCTGCATTCGATGTTTTTAATTGCTCATTATGATCGACTATAATCCAAGTTTGGGTACAAGTCATTTGGATGATGTCCTTGAAAAGGAAGACATCAATAAGAACAAGTTAACATGGTAAAATTAAAACACTAACAAGTCGCATGCAGGGTGACTCCCGTCATTGCATTCAGAGCTATCGGGAAAGGTTATGGCTCCGTTTCCACTCAATTAGTCCTTTTCACACTTCTCCATTTTTTTCTTCTGGGATATATTAATGGATAAAATCTCTTGTCATTGTAAAGAATGAGAGAATCGAGCTGCTGTAGCATCCCTCTTCGTTTAAACTCTAAACAAAAGCACTATTGCTAATGTTTCAATATCCTTCTCCACTGATGAATCATAGAAAAGAAAATTGATCTAAGCATTTGAGACATCAAAGACCAAACTTTTTATACATCGTGCCAGCACTTATGCTTGTAGCCAGCACTTCTATTACAATGAATACATACAGTTTAAGACTTAATGCTGCGTCTTTTTAGTTGGAACAGCTTTGGCGTTGTACGGACACAGGAATCAGCTTTTAAAAGGGGAAACGCCTGAATTAAAAACAGCACAGCAGCTCACTTCTTAATGGAACCTGACAATGCAACGGCACTTGCTCCTGCTCAGTACAGGTATACACAATTTAACATAACTCCAAAGTGATTAGCTTGTTTCTCTGACTAACAATATGCACCAGAACTTAACTCAGACACAAACAAGGAAAAACATATGAAAATACAATGATAAATTGCCACTGGGTAAACATAAATCAAATAGTTACAGGATTACAGCTAATTTACCTTGTTTATTGTATATTAAAATATTTTTAACATCTATTGACACAGAATAAACCAAGTTTAAAATATAAACAGACAGTTTAGGTTGAAACTGTTAACATCCAAGAATAAGTTAGTTAATAAACTTGCCTTGGTAATTAAAAAGTAATTTCTCCATAAATCTGTATAGCTTTTGTCCAGTTCTGATGATTTTGTGTACTTCTTTTCAATAATGCTTCTTAAACTGTTAAAATTGTTTATCTGAAGGGAAAGGGGCAATGTGGGATAAACATGATCCATTACTGACTAACAGGAGGCAGATTTACTGCCTCATTGCATCATTTCCAAATTTTGTGAAAAGAGCTAATTGGATTAACTGTCATGTTCGAATTGCTTTATGTTATTCCCAGAGATTCAGTTGTTTAACTGCACATTACATTTTGTGTGTTTATGTACATAAATGTTGTATCTTGAGATTAAAATGCATCAATGCCTAAATCTACTAAGTGAGAAATACTAGAAAAAAAAAACATTGAATTTGAGGGAGACTACAATAGAAAAAACACACAAACACAAATTCTCAAATCAAGGCAGTGCATTTATTGCATGACAGCAATAAGGGGGTGGATAGACCATTTCAGCGTGTTACAAGTGCTTGTGTAAAGCCTTTAATATTAAAAGAAAATACAAATAAAAACCCTTCCAAACAGTAGTATTTTTATGAAAAATGCACTTATTCAATATTCACATGTAGCAGATTAAAAGGAAAAATTATAGTAAAAAAAACAAGGACAAGAAATTTCTTCTGACAGCAGTTATTTTTTCTAAAATTGTACACACAATATGTTTTTATATTAAACAATAATATAGATATGTGTTTGATGGTCATAGGTAAATATCACTTCTCCAACTACTTCAATACCTGATGCCTACTTATTCAATTTGTAACATGAACCAAACTCTTCCAAAACAATTACAATGTTAAAAAATAAATTTCAGAATATTTAGAACAGAGTCTGAAATATTGCAAATGTGAAATCCACTTATCAATTAAGCCAACTATTAAGTTCTTAAAATGGAGTCTAAAATTATCATTTTTCAAAACCTACAGCTCAGTAGAGATTTGGATACTCAGGGAACATTATTCAAGTCTTGCATGTTCCTCATTTTTTTTAAATTTTTACCTCATTCTTCTAGAAACACTTGACTTTTCTAATAAGCTACCTAAAAATGAAATCAGTCTTGTTTTTATTATATTTCTAACATGTTATACAACACAGCAAATATGTGCTACTGATTAAGAAAAGGGACATTGTTAAATCTCTCTCTTTATACCATAATGACCTTTTTAATATCTTTAAGAAACACACTTCCATAAATCATATTAATCTGCAAACCGTGAGAAACACTCTAAATTAAGAACCTGTTGATTAGGAGGTTCCTGTTTCATGACAATAACATGCACTATAACAAATTTTAGCTCCAAAGAACACATTCTATGCTATTTTCCTGATTTCCAGCCCTCCTCCTCTGATGTGTCTATAAAATCAGCTAAATTATAATACTACGTATAACTATATACTTTTATTTTAAACTGTAAAAACTGACTTTTATAATTAACAAACAAAAGAAACAAAACATTTTACATGCCTTTCAGTGAACTTAAACATTTTATTGAGACCCCGAAAGCTTAATTAGAATATACAATATTTATATGGTCAGCACACGGTGGGCGATGCAATATATCCAGCTCTGTAAATTTGAGACAAATAATAATTTTGGTCAGTATTCTTAGTTTAAATTTGCATCAACATGAACAAATTCACTAATTATACATAACGAACAGCTGTTTCAGAATGTATTGAGTTAAGCATCATTGTCCAGTTTTCTGCCATGACAGTATCCACATTTGTTCATAATTTCTCCTCATTAAACACTGAAATGCTTGCTTCTTACTCTATGCAGAGATCAAACTTTTCTGCAGCCTCAAACTCTGCATTCATCTGAGCTGCCAAATCATCCAATTCAGAGAGCTGTGAGGGAAAAAAAAATCTTTACAATTAGCAGCAGTTCACATTTCTGGTCAGATTGTCACATTTTTACATTGTCCATAATGTAGCTGTACCATTCAAAACCTAAGCTCAAACTTTAATCTTTATTACAACTCTTTTGCTTGGAACTCACCCCAAATGTGTCTACTCAGCAATGTAAGACTTTTGCTTAAATTTCAAAGCTTACTTATCCACAAAATATTCAGAAAATTTTGAAATGACTATGTAAATAGAGATTACAATATTAAATGCATGAATTATATATACATCTCTGCCTTAATTAAAAGTAAGAGTTATACTCGATTTCAAACATTTTGAGTAAATCTATTAACAGTTATTCATCAGAATGCACCAATTCCTCTTTTTTTATTCAAACTAGGGGGGCTCTGCATTGTTATTTTCATGGGAATTGTTACATTTTCACTTTTACTTTAAAACTTTAGTAAAAACAATATTTAGAATTAACTTTTCTTCAAGATTACATTGAATTTTGATTCCATGTTTGGACTTTCATAGTGACAACACAACGTATAACTGCCTGTGGATGAATATCGTTTCTCTCTAATAAATAAAATGACTTTCGAATGTTTGTCCATGCTCTTCTTCGTTTTGTCGTTGACACGTCATCTAGAACGTATAAAGTTAAATCCTGATAAAGTGAAAATTAAAAATAAGAGCTGAGAGCACAGGAAGTGTGTCTGACAAAAGCATTCACATAACAGGTTAGACGACCATGGTCTTGTTTGAAAATAGTTGTAAGTAGGGCGTGACTTGAAAGAATCTCATGTTAAAAGTCTCCGTCTCACTGGACTCCATACCACATCAATGTTTTTGGAATCTTTTAATTCTTGATGGCAACACGAATTAGACGATCTACAAGTCTCCGACTTAAAGTTGAAATTCGAACAATATATTTGATCTCTTTTCGCTGTTCCATTATTTCACCAAGTAATAATTTCTGTTTGTTAGTGCTAATGTATTCTTTACTATCCTTTTTTTGAAACTATGGAATTTTCGTACTTCCATTATCTCTAACCTGCTATGCATGTGTACCGCGCCAACGTCTTTGAATTCTTTACAACGTTATACTTTGTCATCTACTATATATCCTTTATTTCCGGCCCCGTTCGTGGTTAAATCTCTTTCTTACGGGACATATAACGCTGTTCACATTGTGAAGCGGTGGGGGGGTGAGGCTGAACGCACGCTAAGGACATGCGGTCAGATCAGCTGCTGGTGAGCTGCGTGTTGATCATTTAAATGCCTGTACAGCAGCTATCCTTTTGTCTAACTGCCTTGTCTCGCGGGACATCAAAGTGTCTTCCAAGAAGATAACGTCTCATCTCCCTCCCAAGATTTTTTTTTTATAATAGAGAAATGTTTTAAATTAAAAGCGTTTATAGTCACTGCAAATAGTAAACTATAAGCCATATACAACAGTAAATTTAAAGTAACTAAATCTGTTTTGTCTTTCTAAAATAATATATGGTTACCAGGGCCAGAATAAGACTCTGTGGCGAGCCTGGTCATCAGCACCTCGGGTGCCCTAACCCCATTATTCCCCCACCATCCTCCTAACACACATTCATAGTAACAAATCAAGTTCAACATACTAGACCCCAAAAACAGTCAGTAGTAAAGGCAAATAAACTTCCAAAAGTCCTACACCTGGGACATGAATAATTTTTTTTAAATTCCAAGTGGTGGTATATAATAGTGGGCAGTGGCTGAAGTGGGGGGAAAAAAGTGTTTTTTCTATCCAT
This sequence comes from Polypterus bichir lapradei, assembly GCA_026402145.1. Classification (NCBI taxonomy): domain Eukaryota; kingdom Metazoa; phylum Chordata; class Cladistia; order Polypteriformes; family Polypteridae; genus Polypterus; species Polypterus bichir. Next base: position 11,464,521 of record JANRMT010062796.1, on the reverse strand, counting down.
GGGTTTCTTCTTTTTCAGCTAAGAGTGGGGTGGGGGCCCCCCTCATACTTATATAAGCTTTTAGATCGAGAGATTTCAGGTATAGTAAAAGGGGGTGTGGGTTGTTTAGGATGTGTCTCTCACTACGCTTCTCAGGAGATAGCTGCTGGTTAACACATGTGGCATTACAGTACTGAGCGCATGTGAGAACTGCTGGTATAGAGTACTGAAAGAAAAAGTGACCCTGTTCTGAACATTAAAAAAATAATAGTGCCAGTACTGAATATTGGTGTGTAAAAGGTGACTTCAAACATCGCCAGTGCTCCCAACAGAAGAAAATGCAGAAGTGTCGGTATACTGTATCCCTATGTTCTAGACCACATCATTGCACTTGAAGAGGATTACTATTACAATCTGTGTAAACCATCGTAACTGTTGTTAATCTGGGAGTCTGAATCTTTTACAATATGGGTAAACCACATCATAAGTTAACTAATTTCAAATGACTTTTTTTAGCTTTTTAGAAACTTTAAGTAGCTTTATCAAGTTATTTTGCTTGAAATACAAAAACAAACAAAACAAGGCCTAATCACATCCATTGTACAATAATTACATATTTTGTATTAGGGAAATTTAATCTGAACAAAATAATAAAATGACAATGGAAAAAGAGAACTATAATTGATATAGTATTCATTTGTTGCAGTTCAAAGTATACAGTAGCACATCAACAGAGACAGACAAGGTTGTCAATCTCAATGCCTGTAGGCCTAATTTGGCCCTTGGGACTTTTTTTTAACCCTTAGCTATTCACTCTGGTGTATTTTGTACACCAATCTCTGTTATTTTTGTCCAACATCCTTACACTTGAATTTACCGGCAGCATCCACCATCTATCATCAGCTTGATTCACAAGTACAGTGTCACAATGGTTTCCCTCCCATGTGCCCCCAGCGAGTTTTATGAGTGGAAGCAGAGATGCAAGGTCCATATGGTGCACCGCGCGAGTACTTACATATGTAAGGCAACAATGAGATGTTCCTCTTGCAATGACTCTGTCTGCAAAGAATATTCAACAACTGAAGTGAAATGTGATACATGTGCAAATCTTGCCAGTGGATGAAAGTGTGACCTGTGACGAACGAGCACTGGAGAAGTGGATCAGGTTTATTTTCAGATAGTCCTAGACTGTGTCATACTATTCAGGAATACGTTATTAAAATATATTAAAAACATGTACAATTTAAAATGATAGCAGTATTTTATATTACAACCTCACTGCATGCATATAAATAGCCATTTTAGTAGTGGTGCATAAAGTACACAGCGCAAGTGCTAATGAGATCAGAAACGGTGTGAGTAGTTAAGGGTTAATACAGCCCACGTTATCAATATTCAAAACATGTTACACATAGCCCACGATGACCATTAGGTTTCACAGAAAGTGCCTTTAGTAAGCATTTCATATATAGATTCCATCCATGATTGACATTTACACTTGGCATTCAAATGCCTCTCTAGTGGTTGTTGTGTTTACGCAGAGCATAGCACACCACCGTCATTAAAAAGAGAGTTAGAATGAAAACAGGCTACCTAAAAACAAGTTCACGTGCCTTCGCTCGTAATGCACAAGCTAATCCTGGTGTAAATGAATGTACTTTACATTAGTCACAAACTCCCACCTGTTTCTGGACTACCACTCTCTCTCCCAACAGTGCTGGCCAGGGTACCCTTTACAGGTGGTCTTCCAAATCTCAAGGTGCAATGAACTAGGCTTTACAGACCCTCTTTCTTTCTTTCCATCAAGTGTTAAGTTTGTTTTTTTTTGCTGCAGTTTTCTTTTTAGTAAGTATGTCCTTAATCTTCTCTTCCACCCCTACTCTGTCACTGTCTAGATGCAGATTTTGATACATACCCATAAAGTACATAGATTTTTCTTTCTGTACAGTGGATTGCCACTAACAGTGGTTTTAGGATCACTTATGTTCTAATTAGAAATCCTCCAAATACTCAAATGCTAGAATTCTGTATGATCACCGAATTGGTAAGCACACGCTCTACAACCTTAGTATTTCTTGAATTACATATTTAATAAATGTATATTATTGTTATATGTTATGAACAGAGAGGTAACTGTGTATCTTTGCTAAACCCAGGTCACTCAATGGAATGCCTCCAAAAAACTACCAGCGAAACCTGTAAGGCTATTGCTATACTTTTTAAACACAAAATTAATGATATTAGATAGAATATTGTACATCCCCCCCAAAGCTGATCCTTTTATATTCTAGTACTCCATTTTAAGCAAATTAAATTCTCTCTCCAGGATTGATTTACCCAATCTATATAGAATAATTTCTCAACTAAAACCCTCCACCTGCATCCTTGACCCAATGCCAACAAGCTTTTTCAAAGAAGTATCTGATATGCTAATTGATAGTGTGCTTGATATAGTTAACTCATCATTAGATATGGGGGTCTTCCCAGACTGTCTTAAGACTGCCGTTGTCAAGCCTCTGCTCAAGAAAAATAATTTCAACTCTTTTGTTTTTGATAATTTTAGAGCTATTTCTAACCTGCCTTTCCCAAGTAAAATTCTAGAAAAGACAGTCATTATGCAGCTAAATAATCACTTGAACAAACATTCTATTCTCGACAAGTTTCAGTCAGGTTTTAAAGCAAATCACAGTACAGAAACTGCACTCATTAAAGAAGTAAATGACTCACGGGTTAATGCGCACATTAAAAAAAAAAAAAAAAAACACCACCACATTTTTTTTCTTATAAATCATCTTAATCAGTGGGTGTGCCTCTCTTGCAATGTCTTAAATTGGTTTGAGTCTGACCTAATTTTTAAATTACATTAATCTGATTACTAGGACAGCATTTTTTCACTTAAAGAATATGGCAAAATTAGATTCCTTATAACCGTGCAAGATGCTGAAAAATTAGTTCACACTGTTGTTTATAGTCAACTAGATTACTGTTACGCACTCCTTTCAGGACTACCCAAGAAACACATCAATCGGTTGCAATTAGTGCAGAATGCAGCTACCAGAATCTTAACTAGGAAAAGAAAATCCGAGCACATCTCTCCAGTTTTAATGTCATTACATTGGTTACCTATGCCATCCAGAATTAACTTTAAAATACTACTTATGGCTTACAAAGCCTTAAATAATCTTGCTCTGCCTTATATTTTGGAATACCTGTCAACTTACACTCTAAATTGTAACCTTAGATCTTCAAATGAGTGTCTGTTTATAATTCCAAGACATAAACTTAAAAGAAGTGGTGGGGCTGCCTTCTGCTGTTATGCACCTAAAATATTGTTTACCAATAGAAAATCCCCAGTCTAATACAGTGGAGCATTTTAAAAAACAGCTAAAAACCCATTATTTTAACATGGTTTTCTAATAGGTACATTTTAGTATACCCCTGATAAACTATATAGGCATTAAATTATCATTTTCCTCACGGCTCCACAATCTGTACTAATCCCTACTTTTTTCTGTTGTTCATTTTTTTCTGTGGTGGTGATCTGTGCCACCACCTCATCAATGCACCATGCAGTCCCTACCTTGATGGACTGAAGGCAGCACCCCAGATGTCCACATGACCATCATCATCAAATTCTTTCATGTGAAGCCTGAGAACCATGAGGGCCAATTTAGATCATTTATATTAGGAAGATTGGACTTTGAACCACTGAAGATTTTTGTCTTTTCCTCCAGCCCATCTGGAGGTGTTTTTTCTGTCCTCCCAGCCATCTGACTTTACTCTGTTGCTTAGTATTGACTAATCTTATTTTTAATTTTTTTTTATAAACGTTTCTTTTGTTATCTTATAAAGCACTTCAAGCTACATCATTTGTATCAAAATGTGCAATATAAATAAAATATCTTGTTTGTAAAGAAAATGTGGTAGGAGTTGTTTGATATATTTTGGCTTGCATCAGGTATATAAAATGTTATTTTTGATCCAAACTAAAATGGAGTTTGACATCAATGGAATAATGCAAAGCACCATACATTTATGCTATTTGAAGAAATGCATGATAAATTACTTTGAACAGAGTTCAGAATACAGAAAAGAAAAACAGATGAAAGGTAAGTCAGTTTCTTTTTAAAATGAAGACCACTGTTGAATAGTCACTTCTATCTCTTTTTGTAGATGCGTCATAAACAGAACCTTCAATAAAGGCTCCAGTCACAAAGAACCACATTGGTTTTTGTAACTGCAATGCACTACATGAACGTCAGGGGGCAGTATCGTTTGTTATTGTTTGTCAAGACTCCACACAGTCCTACCAACGAAAGAAGAACATCTGAGGAGAAGAAGAATGTAGAGAAAAATAAACATTGCAATTGTGAATCAGATAGAGGAGGGGGAAGGAGGTGGAAAAAAATTGAGACAGAAACTTTCTAAAGTGTGGGAGCATTTCACCGAAAAAGAAAAAAAAGTTGAATGCAGATTATGCAAAGCGGAGCTTTCTTTTCACGGCATCACCACCGCGATGCATGAGCATCTGAAAC
>JANRMT010062796.1:11443580-11459607 GCA_026402145.1 Polypterus bichir lapradei | reverse complement strand
CAAGCATCCTGGAGCTGTGATGCCGCTGTCTCTTGAGAATTTATGCTGCCACTGTTAGTTAGCTAGGGTCAGATCAGGAGGGGAGGGAGAGCGTGAACGAGACTGAGAAAATAAAAGTGAAAAAAGCTAACTTTTACAAGTAACAAACTTACACCCGATCTGTTCGTTTTCAAATAATATTGCATTAGTGCGATGATGTCTTCTGATTGGTACTATTCAGGTCAAACAATGATATCTTCAAAATGTCACATATATTTGTCTCTTTGTTTGGGATAAACACACATTTTTTTTCCTTGATTTACTCCTCTGCTCCACAGTTTAAAATTAGAAATCAATTTTCTACACTGTTCCCCCTGTGCTAGTGCTCCATCTATTACAATGGCAACAAGTCCGACCTTGACATGGTGCAAAAAATACTTTAATGCAAAAAATTAAAAAAAAAAAAAACAAAAAAACAAATATTTGAAATAAAATATGTGGTTGATGTTTTGGGTTCCTTAGAATTTTCACAGAATAAAAGTGCAGCAGCTAGATCAACCTATTTATGAAAATACATCTTTCTGGACACTGATTGAACTCCACTGTTTTTTTTTATTAATTTCATCCAAAATTAAGTATCTTGTTAGTCTCCCAATTAAGCTATTTTAGGAAAATATTAAAAAACCTGAAATATTAAATAGCTCCTCCAACTACTGTATTCATTTTGAAATGCATACTGGTCATTCATATATATGAAGTAATTAAATATTTCTATTAGTTGTTTATAGTTCTCTTTTCTTACCTTGATTTTCTGTACTTTCTTCTTTTTCTTTTTCTTCTCTTTGACCACTACTACTCCAGGAATTTGTAGGTCTACATCCACCTCAGAAAAGCCAGTAATCAGATGATTCTGGTGTAGCACAACAGAATTATTCTGCAAATTAGTAAGGGGAACATCAGAATTTTTTGTAGGAGACAAAAGATTGTTGAAGCCATACAAAGAAGAGCGGTCTTTTCTGGATGAATTAATAGATGAGTCATCACTTCTATTCAATGTAGAAGTCTCACTAAATGACTGGTTACTTAGTCTGCTGTAAGATCGGCGAGCCTTCTTTGACCACACTAAGTCCTGAGGATCTTGACAAGAAGCAGGTTCCGTTGCTAGTTCAGGTTCAGTAATTAAGTTAATTGGAAAAATGTCTGCTTTTGATGGGGAGAGAATCTGTTTACTTTCTGACAGAACAGATGTGTTTATGTTGTTCAGTGATTTTTCTGAGACAGGCTTCAGATTTTCCTTGTTGATTTCAGGCAAAGAAGCAATCTATTCAGTTTTAAAATAGAATGAAAAAAAAGAAAATGGTTAGGTACTCATAATTGAAATATGGTACAATCTACTTCCACAAAAAATGTATTCTTCATATTTAGTGGGTGTTAGAGTAAAAATACATATTTTAGCAGAGACTGGAATCTTACTTACCCTAGGACTTCGCCTTGGTGTAGAAGGATTATCAGTAACCTGCTAAAACACAAGCCTTATATTTAAAGAGCTGAAAAAAAAAATTGGCATCAGCTTAAGAAACATTACACTATTCCAGTTTCAAAGGGAACTTAAGCTTGAGAAAAATGCATAACTAGAGAAAAGTAAGACTTACTGAGCACCTTAAAGCAATTGCACTGATGTTTAAACAATTACAACAGTTCAGCCCAAGTTCTTTATTTTTTTCTAATGGTGCTTATTTAGTAAATGGGTAAACGAAAAGTAATTTCTTTCTGTGACAGTATATATGGTTTTATAAAGATCCTTTCAATATTTTGTCCCATCCCTGTCGCTGGAATCAAAATACTAACTGCCCAATAAATAGCAGAAAAAAAAGATACATATTAGCAAGGGCACAACTTGCAAATAGTGCCAAGTCAGATGGACTGTAATCAAAATTGGCTGTGCCCAATCAGAGGACTCAAATGATTCCATTACCTAGTCTAATTTAACTAGGGTACAATAACCTTTTCACGCAGGTTTTTAACTTACGAAATACAAAACCAAGTGCTATTTGATCAATCAGGTGCCCTTCACCTAATATTGGATTTTGGCTGAAGACCTGAAAATAAGCAGCAAGCTGCCTTGCAATAGGGCACCTTGGGTTCATGTACCAGGTGTTCCTTGCATGGAGTTTTCGTGTTCTCCACCACTGTCCACATGGGTTTCTTCTGGGTCCTCTGGTTTCCTTTCACTGTTCAAATATATGCGGTTTAGGGGAATTTGTTTTGTAAAATTGGGTAGTGTGTATGTTCACCCTGTTTCAGTGATGTTAAAATAAATCTTGACTGACCATAGAAGTCAAATGTTGCAGACAGAAGACAAATCTTATGGCTTTTGAAATTTCCAAAATATCACAGACTTCATTATAGTGAAGGCTGATTTTCTAAAGAAAGACTACTTAAAAGTGAAACCGTTGAACAGATCATGTCAGTGATAAATTATGCATTGCTCAGTAAAGTATGTCAAATACCAGACAGTGAACTCAAATGTTAGTGAAGTAGATGAAACTGTACAAGCCTGCCTCAGTTAACTATATGGTTATGCTCCCTATATAGAATATACTAAAACAGGATTCTGTTATAGTGAAAGCACCTTCATAATTTCACCTCTAAAAAAAGCAACAAAACACACATCAAAAAACAAATATTTGGTGCAGGTTACTTTTAAAGAAAGAAAATGTATGTGTAATTTTGTTATATAATACAACTGATGCAAATTAAGCGCTTATACAAAGCGTTATATCAAAAATATTTTGTAGTATGACACATACCTGCTGTTGTATTTTCTTAGGTACTATTTTCCTTACAGTTATGGTCCTCTTCAGACAGGGAGTTGGTAAAATAGCCGAAGTCTGAAAAATACCACATGGCCCAATTAAATTCCATGCCTTGGTAAAGACTGACATTCTCTTTGAGAGCAGATGTTTTAATGATTAGTTCATACACAACTATCTCTATGTAAAATCATCAACAATTTTTACTGCGTAATAAATAGAAGCATAATACAAGGAATAACAGGATTATAAAATTAGTCTTTTCTAATCTTTCTACTGCAGACTTGAAAGAGCATTATCCCAACAAAATTCTGTGAATATTTAAAACAAGTAAATGTTGTTATGAATTTAATGTTCATTTTTCCATGCGAATGAATCAAATCAGTGTCTAATACTGCTCTCTCACCAGTAATGTATCATTTAATAAAGCGAAAATCATAATATTCAGTACTTCACTAATTTTTCAAACCATATTCTCGTCTCTGCGCTCTGGTATGGGTAAGATTATTCTTTAAATTACAGCTGAAATCACTCCTGTAATTGATTCAGTGCATGTGCTTTATTCAACTAATAATCTGCTGTGAACCTACACTGCTTTCGGGTAACCAATTATTTACTTAAGGCTGCAGACTCTGGACAAACCAGCATATTAATTTGGTTATACCTCAGTGCAGTATTTGAAACTGTCAGACGTGACATTCTGCTGTCCAGAACGGAGAACATTCTGGGTAATAGTGGGTATCTCTGGCACTACCCTCCACTGGTTTAAGTTCTATCTGACTGAAAAGCAAGAGTTTATTAGTCTATACAGTGCTTCCGGAAAGTATTTACAGCGCATCAATTTTTCCACATTTTGTTATGTTACAGCCTTATTCCAAAATGGATTAAATTCATTTTTTTCCTCAGAATTCTACACACAACCCCCCATAATGACAACATGAAAAAAGTTTACTTGAGGTTTTTGCAAATTTATTAAAAATAAAAAAATTGAGAAAGCACATGTACATAAGTATTCACAGCCTTTGCAATGAAGCTCAAAATTGAGCTCAGGTGCATCCTGTTTCCCCTGACTATCCTTGAGATGTTTCTGCAGCTTAATTGGAGTCCACCTGTGGTAAATTCAGTTGATTGGACATGATTTGGAAAGGCACACACCCGTCTATATAAGGTCCCACAGTTGACAGTTCATGTCAGAGCACAAACCAAGCATGAAGTCAAAGGAATTGTCTGTAGACCTCCAAGACAGGATTGTCTCGAGGCACAAATATGGGGAAGGTTACAGAAAAATTTCTGCTGCTTTGAAGGTCCCAATGAGCACAGTGGCCTCCATCATCCATAAGTGGAAGAAGTTCGAAACCATCAGGACTCTTCCTAGAGCTGGCCGGCCATCTAAACTGAGCGATCGGGGGAGAAGGGCCTTAGTCAGGGAGGTGACCAAGAACCCGATAGTCACTCTGTCAGAGCTCCAGAGGTCCTCTGTGGAGAGAGGAGAACCTTCCAGAAGGACAACCATCTCTGCAGCAATCCACCAATCAGGCATGTATGGTAGAGTGGCCAGACAGAAGCCATTCCTTAGTAAAAGGCACATGACAGCCCGCCTGGAGTTTGTCAAAAGGCACCTGAAGGACTCTCAGACCATGAGAAACAAAATTCTCTGGTCTGATGAGACAAAGATTGAACTCTTTGGTGTGAATGCCAGGCGTCATGTTTGGAGGAAACCAGGCACCGCTCATCACCAGGCCAATACCATCCCTACAGTGAAGCACGGTGTTTTTCAGTGGCAGGAACTGGGAGACTAGTCAGGATAAAGGGAAAGATGACTGCAGCAATGTACAGAGACATCCTGGATGAAAACCTGCTTCAGAGCGCTCTTGACCTCAGACTGGGGCGATGGTTCATCTTTCAGCAGCACAACGACCCTAAGCACACAGCCAAGATATCAAAGGAGTGGCTTCAGGACAACTCTGTGAATGTCCTTGAGTGGCCCAGCCAGAGCCCAGACTTGAATCCGATTGAACATCTCTGGAGAGATCTTAAAATGGCTGTGCACCAGTGCTTCCTATCCAACCTGATGGAGCCTGAGAGGTGCTGCAAAGAGGAATGGGCGAAACTGGCCAAGGATAGGTGTGCCAAGCTTGTGTCATCATATTCAAAAAGACCTGAGACTGTAATTGCTGCCAGGGGTGCATCAACAAAGTATTGAGCAAAGGCTGTGAATACTTATGTACAGTACATGTGATTTCTCAGTTTTTTATTTTTAATAAATTTGCAAAAACCTCAAGTAAACTTTTTCACGTTGTCATTATGGGGTGTTGTGTGTAGAATTCTGAGGAAAAAAATGAATTTAATCTATTTTAGAATAAGGCTGTAACATAAAATGTGGAAAAAGTGATGCGCTGTGAATACTTTCTGGATGCACTGTATATAGTCTTGTTAGTGAAACTTCAGAGTTTTCTCAGCTCACAACTTGCCTCAGTGAAATTTAAAACCTGGAAGGAGCATAACTCTTTAAAATTAAACTGCAACAAAACTGAACTCCTGCAAATTGGTGATCTCATTAAACCTTCTTCTAATGCAAGGAATCTTGATGTTATTTCTGATTCCTCCCTTTCTTACTCCACCCATATAACCACAATAAGAAATTTTTACTTCCACCTCCGTAACATATCCCGTGTTCATTCTTTCCTCTCCTTTTCTAAAGCAGAGAAACTTGTCCATGCTTCTATCACACCCCACATCGATTATGTAACTCCCTACTGGCAAGTGTCCCTTCAAACCTTATATCACATCTCCACTGAATTCAAAACTCTGCTGTAAGAGTCTTCACATTAACCAGCAACAGCAAGCACATCACACCCATCCTGCCACACCTTCACTGGCTCCCTGTGTTTTACAGGATGAAGTATAAAATTCTATTAATAACCTAATAAGCATTAAATGGCCTTGGACCAAACTACATCAGTGACCTTCTCCATTGTTATGCTAACTAAGGTCCTCCAATTCTGGCAATCTTGTTGTGCCCACACACTAACCTGCACTCTGTGGGTTACAGCAGTATAGCACCCAGATTTTTAAATTACCTCCCAAAATTTTCAGTTGACTCCATTCTTTCTTTTAAAAAACAATCTTAAAACTCATCTGTTCTGGAAGGGTTTTTTCTTAACTTAACACTCTGCCCCTTCTTTCAGTTTACCTCTGTCCAGATGTTTAGGAGAATTTGTTTGTGTTTTATAACATTAATTATGTGATTTGCTCAGGCATTTCTTTTAGTATTGAATTTATCATTATACTCTGGTTTATTCTTTCATCTGTGTAATGCTTTTGTATATCCTAAGTTTATTGTTTTATGCCGAAATTATTTTAATTATTTTGTTTAAGCACCTTGAGCATGGGAAAGATGCAAAATTATCATCATTATTATAACAGAGTGAAGGGAGCACTGACATAAACACCTTATTTCATTATGGCAAATTCCAGCTATTAATTGGGAGAATAGAGCTTACTGCATAAAGACTATGACAATATGCATAATACACATTACTTCATATCCTACCATATAATTAATTTGGAAAGGTGCAGAAGCAGTTACAAGAGCTTGAAAGTATTGTTTAAACATTGTCATTAGACAGGAACAACTTTATTTGAATAATACAGTCAATTAAAGAATACATAAGAAAAGCATAATTTGATCTCACAGTTGCCATCTTGGATACAGTGGACAAAAACAATGTTAGTACAAAGAAATCTATAACAAATGATGCTTAATGATAAACACAAAAAATTTCCCTTATACTGTGAACATTCAGAATGAGGTTACAAAGGTATACCAACTAGATGCACATACAAAAACACACACTTTAACTATGTAATTCAAAGGGGCAACGGCTTTACCCAGTTGCCAGATTCTTTGCATTTATTACTAAGAACAAGTTTACAAATACAGCACTGTGGAGAAAATTTCAATGCTAGGCATTTGGCTACTAACCAAAATTCATGACATGGTCGTCCCCATTGTCTATCTATACCAAAGGATCTATAAAGGTGCGTTTGCCACCCCAAGCTTCCAACCATGAAACACCAGATTTTACTTTGGAAAACTCCCAGTATTGAAAGTCTTTAAATTAAAAGACTTTTTTTTTTTTTTTTAACTGGGATCAATGTGCTGAGGTTACTAAAATGATGGACACCAACCACTGTTTGACCACATTCCCTTGCTGCCTCCCTGTAGATGTCACAAAAAGATAATTAACACTCTCTGCGATTCACATTTCCAGAAATGTGTGAAAAATCTCTTGTAAAGGTAACAGCAGAAAACGTCTGGAATGTAGGTATCTGCTGGTCCGTCCAAGGACACTCTTACTACCAGCATGAGTCTACCAGGCTCATCCAATTAGGAAAAGTGGCTCAAGCTGCGTGTAAACCATAAGGCCTGGAATGTAAACTAATGTAATGTATGAACTTACATCCACATTCATGGAAATCTTCTCAGGCAAAGAATTTCTTTCAGATTTGACTTTCAGAGGAAGACTATCATCTGCAAGCAAGATAATGAAAAAAAAATGTTAGTAAAACAAGACATCCTGTAAAATTTATTATTGGTCTTTATTCAAAATTTAATAATCCAATGAAATAGCATAAAAGGCCAAGTTAACCCCCACTTAAATTTATACAAGTTACTTTGTTACCTAATAAAACAGTTTAAAAACATCTTAACAGTTTTTGCATAAAACAATTGTGATGAGTAAAATAAGCACCACAATAAAGAAGAAATTACAGAACCTTTACTGTATGTAAAAAAGAGAAACTATGATAATGGAACATATGTTAAACTATAATGTCAATATAGTTAATAAAAAGCCAAATATAAAATACAAATATAACAGCAATTTATTTCATTACTGTTATAGGAAGACATCTGTTTACTGCTGCAAATTGACTTAGTTTCCAAATTTCACAATTTTTGTTCATTCACTGTGCATCAACAAATGAAATCTTTACCAGGCAATATTTTTTTATACTATTACACAGGGAAAGTAGACATCTAATTATTCAAAAGGAAAATTATGAAAATAAATAAATGTTTAAATTTAATGCACATAAAATGTTTGCCATATAAAAAACAACACTATAAAAAGATAATTATTTTCTTATGATAAATGACTTATGGTGACAAATGCAGTTTATATATTTACTAGCTGTGTTACCCAACTTCAACCAGTCAGTGTGCCTCAGTTTTAGTACCATTGGTTAACCGGATGTATCATAAGTACAATCTAACTAATTAAGTACTTTTCTGTATACAGTATTTTGTTCTGCTTATGGCTGAACATGCTTCATACAATCCTTGGTGGTATTGGTGTGAAAGATATTGCAGCAGAACTCCGTATTCAAGAGGTTTTCAGTAATGTTACAAAGGAGATTTAAAGTTGATTAATTCAAAGCTAAAAATCTCAATTCTCCATTAGCAAAGCCCAAAATGAGTACTGTTACAATGTACATTGGGTTTGAATAAATGTGTATTAAAAAAAAAAAGTTACTAAATACTTTCATTCACTTAAAAGCACCATCCTGTTCTCCTATCACATTCTGAGAAACAACATCTCCACCAGCTATAGAAAAAAACTGTATTCCATTCTGTTCAATTGTAGCATATTAATAATGACAAATATCAACAAATTTATTTAAAAAAAAAAAAAAAAAATCACACACACAAATTCAAATATTCATTTAGACGTGCACTCAGACAGTGGGTGCTGTGCTCGTGTTGTTAGACACATTTACTGATTCGAGTGTTTTGAGTACCAAATTCTTCATCTATTGTGGCTCTTTTGTGTCAAATCTCTTAAAGGCAGACCTTTTTATCTCCTTTTGATGGAATGTGATACATTGTTACTTCAAATGCATATTTTATGAATCATGTTTTCACAAAAATAGCTGCCATTTCAGCCTTTCATTGACTCCTACACTATCATCGTAACTAAACAAGACCAGCTTCAGTTTTGGATTTTGGAGCATTGTGGATTAGGAATGATCAATGTGTATTGTATTACTGTCACAATTTGGGGGTAGTCCTGCAAAAAGAAATTTCCTTGCATCCTGTATGCATGAAAAAAAAAAAAATTCAATTGTAACAACATTGTAAAAATGTTACATGGAATCCAAACTGTGTCCTTTAAGGAACATTATCATGCATATTCAGGCTTATCAGAACTATAATATTTCTACTAAGATTTCCTGGCATAATATACTCGACAAATGTGTTACACATGCAGATCTCTTGATGAGTCATCACAGTACAGATTAGTTAATCAATCAGATTTGAATCTCAAATATAATGTGCCGCTATTTGCTACAACACTACTGTAATTTCTAATAGAGAATACTCAACTTTGGAAAGAGCAAATTTGGTTAAAATGAATGTATGTGGAAAGTCATTAATAAATAATAAAAACAATGCTGTCAATATGATAACCATGTAGCAGTTTAGGACTCTGGACTCACACTTCATCCATGTTTTCTATGTCACAATGGCACTGGTGAAAATATGAAGGCAAATAGTGTTAAACTTATGTATCAGTTACTTTTTATTAACCAAATTTAATAAACAAGTTCTCGCATAACAGGTTTTTAAATATGTAATACAAATGAAAACTGATTGCTGGCTTAAAAGTTAACATGTTGAGATTGCAGACAGTGTGGTATAATGGATAAGGCTTTGGGTTTCAGACCCCAAGGAGGTGGATTCAAATTATGTTGCCGACACTGTGTAACCATGAGCAAGTCACTTCACCTGTCTGTACTCTAACTGATGAAACTAGACATTTAACCAATTGTATCTCAAACATGGTAAGTCGCGGTGGATAAAGGTGTCAGCCAATTAAGTAAATACTCAGTTCCTAGAAACTTTTTTATTGCTGATTGGCCTCACCAAAAGAACTTCTAGGAACAAAAACAATATTTGAATGAGGTAAATCTTTTAACCAATGAACTGTTCAACAGAAGTGTGTCCAGAAATATTACTGGGGCTCCTTTATATCTACAGCAATACACCTTAATGATGACCCACTGTGACTGCCCTCATCTTTTGACAAATGGGAACTTTTGTTTGTTTATTTGAGGAGCTGGTGGTGGTTGTTCTTTTTTGTTATACCTGTAATAGTTTTTGAGCATCTAGAAAAGCTACCTTCCCCACTTGGACAGAGTACTATCTATCTTTCTAATGTGTGTGGTACATCAGTTTTCTGTTTAATCTAATGTGGATATTTTACCAAGTACAACTAGAGACTTAATTTTACAGCTCAATCTTATTTTAGTCCTTTCGTAATATTGTGGCAGGTGAATTTGTTTGATAGAGCCAAAGGATTGCTTGATTCAAAATTAAAATAAACATGAAGCAGACATACTAATGCCATACCATGGAACAGATCAAAGAGAAAGTCAAGATGAAATACACAACTACAAAAACAGATATATTCATCAATAAACACAGCCGACTGCAACAATAGTACAGGTAGACTGCACAATGTAGAGTCCAGAGCACTAGACTTTAAGATGGTCAGTTCAGTGACTCAGTGTGAGGCCTTAAGCATGTCACTTTACTAGCCTGTACACCAGATGTAAAAAAAAAAAAAAAAAAAAAAATACTCGTGAACTGCTGTAATTTGTCAAATGGTGTCGAATAAACATTTCAGCTATATATAATAAAATTTGCATTTTTATATAAAATTCCTAAACTGCATTAGGCCTTGGCCATTTATATCCTATAAACATAGTTAAAAAATATGTAAGACATAACCGACAGAAATACAACCCAGTATAGAACTGTAAATGGCTTAACTTTATAATTTAATGGGAACAAATTTGGTCACAATACTGAACAAAACTTGTTCTCCGAATTTGTCAGATTTCATTAACCAACTCAGTTTCTACACCACTTTCATACAGCTAAATAAAACGTATTCTATCTTCACATTGATTACACATTTACAACCGGCCGGTGCATTTTCAGACCGATACAATTAGCATAGAATAAAAGTTATATTTTTTAAACCGGGATTAATCATAATAGGATTTGTTGAAAACACATGAGTGGGGGTGGGGCTTAGGTTTCTTTTTTTTTCTCGTTATTTGTAGAAAACACCGATGTGGTGCGACTCAGCCGTACGTGTGCCTTGTCGGTTATTCCATTACAGTTCGCTAAAAGTTACTGTGATCGGTAATTAAAATAATCAGTCCTAAATAAATAAACGGACAAATAAATCACGCGGTGAACAGTAACAACAGGGCTTGTGACCAAGCCTTACATTATTGTTGCGATTTATTAAAAAAAAAAAAAAAACCAAAAACAACATCCATCTGGATCTAGCCAAGCGGAGTTCAAACTAAGCTGGAATACTTACCTCGTACTTTGCCATTTTCAGTTTTCGGACTAAAACATGCCGACCTTTTTTTCCTATTAGACATTTTTCAACAAGTTTAACAAATATACTGCCACTCTTAAATAATACTTTTAACTGAACATATTCCTTGGATTTTCTTCAATGTTTATCTTCAGAATGGAAATTATATTATTCCTCCTGCTTAGAATAAAAGCACAAAGCAGTCCACCTTCAGAAAATCCGCCATTGTAATGTGAATCATAAAAAATACGGTCTTGTACGTATTAGAATAAAAGAACGCTCAAGCACTACACTGCTGTCACTAAAAATAAGAAGATGTTTAGTAGTTTTTGTTTTTTTTTTCTCAAAGTTTACAAGGACAACTGGCACTGGACAAATCGACAAAGAAATTTCTACGAGGCCTAAACACGACAAACTAAGTCAATAAAGCTCGCACTTTTCAAAATACGCGCTCAAAACGTCGACAGGAAATTGCGTCTGACGTCTAATATGACGTGTTTTTTTAACGCCAATTACACTGTATATTACTGCCATCTACCGGTACTAATACAGACTTGTTAAAAAAACAGCCCCGTTTCGCATCTGAGATGGCAACGATTGTTATATCCCTGGACTGGACTGCATAAAATACACGTCCTGAATATGTACTTATATGCTCTGACATTATTCTACAAGTTGGACAATATCTTTAAAGAGTGTAGCATCGAGGCATACGGGTTTAATTTCTTAGATCCCTGCTCACGTAGGAAGTGGAGGAAATATGGAAGTACTGTAGTTGTTCTAGCAAAACCATCCTATCCCTTAAACTTAATAGTGTAAATCTAGTAGTGTCACTGCATAAAGGGGAAACAAAAGCGTTAATGAAAAAATGTGTTCAATAACTTTGCCAGTAAGGTGGTATAAAGAAAATATGCGTAGATATTTTACAAAATTCAGAGAATGGTGAGAATCAATATGGTGGGTGGAACGAATAGAAGGGATGAAATATTTATCACACGACACGCTGGCCTGAATAATTCTTTTTTTAGGATTAATAAGCATGGGGCAGGTATCTGTAGGAAATGTACTGTATTTTGCCAGGGCAATATTATTTATTTAATGCTCTTCACCTGAGGATCAAATTAAATGCTGTGGACAAATTGAAATCTTTGGAAATGAAGCGGTTCTCTATAAAGAGTGTTTTAGGAAAAGTAGTCAATATACTTTAGTAAAAAAAACAACAACAATAATAATAATAATACCGGAAATAAGGTACACCTCTTGACTCTCTGTTCCAAATTTCTACTTATTAGGAAGCGGTAATGCACTTTATGTTGGCCGGGCAACTGTCATTAAAATCAGAAGAAGAAAAAAAGAAAATAGGATGAATAAACAAGTCATCAATATTCATGGACAGTTCAATAATTTCTGTCTTCATATTTTAACCATTTTCACAACCCATAATGAAAAGCAACAAAGAAATATCTCATTGTCATTTTTACTTCTTGTTAATAATATGGCTTATGTGTAAAAGTAGTTAGTAGTTAGTGACACTGCCTGTGAGGGGTCTCTGTGCCTTAAATGTGTCAAATGGGTTTCTTTCCCGTCTCCCTGGCTCTACTTGATATCCCCAAGAAGCAGAATGGGTTAACAACGACTCCATTGAATTAGTGTCACTGTAAGTGCGCCCTGTGGTGGATTGGTGTCCCTATGTTGTGCTTGATTCTTATATATTCTCCTATAATAAAGTTAGACTAAACTGTGTTTAGCAAATTGAATGAATGAAGAAAATTGGTTTTTTTTGGAATGAACATTGCAAATTTTCACCTGTTCCATGGTCTAATACACTATTTCATTTTTGCATGACCATGCTTGCTTGTGTGCCTTTTTTGTTTGGAACAAATGTCTGCCCTGTTCCCTTTGTTTGCCATTGCTTTTTATGTTACACAGAAAGGTTTCTCTTCCTTTAGTTATCCCTTGATATCAGCTGTACTCAGAGGTTTATGGATAGCTGGGTCTTAGTAAAAGATCTTAGTTTTCCCAGAATATAGGTCAGATCAGGTCAGGTCAGGTTGGGGAGCATGCACTGGTACAGGATCACGTTTGGCAAACCCCAGGCAGACATGCTGTCCAGTCCCACCCCCTGGAAATGATAATCTACCTGCAGCAGCCAGGTGATATGTTGGCATCCCCTTGGCCTGTTCAAGCTGCTCAGGGGCCTCATGTATAACGCTGTGCGTAGAACTCACACTATAACATGACGTAAGCAAGCACAAAAGCTGAAATGTGCTTACGCACAGAAAAATCCAGATGCATAAATCTGTGCATTTGACAACTTCTGCGTTCTTCTGCTACATAAATCCCGGTCAGCGTGAAAAGTAACGCTCGTGCACGCACCTGCTGTCCTACCTCAACTCCTCCCAGAATTACGCCTTTTTGAATATGCAAATCAATATAAATAGCCCTTAAGCTCAGTGTTCTGTGAAAAGACAATGGGAAAAGCAGGAGGGAAAATGGAAAAATTTCAGTGAATACCAAGTGGAGGCAAGGAAAAACGTACTATTTGTTGGTTTAAACAGTGGTTAAATCAACAAAAGGAAGCTGATCGACTGACATAGCGTGTCAGAGAAACTCGAAAGCTCAAGTTCACAAAGTCGCACAGTGCCCCAAAATAAAAAAGAAGTTGACAGATATCAAAGTCACCGTAAAAAGGCGAGTCGTAGCCCACCGTCTGAGTGTCATATGAAAGCTTATTAGTGTACAAAGAAAAAAAAAAGGCACACAGTGGGGAAAAAGCACAAAATGTCAACTTCAATCTCGAAATTTCCACTTTAATCACGTAGTTTATTTTGTCATTAAAGTAGAACATCATAAACTTCATCTTAAAATCGTTTAATTAACCAGTTTCTCAAATCACATCGTAACTAAAGTAGCACGTTAAATGCTTTGTTTTGTATGTGTTCTTCTATGTGCTCTATGTGTGTGAATCACTACATGCTTCTTAAACCGGTTTTCTCTACCTCTGACAGGACACAGAATCCATTACATTCGTGATATTACAGCTCTCTGAATAATTAAAATACTGAGATGTATACTTGATATCATTTTCATGATGACAGGAGTTAAAGCACGTTATTAAACATGGGAACACGGTGGTGCTGTGATTGTGTGCGACCTTCAATGAAATAATTTATTGCAGCAGTACTCAGGGGTGGCTCTAGGTTCGTGGCAGCCCTGGGCAGAGAAAGAATCGGTGTCCCCTTCACCCGCCAATGTCAATATGGTATCTTATGCACGGCAGATGGCCACATCCGTTGCGGACACTGCATAGCCGCCTCGTGCTCATGACACAAGCGTTTAACTTTTGCCTAAATTTGCCGCTGCGTTTTTAGCTGTGTCGTTATTTTCTCTTTCTGTTTTATATTCAACTAGCAAAATACCTGCGCTTCGCAGCGGCGAAGTACTGCATTAAAATTTTTATTAAGAAGAAAATTAAACCTTTTTAAACTGAGGGAAAATATGCCAATAATTATTTGTTAAGTATCTCTTTGTATACCACATTGTGAGTTTGGCCCTCCGGTTGTAATATGACCAAACTGTGTGCTGAGCTTACTCTTGAGCATGCAAAGTACAGTTGGCCGTGTGAACAGTAATCTTGTTTCAAATCTCACAGCTTGGATTGCTGCTGTCATAATCGGTTTGAGTTTTATGGTTTGTTTCAATTACGAAAGTATTTGCAGGACTTGTGTTGAAGTGACATTCGGCATCTGTCAAGCATTGTAAGCATACCACCGGTTTCATCAATAACTTCACATCCAGCTTTTGAGAGTTTAAACATTCATAAACATCAAAGTGTCCACTACTGAAATCGTCACCTGTGAATCCAAGATATTTAAGAGGCGTTGGCGGTTGTCGAAAGGTGTAAAATATTTGGCTATTTCGGTACACTTGAAAGCGACAACCAAACAATTCAGCGGCAGCCATCAACTCACATGCAGAACCATAGATGAAGGGCTTAAGCATTTCACTCTTATAGTGCTCCTGTGTAGTATAATTATCTCCTGTACCGTCATCAGTCCACACCTTGATCCTGTCCCAGTCATTCAATACATAAGACACAATGTTCCTCCAGATATCAAGAGTGAGCCTGATATGGCCGTGCAATATGTAACAAAGAGAATGGAAAAGGTAGGTGCCATCTCTGGGCATGGAAACCACTCGGTAAGTGACAGTTCTTTGATCGATGGTGATCACCTTGATAGACATGGTATTGGGGGTACGGTTGGAATGATAAAGGAAATGGGTACCTGAGCAATGCAAAGTAAGTCTAAAATACCTACACAATAACTATAATCGTAATAAACGAACAATAAAACAGCGGAGAAGCCGTGGATTAAATAAAAAGGCTGTAGTTATCAGCAGGGAGATGTGAATCCCGTGGCGAAGCAAGGAAGAGAATGTAGAGACCGGAGCAACAGATGGCTTTATATAGGCAGGCAGCCAACAACATGGGAGGCGTTGGGATGGGGGACCCAACGCCACCTCACACGGTGACCGAGCTGCAGGCTATGGACGTATATATGTACGTAAGTAGGATTCAGTTAGCGTTGGGAACCCGTGTACCAAATTTCTTGAAGATGGGCCCATAAGTAACAAAGACTGTTGAAAAGTTCAATATGGCGGCTGACAGTGGCATCATACCACCGAAATAAGTACGTACATTGGTTTCGGTTAGCGCAGGGAAGCCGCCTACCAAATTTTGTTAAGATGGGGCCCTTAAATAAGAAAGTTCAACATGGCGGACGTTGTCGACCGTTATGACCATTACGCGTAGAATTTCGAAATGAAACCTGCTTA
>JANRMT010062796.1:11383005-11442382 GCA_026402145.1 Polypterus bichir lapradei | reverse complement strand
TTTTTTTTTTACACTGTCTTCCTTTAGCGGGACATTGACTTTTTCCACCGTGTGCTTTGTTTCCGCAGTAGCTGCATTTATGAATATGCTTGTATGTATCAGACGCTTCATATTTTTTGCTGCCTTTTCAATTGTGTAATTCGGTTTTTGTTCAGCGCTTTTTGGAACTGTTGCTTTTTGTCTGTGCACTGCGTCAGTTCATGTGAGCCGCTCGGTGTACATGCATCGAAGTTTCCCAGCTGTGCTGGTGCCATCTCGTGCTATGTCCATGGCTGTATTTAATGTTACCGAAGTCCTGGCACTTAAAACTTTCTCTCGCAGTTTCGCTGAGTTTGTGCCAAACACCACCCTGACCATCTCATCTTCCTCTACATAAGCACAGTCCTTCACCCGTGAATATTTAGTGGGTGTTTGCTATTGGATTGCCGCTGACGGATGGCCTTATATGGGCAGGCACTAAATTACAAACGCCAGCGGCAGCCTGTCTATGAACTTAATTTAAAGTGTAGGTTTACATCGTGCTTTGTTTCCGAAGTAGCAGAACTCATGAATATGGTTGTCTATGTCACTCGCTCGCTTCTTATTGTTTCGCTGCCTTCTCAATTATATAATGCATATTTTCTTCAGCGCTTTTTGGAGGTCTTCCTGGTTTTCTATGTACTGTGTGATTACGTGGGAGGCGTGATGATGTCACACGAAACTCCGCCCCCATGGCGTTCAAGCTCATCTCCATTACAGTAAATGGAGAAAAACAGCTTCCAGTTATGACCATTACGCGTAGAATTTCGAAATGAAACCTGCCCAACTTTTGTAAGGAAGCTGTAAGGAATGAACCTGCCAAATTTCAGCCTTCCACCCACACGGGAAGTTGGAGAATTAGTGATGAGTGAGTGAGTGAGTGAGTGAGTGAGTGAGGGCTTTGCCTTTTATTAGTATAGATATATATTGGCGTGGCGGCCCCTGGGATTTGGCGGCCCTGTGCAGGTGCACAGTTTGCACATGCCTAAGGCCGCCCCTGCAGTACTGTCTCATTCAAACGTACTAACCTCCAATTCCTGTCCTTCCTTTTCTTTCTCCAAGTAACCAATCGCCACACAATCAGCTCTGTAATAGACGTTAAGCCATCTGTAAGCTTATAACGCCGATTCTTCCAAACTTTTAAGGAACATTGAAATATCTTTGTAGTACATGTTTAATTATTCATGCCAGTCCCAGTGAAGCATAGAGTGCGAGGCAGGAACAATCCATGAACGGAGTGCCAGATCCTTGCTAGCGTAGCAACACTGTGTCCTTTAATTATTAACAATATAGATTATTTAAATGAAGTTATAGTTTTATCTGTATAATATAATAAACATATTTTGCTGCATTTCATCTTAAAAATGATATTGTCATCATATGTAAATACGCGCTTTATAAAGTGGCTCAGGTTGTGCAGTATTATAACTGTATTGCAAGTTTACAGTGAGGTGATTGTACTAATAAGCACAAACAGTTCTACAAGAAGCAGTTGATGGAATGATTGAGTGCGTTTAGAGCTCTTGGGATGAAACTCTTTCTGAACCGAGAGGTCCGTACAGGAAAGGTTTGAAGCGTTTGCCATGTGAGAAGCAGTTCAAATAGGAAGCATGGCTGAGGCAGCATGTGCTTGATGCTGTATACTGATAATTCTCTTTCCGATCAGCTGCTCCGAGTGGTGCAGTGAGAATAATATGGAAAAAGATAATCTGCTGTGGCAACCCCTAACGGGAGCAGTTAAAAGAAGTAAAAGAAGGTGCAGTGAGAGTAACAACGTTAAAGCAGTTATGCTATTTGGAATAGCTTGACCATTCCATGGACCATTATATTGTTACTGGTTAATTACAATCAGATGCATTAAACTAATAAACAATATGCGTTTAATTTCAGTGTATTTATCAAGCCACGTCAGGGACGTGGATCTGAAAAAGAAAGATAAACTACACAGGAACAGTAGCACTGCTTTGATGCTGCGTGCCGTCAGTCTGCAAAACCAAGCAGAAAACTTGCATACGACAGGGTATGAGGTACCGTGGAAATGTGCGTGGCTTTACGCCAAGTTTAGGTTTTATACATCGCGATTTGAACGTGGAAACGTTCTTATGCAACATTTCTGTGTGTACGCACCGTTTATACATGAGGCCCCAGGTCCTCAACAATGAGGACCATGTGAGTCGGATCACCCTGAGGGAATCACGCCACATAGCCATAGTGCCGTAACTGACACTCCCTCACAATGCAGGTAATGTAAATCATTTGGGGCTCCATGAGCAGCTTCTCGTTTGATACAAAGTCAAACTAGTGGTATCCAAAGATTCTCTCAAGAGACACAGTACCAAAGGAATCCAGGCTTCGTCTCAGGTCACTGGATAGCATCCATATCTCACAACCATATAGCAAAACAGGAAGCATTAGGACTCTAAAGACTTAGACCTTCGTCCTTTTGCAAAGATATTGGGAACACTACAAACCCCTTCCCAGCAACCTCATGACCCATCAAACCTCTCCCATCTGACTTCATAGGGAGAGTCACCAAAGATACCTCTATGGTTTACAGAGAATTGTCCTAAAAAGGGAAAATATCCAGTGAGTGGCATTTATCTGATGAAAAAGATTTGTTGATGCCAGAGGTCAAAGGAGACTTGCCACCCTGGTTCGATCTGATAGAAAAGCAAAAGTAGCTTAAATAACCATTCATTACAACTGAGGTATGCAGAAGAGCATCTCTAAATACACAACATGTCAAACTTTGAAGCA
The DNA here is from genome assembly GCA_026402145.1 of Polypterus bichir lapradei. Taxonomy (NCBI): domain Eukaryota; kingdom Metazoa; phylum Chordata; class Cladistia; order Polypteriformes; family Polypteridae; genus Polypterus; species Polypterus bichir. The sequence goes on along the minus strand of JANRMT010062796.1, from coordinate 11,439,607 downwards.
GATGGGCTACAGCAGCAGGAGACCATACCAGGTGCCACTCCTGTCAGCTAAGAACAGGCAAATGAGACTACAATTTGCAATAGTTCACCAAAATGGGACAACAGAAGATTGGAAAAATGTTGCTTGGTCTGATGAGCCTCGGTTTCTGCCACAACATTTAGATTGTAGAGTCAGAATTTAATATAATATAATATGCAGAATGCTGCTAAAAACAATTCAGAAGAAAGTCCATCAAAAAAGAAAAAAAGTCTTTTTACAACTAAATAAATCATAATAGCAATATAACAAAAACAGATATAGCACACCCTGTTATATTTATCACATCTTATTAACATCATTAATTAATAATGTCTGAAGGCTCAGAAGCAGAGCTTATGAAGTTTAAACATCATAATGAGAAATGATAGCCCTAGGATTAGTTATAATAAAATATAAAGAGCTGTATACAGGAACAGAAAGTGAGATTTATTTCAAACACTTCTGAAAGAAATTAGAGAAAACAAGATGTTTGTACTGAGGTGAAAATCAGAACTGATTAAATATTTTTTCTGTTTGGAGACAGACATATCATAAAGGAGTCTCCCCTTCATTTCTCTCCCTATACCAATGACTGCACTTTTAGTGACCCATCAGTTAAACTGCTGAAGTTTGCTGGTGTCACCACCCTGATTGGACTGATGATAGACAGGGATGTGGCACCATATTGAAGAGAGGTGGATTGGCTGGTCACCTGATGCACCCTCCACAATCTTGACTCGAAATTCTTGAAAATAGTAGAAATGATTGTGGATTTCAGGAGACAATCCTCTCCTCCTTCACCTCTGTCTATAAATGCTGTCACTGTCGACAAGGTAAACATTTACATTTCTTGGCACAACTATCACTCACTATTTTAAATGGGAAGAAAACATAACAGGATTTATCATAAAAGCTAAGCAGTGGATGTTTATTCTCTGACAACTTAAAAAGTTTAATCTGTCCCAATCAGTGCTGGTAAAGTTTTATAGAACCATCATTGATAGCATCCTTATTTTCTCCGTAACAGTCTATAGCAATGCATTTGCACACTCAAAACATAAACTGCAGTATGTTATTCAGACAGCAGAAAAGACTGTGAGGCTGAAACTGGACTCCATCAAGATCCTGTATGCATTACGGGTCAGGAAATCAGCTGTATACTGTATAAGCCAAGACTACACTCAAATGGGTAACCATCTTTCAGTTATTACCCTTAAGGAAACTTCCGTCACTAAAGGCAAGAACAACTAGACACAGAAAGAGTTTTTTCTACTGCAGTCACTATAGTTAAACTCAGTCTCTGATCCATCTGTCACTTCCTAAATTCTATTCTTCTCCATTCAAATTAAATTGTATTTATTTTATATATGACTTTCCTAATATTACTGGATGGGAGTGCAATTCTGCTTTACTATATTATTTTACATATCTGTATTTACTGTATATAATGTTGTGATGGTGTCATGTATTGTATATTGTGTTGTTTAATCCTGTGTACCTTGTTAATGTGTGTGGGTGTAACAACAAAAGAAATTCCTAGCAATCCTGTTGCCTTGTAGTAAAGTGAGCATTAAAGTTGGGATACAGCATGTTTTTTTTTTTATCAACAAAGTGTCTTAACAAATGATGCTGGGTAGAGTGAGTACAAATACTACTTTTGCATTCCAAAATTCTATTCCTTATAGATCTTAAAGTTTTACCAATATGTAGTTAAGTGAGCAAAGGCATACCAACACAAACATTACACATTTACTGCCACAGTTGGAACAATGTTTTAAAATGTCATTGAAGATGTTAATGATAATCTTATCTGCTTTTAACACATTGTTACAACTACAACTCACATATGGAAAGGTCCCTGTCTTTTAACTAGGAAAGGATTAATATCTGTCAATAGCCATGATCTGGTGTGACAAGTCCTTAATGCTATAATTGAATAAAAAGTGAAAAAGGGAATTTGGGAAAACAGGATTAAGGAAAATAATATGGCAGTGTCTCTTTATGGATATTTTCCTGCTTCATGCCTAGTACTGTCATGATAGCCTTGGTCCGTTTGATCCTGAATTGCATTACACAGCTATGATATATAATAATATATTATAATACTTCCACATCACTTAAAATGTGTATTGTAGGTTAACTGTCGACTCTAAATTGGATCCAAGTGGATATGTGCATGCGTAGCCCCAATGCAGGACTGGCACGATATCTGGAGCTGTTTCCTGCTTTGTGAGTTGTGAGGCCATGAGTTGGATTGGATTAAGAAGGGGTTGAGAATGTTATGTTATAATATTTTCAAACTGGCTTAATCCAGTCAGTTCAGGGTCATTGGGGGGTGTAATATGGGAAGTGGTCACAGGAGAGTACGGTGGCACAGCGATTAGTGCTGCTACCTCACAGCAAACAGGGCAGCCCATTGCTGGAATGGATAGTGCAGTTGTATTATAAATACAAACTTATGGACTCACATCCTAAACTGGTCACTGCCAGGGTGTAGTTTGCATATTCTCCTCATGTCTTCATGTGTTATTCTCCAGTACTCTAGTTTTTCTTTCATTTCCAAAGGATAAATGTATTAATTGTCAAGTATAAATTGGTCCTTGTGAGTGACTCTAGATGTGACTGAGAAAATGAGATGCAAACAGACTAATGTCATTGGCAGGGCTGGTTACTGCCTTACACCCAGTGTTGTCAGTAATGGACTCTGGATTTTCAGACCCTGTACTGGACTCATAATGGATAGAAGGGCAATATTGTAATTGTGCTGACTTGTGTATCATCCAAGGAAGACATTAGTGGTGAGTCAGCAGCAGTATGAGCTAGGATTCCATTATTTAAATGATGTGCTTCAGTGACATTTGTAGGGGTTCCTATAAAAATGTGAACCTGTCAGTCTTACACTCATCATTCTAGTTATTCATTTTTATTAAACTGAACATTATTATTATTATTATTATTATTGCTGTTTATTTATTCATTTAGTAGATCTCAGTCCAAAGAGCTGTTCAAAAATGAATATACAGTACATACAATTCACTTGTGGCACTGGTGGAAAATTTAGAGAAAAAAATACTTTTTTTACTGAATTTATTAAAAGCAAGTAACATTTCATACAATAAAGTCAAACTTAGAAAAATTATACTCATATTTTTATTTTTGATATTTGATATTTTTTAACCAGTATTCTTAGCCTTGAGTGACTTCTAGTAGGTGAAAAATGACACATTTCAATCTAAATTACGTGGGGTATCATTTTAGAATATTTCAAGGACAAGTGATCATGACTATATTATTTTTTGTTTTTAATCCTTTACTGGGAATGTATCCCTCTATAGGCTTCTATCGGAGAATGAAAACTAGCAAATTTCTATTACAATTGAGAATATGTAGTCTTTAAACATTTAAATTGAAGCACATGTTTTAATATTTCCAATGCTTGATGCAACTATTCTTTTTTATTATGTACTTCTCCCTCATGAAGTAAATAAATCATTACATTTCTTATGAACTCCCAGAATTAGGATGGCTTACACTAGTTCAGACTTTTTCTTTATTGGAGTTACTTTTGTATATGACACTTGAGCAAGATAAGTTTCCTGCTACTCACATACTCACTCACAGACTGTCTGCCTATCACAATGGTTTAGTGCTGTTTTGAACGCCAACAAAACACTCTACTTTGGATGTTTTCTGCAAACCAATCCACCTAGACACAGATGGACAGTCAAGAACACAGCCACAGGTAAGAAACCTGTATGTATTCCTGTTAACCCAGAGTTTTGTTTCATGATATAGATGTTCTGTCTTTATAACTATTGGTTATCAGAAACAGACTTCATGAGGGTGACCTGAGGGTCTGACGTTCTGTAATGGGCCCTGTGCTCACTGTCCAGCACCATGGAGCTCGACTGGCATTTGCCATAGTATACCAGAATTGGCAGGTCCACCACTGGCGCCTTGTGCTTTTCACAGATTAGAGCAGATTCACCCCGAGCACATGTGACAGACGTGAAAGGGTCTAGAGAAGCCATGGAGAATGTTATGCTGCCTGTAACATCTTTCAGCATGACCGGTTTGGTGGTGGGTCAGTGATGGTCTGGGCAAGCATATCCATGGAGAGACGCACAGACCTTTACAGGCTAGACAACAGCACCTTGACTGCTATTAGGTATCGGAATGAAATCCTTGGACCCATTGTCAGACTGTATGCTGGTGCAGTGGATCCTGGGTTCTTCCTGGTGCACGACAATTCCTGGCCTCATGTGGCGAGAGTATGCAGGCAGTTCCTGAAGGATGAAGGAATTGATACCATTGACTGGCCCCCATGCTCACCTGACCTAAATCCAATAGAACACCTTTGGGACATTATGTTTCGGTCCATCTGATGCTGCCAGGTTGCACCTTAGACTGTCCAGGAGCTCAGTGATGCCCTACTCCATATCTGGGAGGAGATCCCCCAGGACACCATCCGTTGTCTCATTAGGAGCATGCCCGATGTTGTCAGGCATGCATACAAGCATATGGGGCCATACAAACTACTGAATATGATTCTGAGAAATTTTGGCAAAATGAACTAGCCTGTTGCATCATTTTTTCACTTTGATTTTCAGGGTATCTTTGAATTCTACTCTTTGTAGGTTGATAATTTTCATTTACATCAAACGATGTGGCATCCTTTCATTCCTAACAGGAATGGCCACTGAAGAATGCTGAATTTATTGATGTGGTCATCAATCTAGTTTGAGGTATAGTGCATTATCACGCTTAAAGTAGCCATTAGAAGATGAGTAAACTGTGGCCATTAAGGGATACACATGGTCAGCAACAATACTCAGATAGGCCGTGGCATTCAGGTGATAATTGATCGGTATGCCAAGGAAACATTCTCCACACCATTACACCACCGCCCCCACCAGCTTGTACTGTTTACACAACGCAGCTTGTGTGAATGGATTCATGCTGTTGGTGTCAAATTCTGACCCTACCATCTTTATGCCTTTAAGTCAACATTCATCAAGCCAGCTTACATTTTTCAGGCTTCATCTGTTCAGTTTTGGTGATCCTATGCCCACTGCAGCCTCAGCTTTCATTTCTTGGTTGACAGAAGTGGAGCCCAACATGGTCTTTTGCTGTTGTAGCCCATCTGATCAAGGTCTGACTTGCTGTGCTTTCTGAGATGCTTTTCTGCTCACCACAGTTGAACAGAGTAATAATCTTATTAACAGTAGATTTTCTGTCAGTTCAAACCAGTCTGGCTATCCTCCTCTGACCTCTCTCATTAATAAGATATTTCAGTCTACAGAACTGCTACTCACTTGATGTTTATTTTGTTTTTCGCACTATTCTAGGTAAACTCTAGGGACTGTTGTGTGTGCAAATCCTAGGGCAGTGATGGCGAACCTTTTAGAAACCGAGTGCCCAAACTGCAACCTAAAACTCACTTATTTATCACAAAGTGCCAACACGGCAATTTAACCTGAATACTGACAGGTTTAACCTGAAAACAACTCATACATTAACATCTTTTGTCTTAAAAGAAAAACATAATAACAGAGCTTTCAATGATACAAACAACTTTTTATTGAAAGGTAAAAGTCTGCATTCGGTATGGTTTTGAACAATTAATGTGATTTTTGCTGTTGTATGCATGCTGATAATTTGTCTAACCTTGGCTCACACTTTGTAAGTTTGAGAGCAACACATGCAGCACTCAGGTCATCTGTTAGTCTGTTTCTGGTGTCAGATTTGATAGAATTCAGCGGTTCTCAAACTGTGGGCCGCGCAAAGTAACAAAAAAGGGGGCACGAATGTTGCCATATGTGGCGTTAAGTTCGGTATTCGTAGGGAAATTTTAAACTTGTAGCGGTGTATTGGCAGCAAAAAATATAGGAATACATTTTATTAGGGTTTCAAAAAAACGTTTGGGGGGTCGCATTTAAAACTGTTATGAAAACTTGGGTCGCAAGTACTTAAAGGTTGAGAAACGCTGATATAATTCAAAGCATGAAAACAGCTGCTCACAACCATAAGATGTTCCAAACAAAGTAAGGAAAGCAATCCCAAGTGCCCTCATTGACTTAAAATTATTTGGCAGAGAATTCCACACTTTAAGGATTCCATTTTCAGAAGTAACTGTGCTGTCCTTTGTCATCCCTTCTATCTTCTCAAGTGTTTCACGCAGGTCTTTCCCATTAACCCCCGTTTCCATTTACATTCCCTTTCCCGTGTGCGCTCGCTCGCTCTCTATCTCTCTCTGTTTCTCTTCTATATTACGGGGTCGTGGATCAGGTGTGGCGATTAGCATCTCCCGGCAACAATTACAGATTGGGACGACTCCTCACCTGTGCGCTTAAGCGAGGACCGCCCGCATCACAAAGCTCCCGGAAACCCCTCCGGCCACTCTACCATAACCCCCTTTAAGCCGCGAGTGCGGCGATTATCTATTAAAACTGTCCTTTTCAATTTTGAGCTGTGGACCAGCTATACCACATCCCCTCCAACCCCACCACGGGAATCACAGACTCAACAGGCTGCAGTCCGTGCCGCACCCTCAAGCAGCATGTGCGCCGCCCGCCTTACCCCAGACAGGAGAGGGTGGAAGCGCTCCCATTGGGCTGCTGGGCAGAGGGGAGGGTGATGTGATAAAAGTCCTCCGGCGCAGGGGGAGCTGGGAGGGGAGCAGCCCGGTCCCGCATCCCTCTGGCTTTATAGTAACGAACTCTGTGCTGGGTTGAAGGCGCGCGTGCCCACAGAGAGGGCTCTGAGTGCCCCCTTTGGCACGCGTGCCATAGGTTCGCCACCACTGTCCTAGGGTATCAGCAGTTACAGAAATACTCAGACCAGCCTGTCTGGCACCAACAATCATGCCATGGTCAAAATCACTGAGATCACATTTTTCCCCATTCTGGTGTATGATTTGAACATTAACTGAAACTCCTGACCCATATCATGCATTGTTTTACTGCCAGATTAGATAATTGCACGGATAAGGAGGTGTACAGGAGTTTCTACTAATTTGCTCAGTGAGTATATATTTTAATCTCACTTCTTACCTATTAAAGCTAAACAGTAAAAATGATCTTTCTGATAAACTTTCTTTCAACAAATTAAAAATAAACATGTAATAAAACATATTATCTCAAAAAATGCAGTTAAGTCTTATAAAATTATGCGACACTTACAAAAGTGTTTTCGTTGCTTTTTAACTTTTTTTGATGCAGAAAGGTTTATTTATTTTCAAAGCTTACTATGACATGAACAAGAAACAACATACTCAAGCATAACAACATATTAAGAACCTGTGAGTAGTCTTCTTCTTCAGCTTTTTTATTGGCTGTTTTTACACTCTGTGGTGCATTGATGCCATCTCCTGTACTGGAGGAATTAATAATCCTTATATCTGGTTACATAATCAAGATTGTTTAAAAAATGTTAATACTTCATTGTGTATCCCTTCTCCTTTGTTAGACTTTTCTAACAACTTGGGTCTTGGATACCTAAAGACATTAACTGCTTTTTCAGCTCTATTTCATATTTGTTTAAATTGCAGTAAGACATACGTATGCAACAGATTCTGTTGTTAAACAATCCTTATAGTTCCCACCTGCCATTTTCCCAACATTTAAACCCTAGTTACTTGTTCTTAACCTGTTTATAACAATATCATCCCATTTGTGCTTCTCTGTAAAGATATTCCCATAAACTGAATTCTGAATCCTGAATCTGAAATAGTTGCCTAGCTGTATTTCCCAGTTCCCATCTCTCTTGCCATAATTTCCTAATTATTTCAGCTACACTTCATGCCACTGTGATCTCTGTATCTGTTTTACTTGAGGCTTTCCTACAGTCAATTAACCACTTCATTTTCCACTGTACCTACATGTGCTGGAACCCACAAAAATCCTACTGTAATACCCTCGTTGTATAGAGCCCGTAACATATGCAGAATTTCCATAATAATATCTGGTCATCGTTTACTTTCCTCATTTTGGATTTATAATAAATAATCCATTAAAACTGAATAAATTACCACTTTATAAGGTCTTATTTCTTCGACACGAACTAATGCCAAAATTGTAGCCATTGATTCCACTAAAATAATAATTGCAATGATGTTTATATTGAACTGAGGAATGTACAACCTGTGAGTCACAAATATGCAATAAAATAAAATGACAAACCCGCCACGCCAGAAAGTGGCAGACTGCGTCCAAAATTCAGACGTCATCAAAATGCGCCACTCCGGAAGAGACGTGGCAGCACAAAGAGAGTCGGAAATTAAATGCCTTGGGCTTCATGTTGTACTGTAAACTCCGGGACATCTCATTGACAAGACGTTTGGGTAGGTTTCAGAAACTGTGCACATTGTGACAGGTTTCCTTTTTGTTTTGTAGGGGGTGGTTAACGACATATAGAATTAACTTCTTCTGTTTACAGCACGAACTCGAACTATTAAAGTAAACGTATCGTATCGTGATCCGATCGTACGACCTATGATTTTTGTAGAGTAGAGCACGTCTCTTGACATAATTATTGAAGTGGAGCTCATTTAGAAACAGAACGATTTTGTAGTAGCCATGGGCGTGTCTTCCCTGATGTCAGTGTGCCCGTACAGTAAGTGCTTCTCAATTTAAAAACAGTCAGATTAAACCGTCAGATATTTATTAACGGGAACAGTGTCGTCGCCTTGTGTCATGCTATTGTATGCTCTTGCTCGTGTCAACTTAAGAATTACGGAAAACTTTATATTCACATTCTTTTCAACTGACATACTGTTTTGTTGGAAAAATAATTTTGTTATCAGTAAATATATGTGTTGGTATTTTGTGTACGCATTTGATTTTAACAAATCTTAAGTTTGCAGTGTTGTCGTCCTGTCAGTTTTTAATGTTTGCTTTTATTTGTTTGCTTTTATTAGGAAATGTGTCTCGGGGGAACGGTTGAAAGTGAGACTCTTTATCATTGCATTCACTTTTATTTCCTCACTTAATAAAATTAATCAAGTGACTGAATCAGTAATACAAATTTCATCCAGTTTCTGAGCCTGCTTATTCCAGTTAAGAATTGGAGTCCGCTCTAGTAGACATACTTGACACAAGGAGAGACGCACACCTTTACCTAGAAACACAGGAGGAGCAGTCAGAATCAATGGATTTGGGGATATGTGTGAGGAAATGTGGAATACCTAGAGTAAGCAGTCAGGGGAGAATGTTCAAAGGTCACTCAGAACAACCAGGCCAGATCTTAGACCCTGTCTCGTGAAGTAGCGAGGTAGTAGGACTAACCACCAGGCCATTACTGTTTCATTTTAACAGTACGTTTAAATGGAAATTTTGTTAGTCATGAGTTGTTTTGTGTTTATAAGAATTACTTTTGAATGGTTTGAAATCACTTAAGGTTTTTATTTTGTCAGGTGCCTCCTGACTCATTGGTATGGCAAAATCCTAACATATGTTTTGATGTCTAGTTATGTGTTATTTCCTTCTATTTTTGGTACATCCCAAAACTTCATTTTTAAACCATATTTTTGGACCGTATGTTGTGCAGGAAATTACACCATTATATATAAAAAAGAGTAAACTAATAGATGTCTTCAGAAAAAATGATCAGAAAGACATGGAAGTTGTGCATGCTACATCAGCTGACCCAAGGGGTTCACTCCCAAATGGGATATGAGGTTTCAAAGTTCACAGACCTTCGGGAAAAAATGGGGGTTGCTAAAAATAGGAATGTGGAGCATCATTTTATGATGTTTCAAGGTTGCTAATCACGAATGTGACAACATTTCTGATATTTGATTCTTTACCTGTGGTCCTGACCTTCTAAGAGGCACTCCCAGAAGGTTAAAAATGACAAATCTTAAACATAAGCATATGGGGTATCATTTTAGATTATTTCAAGATAAGTGATTTATGAATATGATGTTATTTCTGATTTTTGATCTTTTATTAGGGATCTAGCTTTCTGTAGACCTCTTGCCAGAGGGTGAAAGTGACATATTTGTACTACAATTGAGAATGTTTACACGTTTAACATTGAAATTGAAGTATATTTCAAATATGTATCACAACTACCTAGTAAAGCATTACATTTCTTATGAACAGCCCAAATTAGGGCATCTTATGCTAATTCAGACTTTTTATGTTTTTAATCACTTCCTGATGAGTAAGCACATTAATTTTATACATAATTATTTCACAAAAACATAGAAGTCTCATTAACTGTTTAAGTTGAGGAAATTAATTAGTGAGTCAGAGGTAAGCATGGAATTGCATCATAAGATGAACATTGTTGGAAAATTGTCCTCCATACATAGAGGAACAAATAAATTTGTTAAAATTAGAAAATATAAAAAAAACACTTAATAGATTTAATTAACTGTAGATTTTATTCAAGATCACTTATTGGTTCTTGTGCAATCAGGAATGAAATTCATTTCTTAAAGTTTACATGTTGAGCTGGTTTCTCAAAACAGAGGAGATGTCAAGTTATTTTTGTCAGAGCTGCTGTGGAGGAATTCTGTTTTACAAGAGATATCTTGTGGCAGATGCTGACAGGATAAAAGTGGTTCTTCCTGGGTTTAGCACCCATAAGGCGAATACGTGCATGAATACTTAATTACTTTGGAAATCTCTTATCTGTTTAATTTTAGCTGACTTGGTTGACCATGGGTCTATGCAAATGTCCCAAAAGAAAAGTGACAAACCTTTTCTGTTTTGAGCATCGTGTGAACGTTTGTGAGCATTGCCTTGTTTCCAACCATTCCAAGGTAAGCATGAGTAATGCCAAATTACATTAAGATTCTTCCATTAATATCTTCATGTCTACTTTTGGTTCCTTTATTTGAAATTATTTTTAAGACTTCTGTCTAATAAATTTAATATTAATACATAATACGAATACATTCATACTTCACACTGTCATTCTATAAAATGATGTGTATAAATATGTTACATGGTTTTGTTTCAAACGATAGATGTATCAAACATACTCCAATCCATTTGATTGTTATTGGTTAATTTGATCATTATACATCTAGGAAAAAGTTGTTCATCACAGCTCCCTGTGCAAGTACTATAGGATCCAATGTAGTGTATTTTTATATGAAATATGTTGTCTCTAACATTATTTTTATCCATCTTAATTACAGTTTGTTTTCTTAATCTGTGCAACATGTTTGTAGAATGTTTAGCACTGCTGCCTCACAGCTATATAACCCTGATTTTGAATTCCAGCAATGTCTACATCCATCTGGATGTCTGAACAATAGGCTGTGACTATGTTAGTTTTCCTCTGGATATTCCAGTTTTAGGATAAAGCGGGTCCAGTATGAATAAGTGTGTATGTGTGCCGTAGTTTGCCTTTTAAAGGATAGTTATAAGTATTTTTAACAATAAAGTGAAATTTACATTTATCTAGGTTCCACCTGTGCCTCCATGCTTTCCTTGACAAAAACTGACAACTGACATCCACCATATTATTTCCTTTCATAATTTTGAACAATTTAATCTTATAACATTTTAATCTCCATTTTTTGTATGACTGGATAAATGAATGTTTGTTTTTTCCTCAAAGCACACACGTCATAATTTTTAAATCAATCTAAAAGTTTTGGATTTAGTCTTGCAGTATAGTTTTGTCTGAAAACTAAAACTGTAAATGCTACACGAAGATGATGTCACACAAAAAGATTGTACAATTCAAAGATAACATTACTTGACTTGTACTCTACACCCCCTAACATCATATTAACCATATTAATAATTTCTGTCCACTGTATGGATGTAGACAGTGGTTAATCTCTTATGTTTTTGTTACTTGTTCAAGACCTGAATTTTATTTGTGGTGCAGGGGGAATTTCCTCCAGTGTAATAATAAATGAAGAGGATATTTTGGCTTATGGGGGATTTTAGTGTAGTATTTACAAAGAATTTTGTGATCATCGTGGACAATTTTCATATCTGTTTAACAGTTATTTTCTTTCATTCTGCATAGATCTGGCCATCCTTTTATTTAATTGTTCATCATGCACTACCTGACTTATTTCCCATGTGGATGTACTAAATTTATTCACTGATATTTCTTCAAAAGCAGAGAAATAAAACACTGCTTTAAACCTATGCTAAAATGGACAACAATAGCCATGCTAGTTACATTCACAGGGTGAATGCAAATTAATTCTAGCTAACGTTTCTAACTCCCTAATTTAAATACATGGCAGAACAACTTTAAAACGTGACAACTCACAGCCTACTGGTTATATGATCACATAATGAAAGCATGTACAAATCATGTATTTTTATTTATGAACTAATTCCATAATGGGCTAATAATGTCAATAACAAAATCATTTTTGCTTTTAAACCATGTAGGGTTTTCAAACATAGGTGTGTTTTCTGCTTAAATTCAAGACTTGTAGATTAAACTTTCATGTTCCTGTCGAGAAGTTGTGGAATTAGATAAAATGTTTTTACTGTCTATGCCTAACACTTTACATTCATTTACATTAAGATTCAGTCAGTCATTGTCCAACCCGTTAATACCCTAACACAGGATCACGGGGACCTGCTGGAGCCAATCCCAGCCTGCACAGGGCGCAAGGCAGGAACAAATCCTGGGCAGAGCGCCAGCCCACCGCAGGGCACGCACACACTAGGGACAATTTAGATTAGATTATTTATTTATAAAAGCACATTTAAAACAAGAGATTGCACAAGTGCTGTACAGAAAAGCATAAAAATAAACAGAATACAAACAGATTAAAAAAAACAACCAATTAGAACATCCACCACAATCCCATCATACACAGTGAAAGGCAGAAGAAAACAAGTAGGTTTTAAGCCAATTTTAAAAACCTCGATAGAGGATGAAGACCTGGTGTGCAGAGGCAAGTCATTCCAGAGCCGTAGAGCAACAACTGAAAAGGCTCAGTCTCCCCTTGACTTCAGCCAAGATCTTGGCAATTTAGGATCGCCAATGCACCTAACCTGCATGTCTTTGGACTGTGGGAGGAAACCCACGCAGACACGGAGAGAACATGCAAACTCCACGCAAGGAGGACCCGGGAAGCGAACCCAGGTCTCCTAACTGTGAGGCAGCAGCTACCACTGCACCACTGTGCTACCCTACGTTAAGATTCATCTGCCATATATCTCCCCATGTCTGAATTTTGTCCAGGTCCATCTGTTATGATTCCGAGGAGCCTAGGACATGCTCCAGTACACCAAATATTGCATAATATATAAACTTAAAGCACTTATTTTATTTTTATCTAGATCATTTATATAAATGAAAAAGTACCTTTACAGCACGGATCCACAAGGGATCACATTTTTAACATCACCTAATCCAGTAAAACTTTTGTCACGAAATAACCACTTGGTTTTAGTATTTATTTCCACTTTTTATGTTCGTTTTTTCTTATATAGAACCTTGCTTTCTTTAAATTTGTAATATTTAAGGTATAATCTAATAAAATAGGTGAGTTCAGAGGCAGCATGGTGGCACAGTGCTAAGTGCTACTGGCTTGAATTCTTTGTCCAGTTATTGACTGTATAGTTTGCACATCTTCCCATGTCTGTGTAGGTTTTTCTTTAAGTAACTCTGTTTTTCTCTTACCTTCCAAAGTTTACTTGCTGGTTTGATTGGCAACTGTAAATTGGCCTAGTGTAAGTAATTACACACTTACTAAGTGCAGCCAGGCATGCAACCATGAATTTGATTAAGCGATTTGACACAGATGTATTCATGTGTACCTTTCATAACATTTTAGCAATGCATAATTAATTCATTTTTTTTCACGAGAAAAATAATTACCATAAAACATTTATGAATAGGTTGTAGAAAAGTGATCAAAAATATAAAAGTAATGGAAGTACTTAAATGCACATAGTTGATATTGTACTACATATATTTGGGTTATAAACGGGCATATAACCTTTTGGGCTTACTGTATATTATAAATGTGCCTATATCCTGCTATTGGCTTTATTTCAACTTCTGCCTGATTAATGTTTTTTTGTTTGTTTGTTTTGAAACATGTTCATCTTGGTTTTACAGTGCATAGTCCAGTCATATCTTCAGTGGCTTCAGGATAGTGACTACAATCCCAATTGTCGCTTATGCCTTACTCCACTGTCAGAGAAGGAGACAACTCGCCTAGTATGTTATGGTAGGCTTCCTTTTATGATTCTGCCTGCTTTTTCTTGTCCACAATAATGTTAAAGATTGTGGAACCAGTCAATCTAACCTGCTTCATTTCATGCCAGTATATATGTGCAGAACAAATATTTTAATATTTGTGTACTGAAATAACTGCAAAGGGCTTATGCATGGCTGTGACCCACTTATTAATAATCAAGTGTCAGGAAATTGTTTGGCTACTGAGTATATGCCTCTTGTTCTTTACATATAAAACTATGTCAGCAGAATTTCTTTTCTATAGTGCTACAGTAGGTTCACAGCTGAATTCATTCTGTTGAATGCAAAGCATTTGCTAAAATAAACTATCCTAAATATCCTTGTCATGCATTAAATATATACATATTTATTTGTATTCTAGAAATAGCTGATGGCATCAGATGGTATAAATGTTAAGATTAATTGATTTTTATATAGCACTGCTTATGCTAAACACCATCACAAAGCAATTAAAAAATCCAAAGGCAAGAGTATAGTACAAGATAAAAATTAATGTAATGTGCTTAACTTTAAATACTAACAGAAGATGACACAAGAATGATGGCTTTAAACCACAGTTTGGCTTTAAATTTAAGACATGTTCATTCTTGTGTGTGGATAATAGCAAATGATTTGTGCGCTGGACTATGATGGCAAAGTGAAAGGGCAACTTCCACTTCAGTGCACCAGACACTGTGCTCCCATTACTTTCACTTGCAAATAAGATTTGTCTCCATTTGTAAACACATGTAACATAAATGAACTGAATCTTTAAATTGTCTAATGTGGAATTAGAAGTGGCATGGAGAAAATGAAAGACACATAGTGTAAAATATAAGAAAATGACTTTATACTTTAGCAGTGAGATTACATGCACACACATACCTGGGATAAAGTGAGTATCCCAGTTAAGGCAGAAACCTGGTTTCTTAAAAATCAACATTTATATGCTCAAATAATCTTATGGAGTTCTCCAATGGCAAAATGCATAAATGTCATTAAACTGCCCAAAAAAGAGTTAAACATCATCATCAGTCACTGGGAATCCAAAAACCAGCATGAAAACTGTGATAATATCCTTGTGTTTTATAAATATGTTTAGTCCTTCATGTGCTCTGAAGTAAGTTCATATTCCTCTCCTTTTTACATCCTTCACCTAAGTCCCTTTACAGTGGCTTGCAAAAGTATTCGGCCCCCTTGAACTTTTCCACATTTTGTCACATTACAGCCACAAACATGAATCAATTTCATTGGAATTCCACGTGAAAGACCAATACAAAGTGGTGTACACTTGAGAAGTGGAACAAAAATCATACATGATTCCAAACATTTTTTACAAATAAATAACTGCAAAGTGTTACCCTGGATTCTCAGAGACCAATAACATGGTTCCTGTAATGGGAATAAGAGTTTACATGGCATTTTATAAGCCAGGTTTTTATGAATAACTTGGGTTATTAAAGTGCATGTTAACATACTGATGGATATATTTTCTGCTAAGCTTAAAACATCTTAATATTTTGCGTGAGTTAGGATGTACAGATTAGAGGAATTAATTAAAATTAATAGAAGACCTGAAAAAAATAAGGTGCAACAAGTACCCTATTGGCATATTCTGCTCACATACTGTATTTTTTTAGATACACTGAAGTGTATCACATACGCAAATAAGATGCAGGCCAGATTAGAGCGTCTGTAAACTGGCCCTGTACAAGTGTGGTGTATTATGATAGACTGGTTTCCCACCCAGTATTTAGCCTTGCATTAAATTCTACCTAGAATGGTGTCTGACTGTCTGACCCTGTCTGTATAAGAATAATTGAGAAACTGGATTAATGTTTTCATGCATAAATGCAGAATTTGTGCAAAATCAAGATTATTATTTTTAATTGACAAATGTTTTACAGTTCTGATGTCATTGTATTCCTTGGTATTTCAGATGTTTTCCATTGGTCATGTCTAAATAGTCTTGCTGGTCAACTCCCAGTGAACACTGCACCTGCAGGTTACCAATGTCCATCCTGTCAGGGACCAATCTTTCCACCTTCAAACCTTGTAAGCCCAGTGGCTGAGGTGTTGCGCGAAAAACTATCTACTGTCAACTGGGCCCGTGCTGGATTGGGTCTGTCCTTGGTAAGAACAAGAATTGAGTTAAAATATTGTAAAACAAACTGAAACATACAGCAGGAAAAATCATATGTATATTTGTGTTGAAAACATTAACAAGTGTCTTATCTTTTAATGCAGATTGAAGAAAATGAGGCAGTGCATTACACAGAATCGCATGATGTCACAGATTATACTGATTGGTCAACATTCAACTGTAAGCTTAAGCATTGCTTCTTCAATATATGTTTTGTGTGCTTTCACTCTGGTGTAGTGCTAACTTAAATATTTTATAGAAGAAACTGTACACTTTTGAATGTATACTGTATAGTGGCTAGACGTTTAAAAAAGCTTCTCAGGATAGTATTTTTATATAATATGCCAATGATCCATGTAGAACACCTGAGTTATGTGTACACTTGGTAAGCTTGCTGCTGACAACAGTGGAGCAACAGCCACATTACTGTCTTTGCAACACCATCAGACCATTAGAACTGAACTGCCACTATTTGTATTTCTCACACCTTTTCAATGTGAGTAGGATTTTGGATCATATGACCAAAAATCTCCAGATAATGTAAGCCATTTCCAAAATATAACAAAAAAAGTTATGCATTAGTCCCGACTTCACACAATGTAATATTTTAATAGCAGCAGTTACCATATCTATATAAAGCACTATGAATTTTTCAGTAAACTGATAAACTATGATTTATAAATATTACACTGGAGCAATCAGATGACTTGCCAATACAGTAAAGATTGTTGTAACTTTTAAAATGATTTGTTGTCATTTTTGGCTGGGAGAATATTGTAAACCATACTTTAACAAATTATTTTTCTTAACAAAAAATCTATAGATGCTTTAGATTATTCTGGAAGATAAGAGGCAAGTGTTAATATATAATTAGATCTGGCTATAATGTTTTAAGGTATTAAGCAAAATATTTTTGCTCCCCACAGCTTCGGCAGTTCATTCCTCAGAAACAATAACAGAATCCTCCCAGTCGACAGCATTAAGCTACAGTTCAAGATCAAATGCACCATCTCATTCTGACTATACAATGAGCCTAAACAATGGAGGTGTCAGAGAGAGTCATGCTGTCATAAACATGAGTGGCACTGCAGCAAATGAATCAATAACTATTCATGCAGGTATGTTCTTGTAGGTTTTTGCGATTGTCATTGCATTGCAAAATAAAGCAAAGCATTTTGATAAATTCCATACAATGCTTCTTAAGCAAGAGAGTCAATTATGCTCTGAGAAATGTACCAACTGCTTTTTATATGTGGTAGATCTTTTTTTAATAGTAATGAGATTATAACAGTTTTACAAACAATTGAAAGCCATTCATTCCAAGTAGCCATTTTTATAAGCTAGTAGTTCAGTTGTCCAAAATGGGACAAGATATTCTGTTCAGTTATATTAACTGGAATTTGTTCCAAACTCCTCCTGCTCTCTGAAGGCTTTAATTTTTATATTGAATTCACTCCCCTCCAAAGAATACATTTCACTTTTTAGCTAAAATAGTTATGACATTGGCCACAATGTAATCACATTTTGAAAACAGAATTTCCTTGTCCTGTCTGGCTTGGAAAGTACACTTTTTTTTTTTTTTTAGTCCATTGATGTATCTATGTTCCGTTCTCTAGACGTGCTACCTCAACTTTTTCCCTTCACATGAAATTAACTATATAATTGCACATAACTCTGCATCTTTCAATTGAAGAATTAAGCAGAACTTGGTTTGTTCTAAATTTCTATGGATTTTTATTTTTTAGCACAACCTCACATTACTTTTTCTGTACTCTACATTCTCTTTTGACATTTCTTAGAACTGTACCATATAAGGCTCAACAGAAACTGGAGAAAAGGATCTTTTGGTAGGTTGCTAACAGGCAAAGTGTACTGATTCATGTTATGTGATTTATTAATTTATTACTACCAGCCTACCAAACAAGCTGCAGTTGGTTGTTTTTTGAAGAAGAGCATAGTATACATTTTCACGGCTTTAGTTTTTTGCACTAGTGAGTAACTTTCCTATAAACACATTCAAAGAAACACAGTACATTCTCAATACATATTAAAATACATACCCGGTGGCTGTTGATTTTCATAATTTTGGCAAATTGTTTTTGTGTTGAACTGTTTTTCTATAATAAATTTTGTGTGGTGCATTTTTGTCTACATTGTACCATGTATACTTCTTTTCTCTAACTTATGGTGAACAAATAGAAATTCTGTTGTACTTGCTACAAAATAAACTTAAAACTGATTTATGTTTTTTGAACAGTTCAAAATGCAGAATATATCATGAACCATTGTTTTCTTGTTGCACTTTTTCACGAGTATCTGGAATTCTCAGATAGAAGATAATGAGAGTTTAAAAAATTACCAAACCTATATTTCCATTTTTTTCATTATTTCATATTGTAGCTTAGCAATGTTCTTTATGTTCAGTTACCTATTTGAATCTCTCCTGCCTAGCATCGTCTCCTCGAAAGATGTATGACACTCGTGACACTGAGAATTCTTCAGTGACTCAAATTGATTTTGATGATGACAAGTACAGGAGGCGATCTGCACTAAATTGGTTTGCTCAAATATTAAAGTAAGTGGAAAAATAGATTGTAATTTGCTTGCTTATAAGTTATGAATACTTGAATTTTATATTAACTGTTATGGATTATAAAACTCATAAATATATATTTTATAATATTTTTTTCAGGTAGCACTCATATCTACTAGCACCCAATTTACAGTTTGTTCCTATCTTCAGAAGATGGAGATTATTATTTACAGAGATCATTGTTATTGTTTTAATTTGGTAGCAAAACTTTATGACAGAATACAACTCAGTCAGACAACTAAAAGTAACATGCTTGAAAACCATCCAAAAAGAATTCAGCACTGAATGTAATCCCAACAAAGATAGCAATGCAGACAGAGACCTGCATATAGACTTGTTCTTTGTATAGGATAAAACAAACAATTAAAATAAAAAAAAATGAAGCACAGGCCCAGCATGTTTACTTTAGAATTCTGTTAGTGATGACTGAAAAAATTTGAATAGATCCTCTTTGAAGGAATTAGATATTTCAAATTTAAGATAATATAGGACATTGGTTTCCCACTGAATTATAGAAGTTCCAGCTCATGTGAGTTGTATGGTATCAGATATTACAACTGTTGCTGTTATGTTTTTTTTTTTTTTTTTAAACACACACTTTTAACCCATTTCGTATTGCTCCAGATGCTGCTGTAAAAGTATTAGAAGAGATTTTAAAAATGGCCAAATTGGTTTCAGTGATCAATGAAAACCTTTCATTGAATTATTGAATACTTAGTGCATATTGTATGGTAATGTATTTATAAATGGCGAAATTCCATTCATTTTTGAGATTTTAAGGGTAATTTAATTGATAACTTTGTCATATTTTCTGGAGATGCTGGCTGAATCTTCATCCACACTAGCTAGTATTGCCGTGGGATTGCAATTAATGAAAGGTGAGGGAAATTTGGGTAGGTTGCTTTTAAGAACATTTCTCACTTGTATATCAAAGAAAAGGCTTATAGTTGAAAGATTAAATTTGGAGCTTATTTTTTCAAAGAATGCAAATACATTATCAATATAGAGGTCTCTAAATGTTGAAATCCCGAGCATCTTTCATAGATTGTATACTGCATACTGCAAGTTAAAGAAGGCTAAAATAAATGATTGTCAAATATAGGGACAGCAGATAGCGGATAATAGCTTCTGTTCCCTTAAGACGTGTCCTATATTGAAATCCTATGTTTTATAAATGTTGAACCATGGGATTACTGGAACATTGACAATAGTTAGTGTTGAGTATACAGGGATGATTTAGAACAGGATTTCTTTTATATTGTAAAACAAATCTGCTGTTTTTAAAAAGATAAGATAGAATATACTCTTAAATTTGGGTATTCGAATCTCTGTGGGTTAGACTGTGAACAACAATAAGCTGTGCAATTGCCATTGTCTTTTTAGATGTTATAGTTGCAGTAACCTAAGACCTATTCAAGTCTAGTTATAGTTTTATGAGTGCTCATACTGACAAATCATGCAAATACTTTAAGCATCAGATTTTTCATTCATATTTGATGTGTACATCTTCGCCAGGATCAATATAGATTCACTGACATTATTTTTCTTTCATTTACCAAAAAATAAAAATACCTTGCAGCCAAATTAGTATGGAAAGAATAGCTTTGCTGCCAACCCAAAATACAGTACTTTCTTCTGCAAGAGACCATTGATCTTCTCCAGTGTGTGTTTCCCCTGCCACCCAACTTTTCATGCTTAGTGGTGCATGTTTAAAGGTGTCCATCTGCTTAGAGATACCTCAGAGTTGTAAGGCTCCGTGGACACAGCATATCTGATTCACATACATGTAAGGGATATGCCACATGCTTTATACCTTTATCTTTAAGCTTTTATGGAACCCTTTTGTAAATGCCAAAAGAAATAAGCTTCCTCCTCTAGTGTTTCATTCATATAATATATAGTCTTTTGGTCGTCACTATTGCGACTAGAGGTTTTACCCTATTTTTTGTTATTAGGTCTTCCTATTTGATATGTGAATTAGGCTCATGCACCTGAAGAGAAGTGCTTGATTTTCTTGTGTTCTTATGACATGTGGTATCTGATAAATTCCAGCTGTGCAGACATACGTTTTACTTAGGTTGTACATTACATCTAGGACTATAAAGTCTAATTTGACAACATTTCATTTATATTTATTGGACTTTAACAAAATGTATAATCAAAAAAAAAATTCTGTTTACTACCCCCAAATAAAAATTTGACACAATTTTGAAAGCATATTTTGGATCACCCTGTATGCATCAGATTTTTCTCCATTCAGTACAAACAGTCAGAATAAAGTAGAAACCTCGGTTTATTAAGCATTAATATCTGTATAGAAATTTTATATTATTATTATTATTACAAACTATTAAGTATATATTGTTCCAGTCTAATTATCTGTGTAATTAATTGCAAAGCATAAGTACATTATACAGATCTTCCTCAAAATAGTTCATTTTTAGAAAAACTGCAGAGTTAATGCAGGAATAATTTGCGGTATGTATTGTATATCTTTCTGTGAAATTGGGGCTTATTAAGACTTCTCCAATGTTTATTTATTTGCAATCCATGAGAATGCTGGTACACTTTTTGCATGTGCATTGCTTCACAGTTTATTGTTCTTCCATTTATTTTTTAATCAGCACTATAGTGAAATTTTGCAATAAATGCAAACAAGTGGTAGTCATTGCCAAAACTGATAATTTTGTTTTTCTTATACTAAAGATGGCGGTGTGCACTGCTTCAAACAAACACCTGGTTGTCACTTGGCCACTGTGAATTCAGTTTACTGTTTCAGACTGAAATGTAAAGCCATTAACATCTTTTTCGCTGCCATCTTCTCTGGTAAATAATTAGGTCAGTCAAAACAAGACTATCGGACTCCAATAAAGTACCCCCACACAAGCTGCATGATGCTTGAAATTAGGTTATTGACCATAACAGCCTTCTACAACAATGTGAGGCATATGTGTGTAAGTGTTTTGTATTAAATTGGTTGTTGTATTTTTTGAGGCTAAGAGATGTTTGGACTTTCGTGACATATACTATGTTGCTCTGCAAGTTCTTACAATACTAATATCATGCAAGACCAAGCTTAAACTTGCAGGATTTAAAGGAGATGGTTAGAAGATGGAGACAAAATGCACTTATCTGAAGCAAAATATATTAGTAGAAGTAACCTCTCATGAAATTGATTATTGGTTTCCAGTGTTGCTTTCCCCATGTTTTGTGTGCAGCAGTCATTTTTGCAAGTGCATCTCATTCATGTGATTTATTAGGAAATATAAGCTGCTTGTTCAGTTGTTATAGAATCTTATTTTAAACACATTGTTAGTAATTTCTTGCTGCACTGCATATCTCTCTATTATAAAAGGAAATCTTGAGACGAGACTATTGCCAAGAGATTTTTCAAGTCCCGTCCTCCTCTCAACCATTTCTGGGTAATAGCCCACACCCACAGTCCTCTCATCTCTCATTCGTGTGAATGTTTTTCTCAGACACCGTTCCTGTGCTCTAAGCTCTTACATATTTTTACATTTTCCTCACTTTAAGTTCCCAATAAAAGAAGACTTCTTATGTCCAAATCTTATTGAAGAATTTCATCCCGAAGGGTTATCAACAGAAGAAATGAGTAAGACGGGCAATTCTAGCACAGAGAAATGATGAAGTCAAACGAATTAACGCGGAAATTGTCAATATGTCACACGGCAAATTGGTTAAATACGTATCAATAGACTATGCTGAAACAATTGGTGGTGATGGTGCAGAAGATGAAAACATCAACTTACGATATCCCTTAGAATATCTGTAACTGTTAACACTGTCTGGTTTCCCACTGGCCGAAATACTATTGAAAGAAGGATGTATCGTAATGTTATTGCATAATTTATGTCTGAGTGATGGGCTATGCAATAGGACAAGATTAGTTGTATTCAAAATTGGTCGAACAATTCTGACATGTAGAATTTTAACAGACGACAAGAAAGTACATCTTCCGCGGATAACATTAGACACCAAAGAAGATCTTGGTATGCCATTCATAGTAAAACATTTACAGTTTCCCGTTAGAATAGCTTTTGCTATGACAATTAACAAATCACAGGGACAAACATTTAAAGAAGTCAGTTTATTTATTAGAGAGAAAGAAACAATATGCGCTCACGGGCAGTTATACGTTACGTTGTCGCGATGTTGACGAAAAGTTAATTCAAAAAATTGTTTTTACTGAAGTTTTACAGTAAAAGTGTAAGTTTAAAAAGTATTTGCATGTTAATTTCAAAGCCAAACAGAATGAAAACGGGTAATGCAATGAATACCTCTAACACAACATGAAACATAATTTTATTTCAATTTATTACATTTTACTATTTTTTTTACTATGGTTAATTACTTGCTGTAATGTAAAATAGTGGCTTCTCTTATGCATATGTAACAATTCCCAAGAAAATAACAATCTGTTTAAATTGTACATCCACTTCCCCATACGCGAGTGGCAGATGTGCAAAGTAGCTTGTGCATAGCTCCTGCCTGGGGGTTGGCAAGTGAAGCGAGCGGGGACAAAGCCCCTTGTGTATGTGTGTATATATATATAATATAATTTTTATATATATATATATATATATATATATATACTTGTATGTCCTTGACATTATCATTCTAACCCTAAATTTAGAAAGAAAATGCATATACTGTTTATATATATATATAAACCACAGAACAAAAAGTTTATACAAACATTCACTACTTTTAAAAGATAGCAAAAGTGTGTGAAATAGGGAAAATGTAAGTGGGTTGAAAAAAATTAACTGTTCTTACAGAGTTAGTTGATTTTCTGTGTGTACAACAACCTATGAAGGCCAGTATACAATAAATGTATAACGTGTAATGTTTCATACATAATGATGTTACAGGTTTTTCTTGGGTAAGTAGATGTCCCATGGATATAAAAAGACCTTTCATAGAAGAGGTTGGTGGAGGCGTTACAACTTAACAGAGTAGCAGATACAACATAACAGCTTAATGCAAAGGCCTCCTTAGTCAGCAGATCTCAGCCCATTTAAGCATTTGTGGAATAAGATGGAAGAAGAACAAGGAAGTCCACCCACTGTTAGCTATGTGTACCTAATAAAGTAGGAACTCTGTGTAGGATGACATGGGGTATTCATAAGACTGTCCAATACTTAGCAAAATCCCTGACCTGCTTTGTAGGTTCAGCATCCCGGCCACAAGATATTGCATCTTTTTTTAAACTAGTAAATATGGAGTAACCAGGCGTGAGTTATGCCTTTCCCAGGACCAAGCCTAACCTGTTTTATTCACAATTCTTCTCTGCAGACAGCTTATTTAGTACAAGTAGCTAGCATTATTTTTGTTTACTGGGAATGTGCAGTCCTCTGCAATTACAAAGGCTTGCACAATGAACATTTTCATCTCTATATATAAAATGACAAAACCTCCAGCATCCCTCCATGCCTGAGCATAATGTTGTCCACAAAAGGGCTGCAATATCTGTATCTGATAAAGGCAAAAAGAAGAACAATGAAAGAGGAGTGTAAGGGCTAGAATGTCTGAGTAAAGGAAACAAGACACATAAGAAAGAGGGATGTATGGCTAGCATATCTGGTTAACAGGGTTTCCTAAATGCACGACATGATTAACAAAACCAGGCTGACCATTGTACTATTGAGCCCATTTTAATAAATGAGAATTTTGCTGTGTTAGTGATTATATGCAAATGAGACCAAAAAAAGAAGCTAGTTTGAAACCTGACAAGAGTGAGGCAACATGGATCAAAGCCGTGGTATAGAATCAAGGGTTCATAGGAATGAAATTACCAAACAGTCCCCAGCAGTCCTTTAATCAGTCATGCTTTCTTTCAGATCCCTAGTTAGTAATAATTAATAAAAAAAATCAAGCTATAATTATACAGTAAAAATCATTCTATCTATGTGTACTGCAACACTTTTGGAAAAGTACTACTTAAAGATGAATTTTATTTTAGGCATGTTCTTTTGTAATTACAGGAACCGTTCCAGCTCCAGGAAGAGACCCCGATCCATGAAACAACGTGTACTGATGGTATTGATAATTGGGATCATTGGTTTCTTCACTCTTATTCTAATCATGTCAAAACTTGGAAGAGCATCAACTGAAAATGACCCAAATTTGGACCCACTTCTGAACCCCAATATTCGAGTAGGGCAGGAGTGACCCACTATTATCATCTACATGGTTTTTCTAATACATCTTTAAAATGAAAAAAAAAAAACATTGCTCAACCAAATATGCACCTCTTCTCTTGGAAGACTGATAGTTAAAGCATCTAGGAGAGAGACACTGAAAGAAAGCATACCACTGTGATGATACATTGTTACACACTGAATGTGACATCTTTTAAGCGGTGGGTGATTTGGATGATGATGATATCTTCTGAAAGTTCTAGAGCTCGTGTGTGTAGTCAGGAGATAGCTGCTCTCTCCTTCAGTTGATTTTAGCTCCTCTTTCACTGAACTACTATGCCTACATAGGAGACATCTTAAATAGGGCATTTGTTTCTGGTGTCAGCAAAATTTTGAAACATTTTGCTTAATTTTGTAAGTGTGGCAGTAAATACCAAGTAGTTTTGGCTTCTAAACCTAAAAATATTTGAGGGGCAGAAGTGGAAACTATTCAATTGAAACATCACATTTTTTTAATTCATAAATCATCCCTTTTTTGCAAATCACCGTTTTTCTTATAATTCATCATGCCTTTTCTCTGCTATTGTGTGTTAGACTAAAAGGTTGAACACTAAAAATCTTTAATAATTAAAATGTTTATTAGCATGATGAGGTTATTTTTTTAAGTGTTCAAATTGTCTCTCAGTTACCTTGTGTGTATTTTCTGTACAGGAAAATGTAAATATTCTTTTTGGGTGAATTATATTGTAATAATTTTGTTTTAATTTTTTTCCAATGTAAGAAGAATAATTCTATAAACTATACAAGGTTAAAGAAACATAATAATACATTATATTAAAATTGCCTATCCTTTCTGTATGTAATTGTCACTCTATTATTTTTGCCTTCTTTCCCAAAGTCTGTCTTTGAGATTAAAGACCATTCCCAGATTCAAAATTATGTCATGAATTAATTTCACAACATAGGCATTCTTAATTCTTTATTATCTTGGTTTTGCAGTACTGTACTGTGCTTTAGGTGCGTTTTGCAATCTTTTGGAAAGAGATTATATCATCTGGCCGCTATTTATTTTATATAACTCTAATGTGTTTATAAATTTTTACTCATCTTTAGTTTGACGATAAATGGGGGATCTCTATAATAATACCCTAATTTTAAAAACTGCTTTTATAGACTAAATTCTTTTTTGTAAATCCTTCTTTCAAAAGGTTCAGTGTTAAATGGTTTGCAAAATATAAAGGATGCACTATTAAATCTAAGTATAAAAGATGTCTTTTTAGAGGAAAAGATAGATATTTAGCTTTTCATGTTGTTTTTTGTGGTATATCTACAGCTGGATGTTCTGTCTGTTTCTATAGTTCATAAGAATAAACAAGGAAACAAATAAGATCTCTCCTAAACTACTGTTAAAAGGAATATCTGCACCTACTAACTCCAGTAGCACCCTAGTCTCCAATGGTAGAAAGTGGTGAGCACTTTAATTAATTAAATCTTGTCCAATAAAATTTGTTCTTATAATATGCTTATTTTTTAGATTATATAGAATTGTCTAATTTGACCAAATATATTTCTTCAGGCAACTTACTTAACCATTTCCTTATCTTTCTAATATACTGGATAAAGATAACAACAGCCAGAAAGTTAAATGTTTAAATGTGAAAGAATTCCAATGCCATATAATTGTTTGGAGGTATGTTTATTGTGCATTTTAACTGTTTTGTCCATTTTAATATATTTAAACCTAGATATTTATCCTTTCAATAGAAAAGGTTTTATGTAAGAAATAGCAAAAATTACTTTGGGACAGGCAATCAGTTTTTTTATTTATTTAATAAAATTTTTCACTAGCTTACTGTACCTCCTAGTCATGCATTACTAGTTTAGAACTGGAATGCACACCAAATATCTATCTGCATATTGAAATTGAAAAGCAGCATTATTCTTGCTACTGCATCGCCCTATATAACACTATCAGAGGATAAAATTGAAAATTCACAAAGAAAAATATGCTTTGTTTTAGGAAGTATTTATGGCCTTAATACATCTGATATCCTCATTACGTGATACTCAGGAGTATTTCTTATTTATGTAATCATTTAATTAGAGTGCATAGAATATTGTGCAGCTTCTCTTGCTGACTTTTATTATTTTGCACTTGCTAGCTTGTCATTTTTGTGTTTGTATGGATTCTAGTTTCTAACAAATGGAACTGGGAGGCTTTTTTTGTTATTTTAATTTTGACGGTTTATCTCGCATTGGTTGTAATTTGGTATGGGCAATATGCCATTAGATTTTTAAATAACAATAATGATAATTGTATGTTTGAGCTTTGTATTAATTTACTCAATGAAACATTGTACTAAAAGAGACAAAGGTGAAATTTTGATGTATAAAGGGATTTTTGCACTTTATTATTGTTTTTGTATTTCTTTATCATTAGCAAAAGTCCACATTTCTTTATTCTCAAGACAATATTATACATCCTTACATTGAACTGTTTTGCAAGAAAATGCTGTTAGGCTTGCTTATCTTTGTATAGCGCTCTTTATTGAGTAGATGATTAGAGTGTTGTAGCAAACCCACAGCTATAAAACAAATTATGTGATGAACATAAATAACATTAAAACCAGTTATACAAAACTTGCATTGTAAAACAAAACCATTTCAAACTAATTAAAACAAGTTATAACAAAGTAAGTCCATTAATATTATAATTGAGTTGTGACCAGTTGATAGTGGTGGAGAGGAAACAAAAACAATAATCCAGCCAGAAGAAGTTGTTGAAAATATAAATCTCTGAGGTGTCTCACAGTCACTCATAACAGACGAAGTCACCCAAAATCACATTTCTAGTGACATAGGCCAACACACCATCCGGGACATCCTGCAAGATTATATATGTTTGTGGTGGGAGGTCTAATAAGATGATCTAATCCTTTCGTCTTTTTTATTCCAGGACTCCCAGTTCCTCTGGTGTTTTTCCAAAGGTCAGGAGTAGCAGGACATAGATTTTATAACAGTTCACATTTATTGTAATTTTTTTTTTTTTTCCCAAGTGACAAATAATAATAGCAGCAAATCAGTAGCTGTAATCAGTACAGTATATGCTACACTAAAGTAATGAGTTTCTAGCCTGCATTGAAAAACGTTAACTCTGAAACCGATGGAGCATTTCTAATACAAGCAGGCAGGTCGTTCTATAGGTTTGGGACTTTGTAGCTAATGCCTTCACCCTCACCATCCTCGTCCCAAGCCTCATGATCTTCACTAGACCGGTGTCTGTCTTGGGATCTTAATGCACACTCTAGTTTATACATATGGTGTCGAAGATGGCTGGGGAGGCGACCCAGCCGGGTCGCCCAGGAGGACCGGAGGAGGGTTTGCGCCTTCCCCAGACCATGTGGGGGCGACCGCCCTGGTACCTTTGGGGGTCACGGGTACAGAGCTTTGAAGCTCAACCCTGTAGGGGCCCGTGGTCACCACCAGGGGGCGCTCCATGCCTTTGGAGCCCTGGACCTCAGCACTTCCGCCACACCCGGAAGTGCTGGGAAGAAGACGAGCAGGGACACCCGGAGTGCTTCCGGGGATGCAGCCGGCACTTCCACCATACTGGGGCGTGTCGGTGGGAGATTGCCGGAACACACCTGGGTGCTTATAAAAGGGGTCGCCTCCCTTCGTGTGATGACTTGAGTCGGGTGGAAGAAGGACAACGTCTGGGAGGAGGCAAGGAGGCGGCCTGAAAGAAAGGAAGGCATTGGACTGTGAGGCCTGGTCTTTGGGGACTTAAGAGTTGTGTGCACTTTGTAAATAATGGTAAATAAACATGTTGTGGGTGACATGAACGTGTCCGCCTGTCTGTGTCCGGGCCAAGCTCCACAATGGATAAGTTCATATAAAAAGGTAGCACCTAGGGCATTTAAAGTTGTATATACAATCATGGCCGAAATTATCGGCACCCCTGGAATTTTCCCAGAAAATGCACCATTTCTCCCTGAAAATTGTTGCAATTACAAATGTTTTGATATACACATGTTTATTTTATTTATACAACACAACACAAAAAAACAGAGAAAAAAGCCAAATCTGACATCAAGTCACACAGAACTCCAAAAATGGGCTGGACAAAATTATTGGCACCTTTTCAAAATTGTGGGTAAATCGTTTTATTTCAAGCATATGATGCTCGTTTGAACTCACCTGTGGCAAGAAACAGGTGCTGGCAATATAGCAATCACACCTGAAACCAGTTAAAATGGAGAAAAGTTGACTCAACTTTTCTGTTGTGTGTCTGAGTGTGGCACACTAAGCATGGAGAACAGAAAGAAGAGCAGAGAATTGTCTGAGGACTTGAGAACAAAAATTGTGGAAAAATATCAACAATCTCAAGGCTACAAGTCCATCTCCAGAGATCTTCATTTTCCTTTGTCCACTATGCGTAGCATAATCAAGAAGTTCACAACACATGGCACTGTAGCTAATCTCCCTGGATGTGGATGGAAGAGAAAAAATGATAAAAGACTGCAACGAAGGATAGTCTGAATGGTGGATAAACAGCCCCAATCAACTTCAAAACATATTCAAGCTGTTCTGCAGACTCAGGGTGCAACAGTGTCAGCTCAAACTATCCGTCAACATCTGAACGAAATGAAACGCTATGGCAGGAGAGCCAGGAGGACCCCACTGCTGACACAGAAACATAAAAAAGCCAAAATGTACTTGAGGAAGCCAAAATCTTTCTGGGTGAACGTCTTGTGGACAGATGAGCCCAAGGTAGAACTTTTTGGTAAAGCTCATCATTCTACTGTTTACAGAAAACGGAATGAGGCCTACGAAGAAAAGAACACAGTACCTACAGTCAAACATGGTGGAGGTTCTAAGATGTTTTGGGGATGTTTTGCTGCCTCTGGCACTGGGTGCCTTGACTGTGTGCAAGGCATCATGGAATCTGAAGACAACCAAAAGATATTGTGGCGCAATGTAGGGCCCAGTGTCAGAAAGCTGGGTCTGCATCAGAGGTCATGGGTGTTCCAGCAGGACAATGACCCCAAACATACCTCTAAAAGCACCCAGAAATGGTTGAAGACTAAGCGCTGGAAAGTTCTGAAGTGGCCAGCAATGAGTCCAGATCTAAATCCAAATGAACACTTATGGAGAGATCTCAAAATTGCTGTTGGGAGAAGGCGCCCATCAAATCTGAGAGACCTTGAGCAGTCTGCAAAAGAAGAGTGGTCGGAAATTCCAGTTGAGAGGTGTAACAAGCTTGTTGATGGTTATAGGAAGCGCTTGATTTTAGTTATTTTTTTCCAAAGGGCGTGCAACTAAATATTAAATGAGGGTGCCAATAATTTTGTCCAGCCCGGTTTTAGAGTTTTGTGTGAAATTATGTCAGATTTGGCTTTTTTTCTCTGTTTTTTTGTGTTGTTCCAATGCACATAAAGGAAATAAACATGTGTATACCAAAACATTTGTAATTGCAACAATTTTCTGGGAGAAATGGTGTATTTTCTGAGAAAATTCCAGGGGTGCCTATAATTTCGGCCATGACTGTATAAAGAAGGGATTTGAAACTTCCCCTAAACTTAATTAAGCCATTTAGTTGTACTTCCTACCTATAGTAAGAATTTTTGCAATACCTTTTTTTAATTTGCTGAAGGCTGCAAAAATAAAGCTTTGAATAGCCTGTGAATAACACACTGCAGTGCTCAATTCCACTATAAATAAATAAATGCACAATACACTTCCCATGTTATGCTTTAACTACTCTATATATTCCATATTTTAAAAAGTTTATTATTTTTTCTTTTTTATAAAAAATAAAATGCAAATGTATACATTACTGAAGCAGTCAGAAGCAATACTAGGATATTTGTCTATGCTGCTTGTAGTTTTTGCATCTTCTGATATAAACTAACTTAATGCACTTTTCATTAGCCAATCTGCAGCAAAAATATTAAGGTTAGGTGGTGAGCAAAATGTCCTTAAATAAAATAAATGTGAAAGCTTGCTGAAAAGTTAAACATTAAATAGTTGGGAGAAGGTAAACCAAGTATTCTTATAAAAGCAGCAATTAGTTGACCTTGGGAAAGCGGAAAGGTTTCTGTGAAGATGTTACATCTGCCGTATATGAGGACAAGTTTGTTATTTCATTGAATCTGCAGCAGAATTAAAAAGAAGACTTCAATTCCCAGCAGTCAGATGGAGTGCACAGGGGCCGACAGGAGGAGGTCGGCATTCAGCAGGAGGAAAACATGAGAATAGAGTTGCAGTGGTCTTTCAGACATAACATTAAAGTGTGCATGTGCTCTGTGTGATGGTCAGAAGGTTGAGTGGCCTTTGTTGGCAGTGTGTGTGTCTACATATGAACTGATTGATCTACTTCAGACATGAATATCTTAACTGATGGAATTCTCCATTGCTGATTTATTGTATACTAACTGAAATACCCGGCATTGCCGGGGAGGAAAATAAAGTTTTTTTTTTTTTTTTTAATTGTTTGAGAAAAATATAATTAAAAAAAAACACAACTTTAAAAATAAATTAACAAACAATGAAGACTCAGTAATGTACTTGTATTGTTTACTGGAGTTTTCAGTTTTTCCATCTTTAGCCAATATATAAAGGTTCTTGGGACTTCCTACCCTTGAACATGACACATAAAATTGTCCATGTGAGTGACAGGCTGTGTCCAAATCGATTCCAGCAACTTTCAATGATTGTCCAAACGTTCCGAGCGTCAAGTGGATGATAACAGACATACAAGACCGAATCTCCAATTAGTCTCTTCCACTTGAAATTTTTTTTACAATCAATTAAACGTTAAATATTTTACCTATATAAATAAATAAGTATATCATAGCTATATTTGTTTTGTACTTTACCTTCGATTTGTTAAGTTAATTAAATTAGTATTTTGATTATGAATGTATTAAAAAAAAAATCCTATTTCATTTTTACGAAAAAATTGTAACACCAACACGTTAGCTATGATGTTGCAAAACAAATGACATTTAGCTCATTAATGAATCAACAAAATTCACAAAGAGAGACGCTAAATCCACAAAACAAATACAGAATGTTTATGGTAGATAAAAATAACATTGCTTACTTATCTTATACAGTGGTGTGAAAAACTATTTGCCCCCTTCCTGATTTCTTATTCTTTTGCATGTTTGTCACACAAAATGTTTCTGATCATCAAACACATTTAACCATTAGTCAAATATAACACTAGTAAATACAAAATGCAGTTTTTAAATGATGGATTTTATTATTTAGGGAGAAAAAAAATTCAAACCTACATGGCCCTGTGTGAAAAAGTAATTGCCCCCTTGTTAAAAAATAACCTAACTGTGGTGTATCACACCTGAGTTCAATTTCCGTAGCCACCCCCAGGCCTGATTACTGCCACACCTGTTTCAATCAAGAAATCACTTAAATAGGAGCTGCCTGACACAGAGAAGTAGACCAAAAGCACCTCAAAAGCTAGACATCATGCCAAGAGCCAAAGAAATTCAGGAACAAATGAGAACAGAAGTAATTGAGATCTATCTGTCTGGTAAAGGTTATAAAGCCATTTCTATAGCTTTGGGACTCCAGCGAACCACAGTGAGAGGCATTATCCACAAATGGCAAAAACATGGAACAGTGGTGAACCTTCCCAGGAGTGGCCGGCCGACCAAAATTACCCCAAGAGCGCAGAGACGACTCATCCGAGAGGTCACAAAAGACGCCAGGACAACGTCTAAAGAACTGCAGGCCTCACTTGCCTCAATTAAGGTCAGTGTTCACGACTCCACCATAAGAAAGAGACTGGGCAAAAACGGCCTGCATGGCAGATTTCCAAGACGCAAACCACTGTTAAGCAAAAAGAACATTAGGGCTCGTCTCAATTTTGCTAAGAAACATCTCAATGATTGCCAAGACGTTTGGGAAAATACCTTGTGGACTGATGAGACAAAAGTTGAACTTTTTGGAAGGCAAATGTCCCGTTACATCTGGCGTAAAAGGAACACAGCATTTCAGAAAAAGAACATCATATCAACAGTAAAATATGGTGGTGGTAGTGTGATGGTCTGGGGTTGTTTTGATGCTTCAGGACCTGGAAGGCTTGCTGTGATAGATGGAACCATGAATTCTACTGTCTACCAAAAAATCCTGAAGGAGAATGTCCGGCCATCTGTTTGTCAACTCAAGCTGAAGCGATCTTGGGTGCTGCAACAGGACAATGACCCAAAACACACCAGCAAATCCACCTCTGAATGGCTGAAGAAAAACAAAATGAAGACTTTGGAGTGGCCTAGTCAAAGTCCTGACCTGAATCCAATTTAGATGCTATGGTATGACCATAAAAAGGCGGTTCATGCTAGAAAACCCTCAAATAAAGCTGAATTACAACAATTCTGCAAAGATGAGTGGGCCAAAATTCCTCCAGAGTGCTGTAAAAGACTCATTGCAAGTTATCGCAAATGCTTGATTGCAGTTATTGCTGCTAAGGGTGGCCCAACCAGTTATTAGGTTCAGGGGGCAATTACTTTTTCACACAGGGCCATGTAGGTTTGGATTTTTTTTTCTCCCTAAATAATAAAAACCATCATTTAAAAACTGCATTTTGTGTTTACTTGTGTTATATTTGACTAATGGTTAAATGTGTTCGATGATCAGAAACATTTTGTGTGACAAACATGCAAAAGAATAAGAAATCAGGAAGGGGGCAAATAGTTTTTCACACCACTGTATATAAAATACGATAGATAGTCTATTTTAATCAAAATATAATCGTGGAATACGTTCAAAGTAGTGTAAAAACGATGGGAAAAGCTAAGCCTTTTTTAAAGGTTTTCTGACAGATTAATCTTTGTTTTGTGGTGTAGTAATACGTTTGTACATGCAGAATTTTTGACGACATAAAAAAAGTCAATTAAATTAAAATTATAATTAGGTTGATTTAGTACTATTACCACTACAACATTATTACAATAAGAATAATGCAAGATGAAAATATAGTTAACAAAAACAAACGTTAAATGACAAACAAATAATACTACGGATTTTTCATGATAAAACTGTTGGTTGCTTTTACGGAGCACACCAGAAACTTTACGAGCGTCAAGTGGATGATAACAGACATACAAGACCTCAAGATTGTTACAGTCTGCTTTATACATTATATATATATACACATATATATACAGTACAGGTCAAAAGTTTGGACACACCTCCTCATTCAATGTGTTTTCTTTATTTTCATGACTGAAGGTATCAAAACTATGAATGAACACGTGTGGAGTTATGTACTTAACAAAAAAAGGTGAAATAACTGAAAACATGTTTTATATTCTAGTTTCTTCAAAATAGCCACCCTTTGCTCTGATTACTGCTTTGCACACTCTTGGCATTCTCTCGATGAGCTTCAACAGGTAGTCACCTGAAATGGTTTTCACTTCACAGGTGTGCCTTATCAGGGTTATTTAGTGGAATTTCTTGCTTTATCAATGGGGTTGGGACCAGCAGTTGTGTTGTGCAGAAGTCAGGTTAGTTGGACGATCATTTATTTTTCAACAGGACAATGACCCCAAACACACCTCCAGGCTGTGTAAGGGCTATTTGACCAAGAAGGAGAGTGATGGAGTGCTGTAAATGGTCATGAAAATAAAGAAAACACATTGAATGAGGAGGTGTGTCCAAACTTTTGGCCTGTACTGTGTGTATATATATATATATATATATATATAAATATATATCCCTGTTCTAGTTACAAAGACAGAATGAGTCCCAAAAATAGTTGGGATGCCAACCTGGTCAACTCTATTTAATTTCAAAAGCAACAGGGGTGTGGTGGGCTCAAACATAAAGAATGCTGGCAGTCACCTCCAGTTCGCTCTCTGGTGGTCGTTCCGAGTTTCAACTGGATGATAACATGCATACAAGACTAGTAGTTATCAGGACTCTACACCACAGAGCAGAGAACATCCCCACTTCCACAGAAGCTAAGAAGAAGGAAAACAGGCATCTGAAGTCAGCCCTTAAGACCTGTGGATATCCCAAGTGGGCCTTTAACAAGACAGGATCTTGTTCCAGAAAAAGGACAATGGAAAAGTCGGAGTCCCAGGACCAATGGAAGAACCTGGTTATTCCATACATGGCTAGTATGTCCGAAAAGTTAAAAAGGATTTTTGGAAAACACCACATACCTGCCCACTTCAAACCCACTGAGACAGAGACTTGATTTGTCATGCTCTTTTTTCAATTACACATAGTTCTGATGATTAATCACCTTTTGTTTGCGCTAATGCAATCTTTTCTATCTTTTCTTTGATACTGTAGCAACTGACGTGATAAAGTGTCACAAAAGTTTTACTTGAACAATCGCCAACTTCCTAACTCCAAACACAACTTTCTAGCACCCTCTCCAACCCCCTCTCCCCCAGGTCTCGCCCCCCCCTTACTGCATCAATCAATACCCCGCCATCAGTCCTCCGTGCTGTACTCCGTCCTCCCTCAATCGGACCAAACAGTCACTTAAAACCAAAAATGCCTTAACCTGGCTGGGACGCTACAATACTTTCAAATTTTACTGCTTTCATATTCTGTACCTTTCTCTGCATGTGTATCGTGCCATCGTTTGTTTGAGCCTTTCGAATTCCACTGCTTTTATAATCTCTTATCTGCCTTTTTTTCTCTCCAACGCCTTTGGGTCTCTATTCTCTGTATCGTCCTTATACGCTTTATATGTGCTAAGAGCACAGGATGTGTGTGTGCACCGTGCTTTTACACGACTGAGTGTTTTTTGAAGGGTGTGCTCTTATATGATATCTTTTGTATGTAGGGCGTGTCTTGCAAGAATCTCATGTTCCACGTCCCCGCAAGACATCCCTGGGACAATCTCTTGGCACCAAGTCTCGTGTATGGTCCCCGCGAGATGCTCTGTGGCAAGTCTCTTTTGTCTCACGGGTCTTTTAAATGTCTTCCGAGAACTTCCGAGAAGATCACGTATCATTGTCTTGCTTTTGCTTTCCAGGATTTTTTTTATAATAGAGATATATATATCCTATAGTATCCTATATATACTAATAAAAGGCAAAGCCCTCACTCACTGACTCACTGACTGACTCATCACTAATTCTCCAACTTCCCGTGTAGGTAGAAAGCTGAAATTTGGCAGGCTTATTCCTTACAGCTTACTTACAAAAGTTAAGCAGATTTCATTTCGAAATTCTACACGTAACGGTCATAACGGTCGATAACGGTCGACAACATCCGCCATGTTGAACTTTCTTATTTATGGTCCCATCTTCACGAAATTTGGTAGGCGGCTTCCCTGCGCTAACCGGAACCGATGTACGTACTTATTTGAATGGTATTACGCCACTGTCGGCCGCCATATTGAACTTTCCAACGTCACTAATTTTCCAACTTCCCGTGTAGGTAGAAGACTGACCCCATCTTCACGAAATTTTGTAGGTGGCGTACCTGCGCTAACCAAAACCGATATACGTACTTATTTCAGTGGTATGACGCCACTGCCGGCCGCCATATTGAATTTTCCAAACGTCACTAATTCTCCAACTTCCCGTGTAGGTAGAAGGCTGAAATTTGGCAGGCTCATTCCTTACAACTTACTTACAAAAGTTAAGCAGTTTTCATTTCGAAATGCTATGCATAACGGTCATAACGGTCAACAACGTCCGCCATGTTGAACTTTCTTATTCATGGCCCCATCTTCACAAAATTTGGTAGGTGGCTTCCCTGCGCTAACCAAAACCAATGTACATACTTATTTCGGTGGTATGACGCCACTGTCAGCCGCCATATTGAACTTTTCAACGTCACTAATTCTTCAACTTCCCGTGTAGGTAGAAGGCTGAAATTTGGAAGGCTCATTCCTTACAGCTTACTTACAGAAGTTAAGCAGGTTTCATTTCGAAATTCTACGCGTAACGGTCATAACGGTCAACAACGTCCGCCATGTTGAACTTTCTTATTTATGGCCCCATCTTCACGAAATTTGGTAGGCGGCTTCCCTGCGCTAACCAAAACCAATGTACGTACTTATTTCGGTGGTATGATGCCACTGTCAGCCGCCATATTGAACTTTCCAACATCACTAATTCTCCAAATTCCCGTGTAGGTTGAAGGCTGAAATTTAGTACTTATTTCGGTGGTATGATGCCACTGTCGGCCGCCATATTGAACTTTTCAACAGTCTTTGTTGCTTATGGGCCCATCTTCAAGAAATTTGGTACGCGGGTTCCCAACGCTAACTGAATCCTACTTACATAAATATATATACGTCCATAGCCTGCAGCTCAGTCACCGTGAGTGACCAGTCACCATTACAACAACAACAACAACATTTATTTATATAGCACATTTTCATACAAACAGTAGCTCAAAGTGCTTTACATAATAAAGAATAGAAAAATAAAAGACACAATAAGAAAACAAAATAAGTCAATATTAATTAACATAGAATAAGAGTAAGATCCAATTACGATTATAGTTATTGTGTAGGTATTTTAGACTTACTTTACATTGTTCAGGTACCCATTTCCTTTATCATTCCAACCGTACCCCCATTAACATGTCTATCGAGGTGATCACCATCGATTAAAGAACTGTCACTTACCGAGTGGTTTCCATGCCCGGAGATGGCACCTATCTTTTCCATTCTCTGTGTTACATATTGCACGGCCATATCAGGCTCACTCTTGATATCCGGAGGAACATTGTGTCTTATGTATTGAATGACTGGGACAGGTTCAAGGTGTGGACTCATGACGGTACAGGAGATAATTATACTACACAGGAGCACTAGAAGAGTGAAATGCTTAAGCCCTTCACCTATGGTTCTGCATGTGAGTTGATGGCTGCCGCTGAATTGTTCGGTTGTCGCTTTCAAGTGTTTACAGAAATGGCCAAATATTTTACACCTTTGGACAACCGCCAATGCCTCTTAAACATCTTAGATTCACAGGTGACGATTTCAGTAGTGGACACTTTGATGTTTATGAATGTTTAAACTCTCAAAAGCTGGATGTGAAGTTATCGATGAAACTGGTTGTATACTTACAATGCTTGACAGATCTTGAATGTCTCTTCAACACAAGTCCTACAAATACTGTCGTAATTGAAACAAACCATGAAACTCAAACCGATTATGACAGCAGCAATCCAAGCTGTGAGATTTGAAACAAGATTACTGTTCACATGGCCAACTGTACGTTGCATGCTCAAGAGTAAGCTCAGCGCACAGCTTGGTCATATTACAACCGGACGGCCGAACTCACAATGTGGTATACAAAGAGATCCATAACAAATAATTATTGGTATATTTTCCCTTAGTTTAAAAAGGTTTAATTTTCTTCTTAATAAAACTTTTAAGGCAGTACTTTGCTGCTGCGAACCGCGGGTATTTTGCTATATATATATATATATATAGATATAATGTGTGTGTGTGTATGTGTATATACTGTAAATATATATATATATATATATATTTATATATAGATATAGATATAGACATCTTTCTTTGGGTGTTTTTCACAGTCGGTAGACAAGTCTCTTTAGTGTCCTGCGTTTTTAGAACTGTGACCTTAAATGCCTACTTTCCGTAAGCTGTTAAGGTCTTAACGACCATTCCACAGGTGCATGTTAATTAATTGATTATGGTTAATTGAATATGCATGGAAAACATTGTTTAAACAATTTACAATGAAGATCTGTAAAGTTATTTGGATTTTTAAAACATTATTGTTGAAATACACAGTCCTGAAAAAGGGACGTTTCTTTTTTTGCTGAGTATATATATGACAGCAACACTCATAACAGTGACAAAACAATTACATTGACGATCATGTTACGTTATTTTCAAGATGTTTCCTTTTCTTTTTCATTACTTCTTTAACACACTACTTCTCCGCTGCGAAGCGCGGGTATTCTGCTAGTATATATATATATGCCAGCAACACTCATGACAATGACAAAACAATTACATTAACAATCATGTTATGTTATTTTTAAAATATTTCCTTTTCTTTTCCATAACTTCTTTAACACACTACTTCTCCGCTGCGAAGCGCGGGTATTCTGCTAGTCTATACTAATAAAAAGCAAAGGCCTAACTGACTGACTGACTGACTGACTCACTCACTCACTCACTCACTCACTCACTCATCACTAATTCTCCAACTTCCCGTGTAGGTAGAAGGCTGAAATTTGGCAGGCTCATTCCTTACAGCTTACTTACAAAAGTTGGGCAGGTTTCATTTTGAAATTCTACGCGTAATGGTCATAACTGGAACCTGTTTTTATCCATATACTGTAATAGACTGCAGCTCGATGGCCGTGGGAGGCAGAGTTGCGTGTCGCGTCATCACGCCTACCACGTAATCACATGAACTGACTGTGAAAGCAGTACGTAAAAAAACAAGGAATAGCTCCAAAGAGCACTGAAGAAAAAACGCATGCAAGCATATTCATAAGTGCAGCTACTGCGGAAACAAAGCACGGTGTAAACCGTAAGTTTAAATTAGGTTTATAGACACGCTCCCGCTGCCGTTTGTCATGCCTACAACAGATACCATATTTGCGAGATACAAGTTTAATGAGAAGACACGAGGTATAAACGAGACTTTGGATCACTTTGTAACGGAGTTAAAATTGCTGCAGCGAGAAACTTTTAAGTGCCGGGACTTAGCTAATATTAAATAAAGCCGTGGACATCGCAACATCACACAAGAGAGCAGCTCACGTGAACTGACTGAACGCAGTACGAGTGATCACTTCCATGAATCAAACCTGTTCAAAAAACGCATTACACAATTGACAAGGTAGGAAAAGAATATGCTCCGAGCTGAGCTCCACAGCTAACGCGGTCTTGCGGAAGCAACTTCGTCACGCTGCCACCAAATACTCACAGAAAAATCCACAAGTTAATACACACGCGGTCTCTAGAGTTTCTTCACACTCTGAATGTATTCCTCGCATCCCCGTTATACCTTCTGATCTCCCATTTCAATTCAAATGCCTCCAATTTCCAGTAAGGCTCTGCTTCGCGATGACAAGTAATAAGTCTCAGGGTTGCCATTGATTTGGGGCAAGATTGCTTTTCTCCTGGACACTTATACATTGCATTCTCAAGAGTAAGCTCGCACAGCTTGGTCATATTACAACCGGAGTGCTGAACTGACAACGTGCTATACAAACAGAACTATAACAATCGTAATAAACGAACAATAAAACAGCGGAGAACCCGTGGATTAAATAAAAAGGCTGCTTCCTTGCCAAGGCAAGGAAAATGGATGGCCTTATATGTCGTTTGTTTATAAAACAGCGGAGAAGCTGTGTAAAGGCTGCTTCACAAAAAAACAGCGGAGCGTCTTAGTATATGAGCAGGCAGTCAGCTAAAGAGGGGAATCAATAAATAACTATAATCGTAATAAACTAACAAAAAATAGTGCAGAAGCCGCAGATTAAATAAAGGAAATGGGTACCTGAATAGTAAAGTAAGTCTCAAATAGCTACACAATAACTATAACAATCGTAATAAACGAACAATAAAACAGTACAGAACCGCGAAGCAAGGAGACAGGACGGCCTTATATGCCGTTCGTTTATAAAACAACTGAAAAGCTGTGTAAAGGCAGCTTCAAAAAAAAACAGCACAGCGCCACACTCTGAATGTATTCCTCGCATCACCGTTATACGCTCTGATCTCCCATTTCAATTCAAATGCCTCAAATTTCCAGTAATGCTCTGCTTCGCGATGACAATTAATAAGTCTCAGGGACAGACCCTACAAAAGGTTGCCATTGATTTGAGGCAAGATTACTTTTCTCCTGGACAACTATACGTTGCATCTCAAGAGTAAGCTCGCACAGCTTGGTCATATTACAACCGGAGTGCTGAACTGACAACGTGGCATACAAAGAGATCCTTAACAAATAGTTATAGGTATATTTTCCCTTAGTTTAAAAAGGTTTTCTTTTCTTCTTAATAAAAATTTAAAAGCAGTACTTCGTCGCTGCGAAGCGCGGGGATTTTGCTATATACAGCATATATATATATATATATATATATGTAGATATATATATATATATGTAGATATATATATATATAGTGTGTGTATATATATGTAGATATGTATATATATGTAGATATGTGTGTGTGTGTGTGTATATATATATATGTATATATATATATGTATATATATACAGTATATATATATATATGTGTGTGTATACAGTATATATGTTTATGTGTATATATGTATATATATGTAGATGTGTATATGTGAGTATATATATATATATATGTATATATATGTATATGTAGATATGTGTATATGTGGATATGTATGTATATATATATATGTATATGTATATATATGTTTATATGTGTGTGTGTATGTATGTATATATGTATGTGTATATGTATATATATATATTTATATATATATATATATATATATGATAGCAACACTCATAACATTGACAAAACAATTACATTGATAATCATGTTACGTTATTTTTTTTCCTTTTCTTTTTCATAACTTCTTTAACACACTACTTCTCCGCTGCGAAGCGCGGGTATTTTGCTAGTCTTTGTAATATAGTTGATGTAGTGAGAAGTTGAGCAAAATGATACCTTTTATTGGCTAACTAAAAAGATTTACATCTTGCCTGAATAAGGGGCCTGAGTTGCCTTGAAAGCTTGTATATTGTATTCTTTTTAGTTAGCCAATAAAAGGTGTCATTTTGCTCGATTTCTCACTACATCCATAATGGCTAACATGGTACAACACCCTAGTACTAATAATATAGTTGATTTAACATTTGATAAAACCATTGGCAACTAGCCATTTAGTTTATGAACCTTTTTTCTCATTTTTGCAGGGGTACACATGCTTTTGCGGAAGCTGCAGTTTCTCTTTGAGTTGCCAGCACGTCTCAACAAATGTATAGAATTAGAAGCCTATGTGCAGGCAGTATCCTACTATGGTAAGGCACGGTCAGTACTGCACCAGTATCAGCATATGCCCTCCTTTCAAGGTATCCAAAATGACTGCCAAAGCATCATGGCTCAGCTTGCACAGAGACTAAGAGATAAATTTCAGTAAGTATTTAATAAACAGAACTATTATTTAAATTTATAATAATTGATCTATATTAAACTGTATTCCAGGTGGAAAAAATAACTTTTGGCCATTTAACTGTGTATTAATTAGAATCAGGTCATTGTAATATAATGTTGTTGAAAATGAAGAAACACAAGGCCACTTACAATTTATTTCTTAAAAATGACGTTTTATACATTGCCCTAAAGACCTATCATATTTATTGCAATAAATCCAATTTTCTAAGAATTGCTAATTTCTAAATTTTAGTTAACCCTACTACAGTATTCATATATAATGTTTCAGTAACCTCCAGTAAGTATTATTCGCTAACTTTGTGTCATGCAGTGGTTTATTTGCATGAACTTCATGCAGTTACAGTTAAACAAATGTGAAAACTAAACACACAGTCTCAACTAGAACAATATAGTTAGCAGTTTACTATGTTATTGAAAGAGAATTTGGTGCTGATAAAGTTTTTGACTTTGATTTATCACATTTCTTTCACAGATTATGTGTGTCTCAGAAGAGGCTATTTTTTTGTAAATATTTGATAAGTTCTTAGATTTAATATGTTGAAGTTAATTTGAAATCTAACTGATTATATGACTAAATTTAAACAATATACTATGACAAATTTACATTTATATATTTCGTACCTTTATTCACAATAAGGCACACGCCTCCTTCTCTTATGTTGATGTGGAACCTGAAGATCGACCTGCACACTTGGCTGCAAGCACAGATGACTTGTCCCACAGATTCTGTAATGAAAGTGATCAGTATTATATACCTGGGGGACAGTCCCATCAATGTTGACTGTTACAGCTCCGGGGGACGTCGCACTGGCCTCTCAAAGCATTATGGGGCACTGCTATTAAAAAAATAAATAAATAAAAAACTGTAGTAAATAATTCAATGAAAAAATGTAAATGCAGCAAATTCACTAATCAACACTAGTGTTGAAAATCTGTGCCTCTAATACCTGCCAGCCATGACTCTGGAAACTAGACTGACAAGAATTAATATTGCAGTTTCCTAAGCACTTATTATACAAGTATGCAAGACATTTGTTGGCAATTTTTTATTATTATTTTATCAACTAGGGGGCTTTGCTTGCCCACCCCCTCGCCCCGTTGTGAGGGGGGCTGAATGCACGCTGCTGAGTTGTGTGTTCTGCTTGTCGTGCTGTGTGTCGATCATTCAAAAGCCTGTACAGCAACTGTTCTTTTTTTCTCACTGCCTTGTCTCGCTGGACGTTAAAGTGTTTCCGAGAAAATCGTTTATCATCT
Source organism: Polypterus bichir lapradei (assembly GCA_026402145.1). Taxonomy (NCBI): domain Eukaryota; kingdom Metazoa; phylum Chordata; class Cladistia; order Polypteriformes; family Polypteridae; genus Polypterus; species Polypterus bichir. Next base: position 11,396,109 of record JANRMT010062796.1, on the reverse strand, counting down.
CCTTCCAAGCCTTCCAAGATTTTTTTTTTTTTAATAACAGAGAGATATGATCACTATTAGACAGCACCTAAGATAGTGAAATGACATTTTATTTATAAAAAAAAAACCCAGGCCAAAGCTGCTTGTGTAATTTCAACAGACCTTGATACCATTCCCATTGGACAGGAAAGTAATAGCAAACAAAGGAAAACTTATAGAGAGAAGTAAAGCTTCCAGCAAAGGCTTATAGCCTAAGTAGTGGCTTTAACATACCAATACATATGAAGCAGTAACAACCACGCCAAAATTTTTCATTGCTGGCTCCAGGAGTGTTGAGAAAAAACATAATGAAATTTTTTTTTGACATTGCTGAAAAAGGGACATGAGAAATTGCTTTCTAACTAATACCAGAAGCAACCTCAGGACCTGAGAGAGTTAGGTAATCATTATGCTAATAGTCTGATTAATTAAAAGTGTGAGAGATTTAGAAATAGGTTGATTTATCTCAAATTTTACATTATTTAGGAGGAGAGGAGTTATCATTAGGAAAAAAGTTTCTTCTTATACAGATCTTAGTTGTACTTGGAAGTATGTGGAGAATATATGTATGTTATTGTCAAATTTATATAATTACAATCAATTACTTTTGTCTCATAATTTGTGTTTTTCAGAGATGGAGGTTCAAGCGCAAAAGACTTGTCAGAGTGTGTTGAACTACTACTGAAATTAGATGAACCAGCAGAAGAACTTTGTGACAAGTTTCTAAGTCATGCAAAGTCTCGTTTAGAAGAGGACCTAGCAGGGCTAGAGGCTGATTTAGGACTTTCAAATGTTGCTCTTGGTACTAGCTCAGACATTCTAGAATTTATTGACCGAGGCTGCAATGACTTTGTTGGAAATTTGTGCTTATTAATTGCCTCTTACCAGGACTTATTTGTTAACCGGCTTCAAGATGGAGCCTTAGCATCCAAAAACATTCCCCAGATGGCAAATGCCAAATTGCTGGCTTTTGTCAATGACCTTGTAGACCGTTACTTCTCTCTTGTAGAATGTAGGATTCAGGCAGAGAAAGGTGTTGGTGACAACTCATTATTAGTCAGAGCTCTTGACCGCTTCCACCGAAGACTACAGGCCCTGACAAAGCTTCTGCCTGGATCCAACGTTCCCTCTAAAGGGACACAGATTGTAGTCCGTGCAGCACGTGAACGTATCCGTCAGTACCTAGCAGCACTTCAGAGCTTTTATATGGACAGCTTGACAGATGTTCGCCAGTCCCTTGCAGCTCAACGTCTTTCAGGAAAAGATAGTGCCAACCTAGCAGAACTGCTGAGCACGCTATCTGCATCTATTCTCAACCAGATCAAGTCAGTTTTGGCTTATGTCCATCTTTTCACAGCTAAAGATATTAATTTTTCCAACAAGCCTTACTTTAAGGTATGTTACTGTAGTTTTACTTCTCTGTTAATAAAAGGGACAACTTTAAGGAAACATTAAATGCTTCTTGTAAAAGCAGGTGTTAAAATTTAAGTTATTAAGTAGTTAATATATACTGTAGTAGTATGGAGTTTTTTTTAATTCTTAAAATCTGTAATAAGAAATTTCAAGTAGAAATACAAATTATGCATTGCATGATCTTGAAAACCATATCTATCTATATGCATTCTCACCACCAATTTAAAGCATCTATATCCTGTTCATTTTATTAATTTAATTTTATTTATTGAAATTATTTGTTCCCTTAAAGAGTATTTCCTAAATGCTATAATTAGACATACTGCTTAGTTAACCGTGACTTATGTTTTGATTTGGCAGGGTGAGTTTTGTAGTCAAGGTGTTCGAGAAGGACTCATTGTTAGCTTCATTAAGTACATCTGTCAGTCGTCACGGCAGTTTTGTGAATCATCTGGTGATAAGGGAGGGTCCACTCCTCCTGCTCTACTTCTCTTGTTGTCCAGACTGTGTCTGGACTATGAGACATCTACTATCAGCTACATCCTTACACTAACAGATGAACAGTTTTTGGGACAGGTAAGTAATTTCATTGGAATATATAGTATTGCTTATTTGCATTACCTGTGCAAGTGAAATAAAGATATTGTAGATACAACCAAACGTTGAAAAAACTGTTTTAGGAGAATGATTTTCATTTTCATTAGTTTGCTGTAATATTCTGAAATATTTAACTTTTAAGAATGTTTTTTAGAGAAATGTCTTTAATTAAAGGTGCATACAGTTTGAGCATCCCCAATCTCAAATCCAAACATCTGAAATGCTCCAAAACATGAAACTGAAACCACTGTTGTTCAGGTACAACAATAATGTAGGAGTCAATGTTAGGCTGAAAGAATTGGCAGCTGTGTTAGTAAAAATATGAATTGCTAAATATGCATTCAAAGTAAATGATGTGTCACACCCGGTCAAAAGGAGATGAAAAGGACTGCCATTAAGAGAGTTGATAACAAAGAGCCACAGGAGATGCAGGTTGCATTACTCAAAGCACTCAAATCAGTAAATGTGCCCAACAACACCACTCCATCTTGGCCAAGGATGTACAGCGTCCACATTCTGTTGGCACTTTTAAATGAATAACTAAAGTAATTTAATATTACTATCTAATCAGAAATGCAAGCATGCTATGCCAGAATATAGCTCCAGCACTTTAACACACAGCATATACTTAGACTACAATGCTATTCTGAACTCTATTTGTTGTTGGTATGTCATGTAGTGATGCAATATTCAAAATGACAGAGAGATATCATAGCAGACAGAAGCACTTCTCAAACACATGCAGCCAAGTAGCTGTAATGGTATTTTAGAGTGTGTGTGTGTGTGTTTGTGTTTGTCTGTTCTGTTACCTTGTACAAATTAATCATTAAGCTTCATTTACCTTGTGCTACTGCGATCCTGAATGGGAAACACCTATTTTAACTTTTTATTTGTAGCAGAGTCAAGTCACTTTCGGTCTCGCCCTGAAACCCAGGAAGTTTAAAATGCAGAGACTGAAGGAACTGAGGGTGGGCATTTAGAAAGATGCAGATATTCCAAAATACATTTGGTCACATGCATTTTGGTTTAGGGATGTTCAATCTGTATTTGCATTTAATTCTAAGAGGTTTATACTTGAGTTCTCATCTTCAAGCACACTTATTTAGTTTAGAGTTTTGAGGTGCTACTGTCTATCCTGGCAGTACTGGCCACATGGTAGGAATTAGCCCTGGTTGAGGGTTTGCAGGTCACACTTATGCATACACCCAAACTTACTCATAGCAGACCAGTTTAGCATCACAGCTCAGTCTAACATGCACATCTTTAGGGTGCTGGAGGAAAATCACAATACCTGGAGAAAAATCATGCAGATGGCATGCAAACCCAAGAATCAGCCTAAAGATTTTGGAATAAACATTTTTTTTTTCTATACAAGTGGCAGTGGTCTCCTTGTTGTTAGGAGCTGAACAGTTTGCACTTACTAATTCTGTTATACTTTTGTGTTATAGGGTAAAACTGAAGCAAACATCCCCTTTAATGTTTTATCCACAAAGAAATTTATTTGTGAAGTAACTTAAATCTATCTATTATTTATTAATACTATTAATTTACAAAAATATTGAGACTTAAGAAAACCTCTTCAAAGTTATAAGTACATTGTGCGCTAATGTTCTAGTTAAGTTTTATTGTTACTTCATTTAAGATGGAAATGTTGGTTGGTTTGTTCAGTTATAACTATAAATTACCTTTATTGATAATGGCTTCTGCTTCATTAACTACCCACCTAGGATCAAACCCCAGTAACGCCTGTTACTGCCTTGTGTTCTGAGGCTCGCGAGGCTGCCCAAAAGCTGTTGAATCACTATGTGAAAGTCCAAGGCCTCATCATCTCCCAGATGCTGCGCAAAAGTGTTGAGACACGTGATTGGATCAACACCATAGAGCCACGAAATGTGCGGGCTGTTATGAAGAGGGTTGTAGAGGATACAACCTCCATTGATGTGCAGGTGAGAATTACTCAAATATTATTATTTTAGTACTAAACACAATTAATGTAATTTTATGTGTAGAAAATCTACATTTCTTCTGCATTCCCAACCTCGGATTGACCAGTTTTTGGAATCTATGCTACCAGTAGTACACACATGGTTTTGCATTTGTATGATTTTTATAAGTTTATAGTCTATTTTCCAACTGCTTAAGTAGAAACTTTGTGATAACTGTATAGCTGTGCCCTGCAGTCATTCATTTCCTTGCAAAAGACAGACGGAGGGTATAGCAAGCTAGTTTTTAAAGGGGTTTTATATTACATAGCATACTGTATGCTAGGATATAAAAGTGGGGAAAAAAAGAACAATGAGTTGATATGAAAAATCAATTATCGCTTTAGTTTTGATGCAAAAAAAAAAAAAATCAAGTATAAACCTATAGCACTTTTTTTTCTTAGGTCTGTAGACATATCTTTATATTATAAGCTGGTGTTGGGTGTTTAAGTTTCAGAAGAAAAATATGCATCCTAATGCAGACCATACCAATCTAATTTACTTTCCAGACATGTAAATCTTTCAGATCTTTCCTTTTCTAGGGTAGCAAATAACATTTGGGAATGCAATATGCTAGAAGTAAAGCACAAAGTGTTTATAATGACAAATAACTACAGAATAAATAATGCTGTATAATTCCATTTACTATATGTTTCTATTTTGTGGGTGATTCAATATTTTTATATTGATATCAAGGGATTTATTTCTGCAGTCATGCAATGTTATAATAAAGACAAATTGCTCTGGAACTTCAGCTTTTTACAAGTAACTACTAGTGTCTGCATCTTTTCTCCACAAATAGCAATATGTTAAAGATGAATCTCACCATATTCTTTAAAAATGAAATGCCATTTTAAATAAAGATTATCTATTCTTTTTATAAAACACTTGCCATTGTGAGGATCTTGTTGGCAATCAATTTTGTCTATATAAGGTAGGCCCAGATTTTCCTTTCTCCAGCAGCTGCCTTTAACTTCTCCCAGAGGACTCTCAGACCAGATATAATCTCACTGTTCCTCCAAGGTCTCTTTCATGGATGTAACCTGGTAGATCTGCAATGAGAAGTCACAAGCGAAATCGAACACACACATACACACACACACCCCCCCCCCCCCCAAAATAATTTAGAGATGTCAGTTGACTTCTTTTGTTTTAAATGCACATTAAATACAGTACACATTTTCCCCAAATTGCTAAGCTTCTGAACCCATCAATAGATGGAGATGGGGATAATTGGGTCATATTCAGAAAGCCATTTGAGAAAGTAAGGACACACTCAATTTTATGGTTTTACATTTGAGGATAAAACTAACAATCACTGAGTCCTTCTGAATGAATAAATTAGATAAACCTAAACTTAGGTGACAAATAAGACATGTTCTTTAAGCAGGCAACCATACATGTTTTAAGAAATCACTACATGTCATAATATTATTGGTTATCTACTAGATAAGTAATGCAGAAACAGTGACACAGGTTATTTGTATCTAGATTGTTATATCTTAGATAATTAGATTTTGGTCTTATTGTGTTTCAGATTATAATTTTAGGGATCTGTGGCAGAATAAGTATCCCTTTTTAATGTCTGAATATGACAGTTCTGCTCCTAGTATATTTTTGTAGCTAGTACACACATGTATTGAACCTGAGCTGCAAATCACAAGGACAAGAAGACAAATGCAAGGGGAATCGGTAATATTTTGAATAATGTGTAACTCTGAGCTGATTTTTTTTATGATTCAGGTAGGACTGCTGTTTGAGGAAGGTGTGCGAAAAGCCCACAGCAGTGATTCCAGCAAGAGGACTTTTTCTGTTTACAGTAGCTCTCGTCAGCAGGCTCGATATGCACCCAGCTATACACCAAGGTAAGCTGTCAGCTCATAGTGAGATATTTTTATCATTCCAGATTTTTGCAGTTCCCTGCAGTTTTTTTCTGTAGTGTATAATATATTGTGTGTATGTATGATATATATTGGGGGGGGGGGGGGGGGTTAGGAGCACACACTGATACAGCGCATTGCAGCACCAACCACATGATGAGCCAACTCTATATTCCAGATTGGGACCCTAGTATAGCCATGCAATGGGTGATACCTCAGCACCACACCAGTTCAGATGGAATGGAACCAGTATGAGGTTTTTATTGGTGGCCGGAGTGCCAATTCTGTCACCAACCCCCAGGTTTTTCCCTGCAGGTTGGAGGGCCTGCTTGCAGGGCTGGATGCAGATTAATGTCATATCCAGGAAGAGCAATTGCAGGTTAAGGGCCTTGGTCAAGGGCCCACCATATGGTGAATAAGTATTTATGCGGATAAAGGACACCCCATTAATCCACAAAGAAATAGCTTAAAAAAAAGGAAATAGAGGGTTTTGGAATGGCCAAGTCATAGCCCTAATTTGAACTTCATCAAGATGATAAGGGGCGTTTGAATGGGACTGTGCATGTAAGACACCTCCCAAACATCACTGAGTATTCTGAATGGGAAAATGTCAGAGTCTGGTAAACAGTTGTGGGAAATCCTACTTGAGGTAGTTTCTGCCAAAAGAAGCAATACAAGCTTTTTACTTTTATCCATAGACAAAAATTGCATATCTGTTCATTTTTAAATGAGTTACATTTTCTTTGTTTTTTCCACAATTACATCCTTTATCTTAATATGTCCACATAAGGTAAAATAGAAAAAACATTTCATGGGGTGTTTCACAAATGAAGGCATGGTACAGAACAGGCTGTGACAATGCGGGTTCTCTTCCATGCTCTTATCTTCTGTTCGGGAACACTGAACCCAACACCGTCGATAATGTCACCGAGATGAGCTGACAAATAGGGACAAATCTCTCAAGGCCAGGGGATATTCCATAAAGTGCTTTTATTTAAAACAATACTCAGTTCAAAAAATGCAAAAGTGCAGAGTCAAAGTTCAATAAATAAATCCATAAAATCAAGTGTCCAGTGGGGTTAAAATCAACAATAAATAAATCCTTTAACACTAGAATTACCAGAGCCTACGAAAAAACTCATAGATCCGTCCCACCTTAAATCGCTTCTTAAAACCGCTCTCACCTCTCCGCCAGCCTCCTTTGTCCTGTAAATGTGCCGATAAAAACAAACTGCAAGCAGCCGGCTATTCCATCCCCCCACCGACTCAGAACGTGCACGAACTTCTCCGAGCTCATGCCTTGATTATCTGGGAGTGAAGTGGAGTTTTAGAGTGGAAATAATAGATTGTTATTTGGAACACACGCATTTCATGTGTGTTCCGTTTCTACAGTAATCTGTGTAAACACAATGTTAAAACAGAAACTTTTTCATATTTTAGTAATAAATGTCACAAAATGTAGACATAAACTATAAAATGTGTGAAGTCTGACAGCCAAAGAGCAAATACACTTTCATAAAAGGTTCAGGACTTTTACAACAGCTTCCGTGGCGTACTGGTAAGATTTTGTCACTTAGAGCACAGCAGACTTGCTGTACCTCAAGAGATCCGAGTTCGAATCTCTGCTAGGGAGAAAATTTATTTTCTTTTATTTTTAACCTTCGCTGTTCTGCCTGCCTGAACTCCCTGTCTATCTATATAGTAATAACAGTAATTTTATTATTATATAGGAGCTTCCCTGTCCGCCTATCATATAGTGCCTTTCCTTCCTACCTATCTATATATCTATCCCCTTAGCTGTTTTTTATATATATATTATACAATGCCTTCCCTGTTTATTTATATATCTAGTGCCTTCTCTGCCTGTCTGTCTGTCTGATTGCATATAGCGCTGAACTTACTGCTCTGTACTATTTTGTCTTCTGCATGTCCTGGAGTACAAAAGAAACACCACCATACAGCAACATGTGCGAACTGGCAAGATCGGGGAAAAAACACGCGGTCACTGATTACAAACCGCAAGATGAATGAAAGAGACAATATATGTAAAAACATCATCGCACTAATGCAATATTATTTGAAAACAAACAGCGTCAGATCGGGCGCATATTCAAACCCGATCTGACGCTGTTCGTTTTCAAATAATATTGCATGTACTGTGCGTTGAAACTACTGCACTGAATAAGCAGACTCCTTCTGTAACAGCGTCAGCGTGTATTCAAACCCGATCTGACGCTCTTCTTTTTCAAATAATATTGCATGTATTGAACTATTTTAGAATAAAAACATACATTTGATTTCAGTCAGTCTGTAAGAGCCAGTGTAAATGCATGATAATTATAAAGGTTAGCTTTTTTTTAATTCAGTTCCATTCTCTCAGTCGCGTCCTCAATTCCACCCGCGCTATAACTCAAATGTGATTTATTTGGAGACGCGATATAGCTCGAATGTGATTTATTTGGAGATGCGCTATACTCGAATGTTATTTGTATAGGGAAGAAAGTACAATGTCAGGTGCTCATTCAGTGTAATAGGAACCATAGCACAGAGAAATGTGTACACTGCAACAAGTACACATGTCGTGAATGTAGGAAGGGTGTGTGGGAATTGTTAATATTTGAATGTGATGATTTTATATAGCACGGATCGGAAATCAGCAGTTCTTAGCATTGCACCACGCAAGCTGTCGTATCAACCGCCTACTGTAACTTGCTTTATTTTTTCTTCACGTATAGTCTAGAATAAAAGTGCACTTGTTTTGTTATTCTTGTACACCAACATATGTTCCTATGTTTGAGCGAGACGGGCATGCTCAAAAAAATAGACGTGTAATGCCACGAAAAGTGCACGCAGGCTCTTCAGTTCGCAAGCATTGGTACGAGAATGCAGTCACAAATACGCTGCAGAGCTATAGCGCATCTTTATATGAAAACAGCATTCTCAATTTTGGGGGGGTGGGGGGGTGTTAGGGAAGGATCCTGAACACGACTGAGGGAATGAAAAGTGAATAAAAAAAAACTAACCTTTACAAGTATCATGAATTACACCGGCTGTTACACACTGAAATCAAATGTATGTTTTTATTATAAAATAGTCAGAATAACAGCAGTTTACGTCTCAAAACTGAATCGCGCGGGATCGAACTCATGACCTTTTGAATACTAGTCAGTGGCTGATACCATTATGCTACCGTGGCAGTTGTAGTAAGTATGTGTCAATGTGGCATGCAAAGGTGGCTTTTTTCTGCAGTTATATTTTTGAATAAAAGCATACTTGTTCTGTTATATTTGTACCTTTTGTAAATGTGTTTGATATTTGGACTTCAGGCTTCATACATTATATAGTTTATGCTTACATTTTGTCATTTACTACTACAATATGAAAAAGTTTCTGTTTTAAAAATGTGTTTACACGGATTACTGTAGAAACAGAACACACGTGAAATGCGTGTATTCCAAATAATGATCTATTATTTCCACTCTAAAACTCCACTTCACTCCCAGATAATCAAGGCATGAGCTGGGAGAAGTTTGTGCACGTTCTAAGTCGTTGGGGGGATGGAATAGCCGGCTACTTGCAGCTTTTCTTTTATCAGCACATTTAGATTAACAAAAGACACTGGCGGAGAGGTGAGAACGGTTTTAAGAAGCGATTTAAGGTGGGACGGACCTACGAGTTTTTTCGTAGGCTCTGGTAATTCTAGTGTTAAAACGCAAGGTTAATATATGCAGCAATTAAAACGCAGTCTCTTTCTCTCCGTTTACTCTCCAGCCCACCTCTGTCTCTTTCTCCCTGGCTCTCCATTACTCGCGGCCAGCGAAGACCAACAACCACGAGCTCCTTCAGTTAACCTCCGACTTGGCCTCCATCAGGAAGTCACTGCCAGTCCGCCGAGGTCAACTCTCCTCCCTTGATCCTTCGCGCACCCGCAGTCGCTCCTCAGATCCTTCGGGAGGGCACCTCTCCTGCTCACCCCACTCACTGGTACATTCAGTGGGGCGAACTAGCCCCTAGAGTGCAATAGAATAACGCTCCTTCGCAGGACCCCAGCTCATGGCGTTTCCACTTTCCAGGTGGCCGGCTCGTCACCACCTGACTGCTGTTTTCCGACCTCTTACTGCATCCGCTTCTCTCTCTCTATCAACCTTTTGCCTTTCTCTCTCTTTCTCTCCGATTTTATCCCCCTCTCTGGTGTACCTTCGTTTATATATACACATATACCCCTCTACCTCCGTGGGTACAGCGTCTTAATTATACGACCGCAGGAAGTCAATGAGGCAAGTGAACGACCGCACCCGCACGTGCAGGTGCGACTCGCTCCAATCACCTCATTAACTCCCCGCAGTCGTACAATCGCGCCCATGGAGAACGACATGGCTATACGGATTTTAAAAAAACCTGACTTTTTTTCGAAAGCCGCGAACCCGCTATACCACACAGGCCCCAATGTGGCTCTGAAAGAGAGGGTGTTTTTTTTTTAAATGGCGGTTCTTGCATCTGCAGTGAACAAGTAAGTTGAAGGACAATAGGCAAAGGACACCAGAGCAGTAGTGGCAGGTTATAGACTGAAGGTGTATACTGTTTCCCCAGGATGCTAGCAAACACATGTCACATCAAGTCAGATGCTCAATACATACAGAGGGATAAGCCATACAGGATTTGAAGAAGTCTGGAATACCTCTTGGCTGTTAGCAGGAAGCACGTATACCTCTATTGAAAGGAATAGGGATGTGTTATCTTTTTAGGCAGACAACCCAGAAGTTTCTTAAGAGACCTGACCTTTTAAGGGCTGCATCGAACTCAGGGCTTCAGAGACACAAGGGGTATTAAAAGGAATCTTTTAAACTAGCCGACGCCCGCCATAGCATACGGCGGTGTAAGAATAGGAACGGAAAACGGTGAGAAAGGAATTCAGAAATCAAGAAGAAAGAAATATTTCTTGAAAGACCCAGTTGTGAATAGGTGTTTTGCTGGAGACGATTTGTGTCAAGAAATAACCCACTGATAGGAACAGGCAGTTGCCGGATCCCGGAATAGAGATGACGTTGTACAAAAACCCGTCGACAAAGAAGATACTGCCGTTCATTTTATAACAAAGGCTTAGGAAACAACCGTCACAGTATAACGAAAATAGCAAGGAACGAAACCAATGCCAATGGTCGAGAGCATAGACATATATAGATAGACGCCGCGTTCACTGTGTTGCCCAGTCGACACGATACGTCAGCACGCCCCCGCTATTGCGAGTGGCAAAAGTGCCATTTAAACTAATACAGGTAGATGTGGAAACTAGATTTTCTAAAGAAAAAACAATAACGTTTAAAACAGTATTATTTACATACAACAGATTTTGGCAAATCGTTTACATGCAATTATTTATATCCATTTATACACTAATAATGGCATCTATTAAATTATTATTATTATTAAATAATTCCTCCCATATAAGTAACATCTCGGACTGCCTTCTTCCATCTCTGAAATATTTCTAGACTTCATCCTGTTCTTACGCAACTGAAGTATTGGTTAATGCCCTAGTCACCTCACGTATTGATTACTGTAATGCTTTTCTAACTGGCATCCCACAAAAACGTATCCATCGCTTACAACTTATTCAAAATTCTGCTGCCAGGATAATAACCTGCTGTTCCAAATCTACTGAACATATTACACCTACTCTCTCTCAACTTCATTTGCTCCCTGTCAAGTTGTGAATAGGTGTTTTGCTAGAGACAACAGTTGCCGGATCCCGGAATAGAGATAAAGTTGTACAAAAACCCGTCGACACAGAAGATACTGTCGTTCATTTTATAACAAAGGCTTAGGAAACAGCCGTCGCAGTATAACGAAAATAGCAAGGTGTATGGGAGGCCACAGGCAGCGTGGGGAAGGGATTGGAAGAGGACGAATAGGAATCGAGAAATGCCATGTCGGCTGTGTGTGGGCGGAACCGGTTTTGAAGAGGAGCTGCAGGCAGCGTGGGGAAGGGTTTGGAAGAGGACGAATAGGAATCGAGAAATGCCGTGTCGGCTGCGTGTGGATGGGACCGCTTTTGAAGTGGAAGCAGGATGAACCAGAAGAGAAATATATATAAGAGAATATATATAAGAGATGAAGAAGTGCAACCACTGACCCAATGAAATGATTTTGGAGTTTAGGCAAATGTGTCCCTAACGTAATTTTTAGTAAAACTAAAGACAAAGGATGGAGACCTGTATGGCAGGCTGAATAGAAGCATCAGCTAGTTATTTTCCGATTCTATTTCTTCCCTCTTTTGTGTTTAATAAAGTGATTTTTTGGACCTCATTGAACTTTATAATACATGAGAAAGCTTGAACCTACCTACTATTCTTCACGAGTGGTACTGTGGTATAGTTGCTGCCTTGCAATAAGGAAACCTGTGTTTGCATCTCTGGTCCTTCCAGTGTCTGTTTGGGTTTCCTCCTACTGTCCAAAGACATACAAGTTAGATGAATTGGCAATGCTAATTTGGTCCTAGTGTATGTTTGGGTTGAGTGCGAGTGTGTTCACCTTGCAAAGGACTGGAGCCTTGTCTAGGGTTTTTCCTGCTTTGTGCTCTATACTTGCTGGGATAGCTTAAGTATCATAAAAAGATTATTGTATTGTCTAGGTAGGTTACATTGTAGACATAATGTGGCTGAAGCAGTGTACAACTAGGTGCTATAAAGGTAATCCTGTGTCCCTTTTAGAGTGTCTACTTATCCAGACTTCTTATCTGTATATTAATGCCTTCCTAAAGAAGTAGACTTCTTAAAAATGACATTGTCCATTTAAGTGAAAGTTGAGAAAAATCTACAAAACCAGGTTAGTTAATCTTTCATTTTTAACATATTAATCCTTCTAGGCACTTAATAGTACATTTAGTTTTAGCTATAGATTTAAATATAATGTTTATATTCAGACATTCTTCCATTCTCTAAACTAATCATACCATGCCTTGGTTCAGTGCACCCATAAACACTGGTACAATTTAGACACTCTAGTTGAGCGGATACTATAGCATTGGGCTGTTTTAAGAGATACTTGAATGTAGAGAAGAGCCAAGCAAAATGACACCTTTTATTGGCTAACTAAAAAGATTACAATATGCAAGCTTTCGAGGCAACTCAGGCCCTTTCTTCAGGCAAGATGTAATGTAATGATTAAATATTGTAATCTTTTTAGTTAGCCAATAAAAGGTGTCATTTTGCTTG
>JANRMT010062796.1:11361948-11382605 GCA_026402145.1 Polypterus bichir lapradei | reverse complement strand
ATATTGTAATCTTTTTAGTTAGCCAATAAAAGGTGTCATTTTGCTTGGCTCTTCTCTACATTCATAATGGCTAACACGGTACAACACCCTAGTACTAAAGAGATACTTGAGGAAGCCTAAACAAACAGAGATGAAAAGCAAATACCATATATAGAGCACAACTTAAAATCTAAACTAGTTTAACTACTGAACAGCAGCAGAAAAGCCTATGTTGCTCATTTTTAATGTCATCTAAATATAAATACAAGATATGTTTTACATACAAAGATAATGTCATTTAAAGTGAAATTCACTTTCCATCCATTCACTTTGTATGAATTTATCTGTTTCCCTGTGTCTATATGAATCTTCTTCTGGTACTCTATTTTTCCCTCCACATTCCCAAGACAAGCCACTTAAATTAATTGGCATCTATATATTTGTCCAGTATTAGTGATTCCAAGTGTGTATCTTATAATTTAATAGCAATGCTTGCAGTGTTGGCTCCTAATTTGTGCTCAGTTCTGCCAGCTCTCCAAAGACATTTAAATTTAAGAAATGAGTAAAAAAAAGAAACTTTTTTTTTTTTTTTTTTAAAGTACAGCATATGTAATTTCAAAATAATTCTTAATTCTTCATATAAGCACTTTAGTCAGTATAGTAGATTAACTGGTATCTCCTCTCTTGAGTATAGTGCTCCTATGGACACCAATCTGTTAAGCAACATCCAGAAGCTGTTCTCTGAGAGAATTGACATTTTTAGTCCTGTGGAGTTCAACAAGGTAATCGTATATCTTTATTATATTTTTTATTTTATTATTATTGTACCTTTGCTTCAGTTTTTTTAATATACAGTGTATGATAATCATTTTTAAACCAGCTTATCCAGTTCAGGGTTGGAGTGAGCCATTGCTTATCCCAGTAGCACCACCGTGCAAGGTTCTATTCCATTTCAGGACACTCTGCCGCTTACACATACACATTAGTCACTCGTATAAGGTCAATTTACAGTTTCCATTTAACTTTACTTGCACACCTTTGTAATTTGGGAATCCTGCTCTATAGAATAGTATTAAAGTTGGGAACATAAACTAGAACTCTAAGATCCATAAATAAATATAAACTGTGAATTTGCAAGTAACTGCTCTATACAGTGGAGTATGAAATGAATCATTATGATATGATTACAAATTTAAAGCATTAAGTTATTGGAAAGCTTGTTATTTGTATAGGCAAAACATGATATAACAATAAAGATTTGTGTTAATTTATGTCCTCGATATGTAAGTAGCAAAATTAAATGTAAATAATCATATGTTCCTGACAACATATCCAGTGGTGGGGTTTGCTACTTTGGAATTTGATTATTAAAAATAAACTTTCCCCACTTGTAAATGCACATGTAGTAATCAATGTGAACAGGACTTGACGTGGGATTATAAGATTGAAACAACAAAATAAATAAATAAATATATGTATATATATATATTTATATTTTTAAAACTCTGCAGTAGATGCTATTTTAATCTCACCTGTCTTTAAAAACAAACAATCCTAGATTTTTTTTTTGTCTTGTACAGTAGACACTATAGGTCTTTATGAAAATGTAGCAGATTTTCATCTTACATTTAAGCAAATCCAGATAATTTGTTATTAAAAAAATAAATACAACATCATGTTAGGAGGTAGGAAATAGTGATAACATTTGATATTACCTCTTAACACTCTAACTGCAGTGAATTGCAACACAGGAATGACAGAAAAAAATATTTTGAGGAGTGAGCTTAGAACTAGCCTACTTAAAACTGTATACATTTGGACAGATGAGATTACAAACGATTGCGTTCTTCATGCACTTCATTAAAATTCCCAGTGATCATCCCAAAATTTTGCACTATATCTTTTTTAGGCAAAAAGGCAGCATGAAAAAAGAAACGCAAGTTTTATTGTTTCAAATTAATAGTACCTATACGCAATTAATTTGCAGATGGCCTGGATAAAAAAGACAAAATGTATGAGTTATAAAAATACAACTAATACAGCCAATACTCCAACTCATTTTATTTATTTAATTCTAAGATTACATTGTATAACTTTTTATTAATGGATAATGTGATAGGGTTTGTTAAACATTTTTATGGCCAGTATTTTGCTGTTCCTACTGATTTCTGGTGTAATCCTTAGTTTATTGTTCAAGTGTTCCTTTTAAAAATGGTTTCATTTGAGTAGTGGGTGTAGCTTTAGAATATATTTCTAGGCATTTTCCAAGCTACGAATTGTATAATTGATTCTGGACTCCCATGTACAGTATGTAATAATGGTTTAATTGGCCTATAAACCATGCAATTGTTTTTGGGAAGCTGTAGCTTAACATCAGACCTTTAAATGCAAAAATCTGTTAAAACCATTTGCCTCCCTTGCTTATATTTATGACTTCTTGAGTCATATTTGGTTATGAAGCCTCTGTCATTTTTTACAAAGCATTTGAAATTGAGCACTTATAGGTAGAAGGGAATGTAAAACAGTTTAAGAAATACTGATTTAGACTCTTTTGCACTGTTACCTCTTTAGGTGTCTGTATTGACTGGCATTATCAAGATCAGTTTGAAGACCTTCCTTGAATGTGTTCGGCTGCGCACCTTTGGACGTTATGGTTTGCAGCAAATACAGGTTGACTGTTACTACCTGCAGCTCTACTTGTGGCGTTTTGTGTCAGATGAGAATCTTGTTCACTTCCTGTTGGATGAGATTGTTGGGAGTAGTGCCCACCGCTGTCTGGATCCCTCCCCAATGGAGCAAAGCGTCATTGAAGTCATATGTGAACGGGGTTAAATTAAGGCTGGACATTACTGGCATGGAAAAAAAAATAGAGGGGACAATTTATTTAATTTATAAGAACTGAGTGTTGCACATAATGTTAAAAAAGTCATAATGAAGCAAATGGTATTTGTCCATTGGTTACAAAAAGATCATATACTGTGAATATCTTTTTTAACCCATTTTTGTCCATGGGGAAAAAAAAAAACATTGCAGGACTACCAAAAAGTAATGAAGACTTTATGTATCCTTTGTAAAATTTCATTGTGGACATCCAGAAATTATTAAATAGAATTGATTGTGTGAAAGTGGACTATAATTAAGAAAATGTTAAGCTGCTTCTTTAAAATTAAAAGTAGAGCAAAACAGGTAAATTAACTCAATTGCCCAAGCTGTACCTAAATTTGCATGATGCTATTTAAAACTTTAAATAGTACAGTTGCCTTTAAAATGGTTAAAAATTGATTTCATAGAGGGACCCAGTGGTTGAGCAAGTCTGGAATGTCATAGGTACAGCTGAATTGCAAACAACAGTTTTAAACAAATATTTAAAATTCTCGTACATCATGGTGCTGGAAAGTGAAGGCCTCACTACTGGTTACAGGTTTACATTTTTTATGTCTCAGAATTGTTGTTAGTACCATTATTGTGTTTTAAATTAAATTAAAGAGTAAGCATACCATGTTCAGACAGTTAAGTTCAGTTTTGGGGTGAAGATAAATGCAGCTATTTCACCAAAATATTTCTGAAATTTTTTTTTTTTTTACTTAAATGGCAAATTATGCATCATTTCAGTCCCCTGTATAAAATGAATTAAGAACATTATTGTAAATACAAGGTTTTTGGTTCAACCCCCACCTCACATTTCAACAAATCAACTAACCTGCATGTGCTTATAAATATATAAATGTCTTGGAGAATGGATGGGTAAGAACTATACTGTACAATACTTATTAAATAATTTTGTTATGCTTGTTATAAAATGTGCCTTATAAAAGTCAATTACTTATGTGTTTGAGTAGAAGATTCTGTAGTTTGTAAAGTTACTGGTAAATATGTTTGATTTACAATGAAACCTTGAAATACTGGTTACAAGTATATTATGCCTAATACTACACTGACTGTGCATGTCTATATTGCACGGATTTATTAGATTTGAGTACAAGGCCATTGGCAAAGCAGATTTGTATGTTATTCCTGGAGAACATCATTATTTTAAAGGCATATTTCATGGCAAGTTTCTTAAACTTGAAAAGTTGAATTTGCCATTTTTCAAACATTTTGTATTTTATGCATTAAGCAGGCAAGTCATTTGTAATATGAAGGGACATGATTAGTGTCACTTCTGTTTATAATTAAATGTACCTTTAGCCCAGGAAGCAAATTGTTTACTATGTATACAAATTATTTACTATGTATATGTTAGGGTGATGAATAAAATAAAAACCTGTTATTTGTACACTAATGAACACATTATATATTGTAAAATAAAGCTTGATTGTGAAAGATTAGCATTGTGAACTGTGGAGTAAAACAGGAAACATACAGTATATTTCAAAGCTGGCCCTTTTTATTTATTTATATATATATTATTTTGCCCAGCAATGGGTGTCAGAACTACTATGTAACTAAGTGCATTTCTTATGCAATCCTTGTTGTGTTTTTTTTTTTGTTTTTTTTTTTGTTATCAACGGCTAATGTTTTTGGCAGGAAGTATCATACAGTGGTTACGGCATTGGACCTGTTCCTATCTTGGAGCATGACACAGGCTTCTCTGCAACCCACTTTGGTGCCCCGGCCCCACAGCCTGCCACAAATGTCTATGCAACCCTCTCTGTGGTTCCACTCCCAGTGCATAGTAATGTTAATCACTCAAATCAGCTCTGATGTTCCATGGAAAGTTCCACCCAAGATTTCAAATGCTCAGCAATTCTCCCCTTACTGTCAGTTCTCCATAGCTTATTTTTTCCCAGTGAACTGCCTGTTCCACACTTGCTTGTTTCAGGGTTACTAGGTACTTCAGTCAAAATCCAATTCAGTCAGGCAATTTCCTCTCAATTTGGGTATATTCCCCCAATTCTGAAAAACTAAAACTCAAGTATTTAGTATTTTACATGTCAAATATAGACTAGTTCAAAAACATTGACACTTGAACAAGCAAATTATAACTAGTGCAGACAACAGTTGTACTAAAATTTAAAATTACTCTTACGAAAAATCACTTCCAACGTTCATGTGCTCTATTGCATAAGATTTGGAAAAAAAGTGCCAAGTTTTTGGTCTACATGGAGAATATTCACAAATGATAGGTGCCTTTTGTTATCCAAAACAAGTTAAAAAATGTCACTTGATAAGCAATTATGCTAATGAAAAAACTCTGTGAATGTATTATATAGAGATATTAAAGTTAAACTTTCTGCATGGGACTCGCTCATAGGACGCATTCCAAAGATTTGCATGTTAGGTGGAGTGGAATTGTTAAATTTGTCAAGGTATGTGTGCACACGTGGATGTGAGTGAGTGTGTGTGTTTGTGTTCACTGTGCTGGCGCTCTGCTTAGGGACTGTTCCTGCTTTGTGCCTAGTGATTGCTGGAATAGGCTAAAGGTGCCCCGTGACCATCCCCTGGATAAGTAAGTTAGAAAGATTGATGGATGGAAATTGCACTCTTAAATATGCAAAATAAATATTAAATATTCTGTGCTGTGATATGAACAGAAAGTTTCATTTGAAAATTAGTAACTCATGATAGTGTTTATCCCAAAATATAATAATAATAATTCATTACATTTATATAGCACTTTTCTCAGTACTCAAAGCGCTATCCACACAGGGAGGAACCGGGACGCGAACCCACAATCTTCCACAGTCTCCTTACTGCAAAGCAGCAGCACTACCACTGTGCCACCTAATAATAATTACAGTTTCATTTACTGGCCAAAACCTTTTAGTAAAGCAAATGTAACCAATCAAATAATAGAGACTACCTATAAAGGCTTGTTCTATAGTTCATTTACTGCTGAATTTCTGGCTGCAGCTTGATGCTTTGGAAGTTATTACACATAGTGATTGCTATATTTAAATATAATCAAAAGATTCAATTACAAACTAAGCAAAACCTGCAAAATTAACAGCACAACTTTACAGAACTCTCCAAGCTCATATCAAGCCCTTCATTTGCTTAAAATAAAAGCTTAGCTGTAACTCTGAACCTTGTTAGTACAATTAACAGGAGGAGAAAAAAAAAATATCGGATAAGCATGCCACTGTCAGATGGCTGTATATCCCAGACAACTCTGACTACCAACCAATTATACCGGAGCTTCAGGATGAGTGGGTGGAGCAATGACAGGTGTCTGCTGCAAGGTTCAGTATGGTGGTTACTGCTGACGTTCATTGCTTATTTCGGTGTGGAGAAAATATTGAAGGTATGAAATCCTGTTTCCATAGGAAAGTAATTCACATTAAAAATTTTTCCCTTAAGAATTTCACCATATTATTTTTTTGCACCCCCAATAATTCTCTCCTGTGAAACACTGATTTGCGGGCGGGCCCCCCCCGACTTGGCTGGTTTGTGCAGTCTACCCTGGAGGTTTTCAGCCCTTCAGGTTTCTGGATGCCAATATCTGCATATATAGCATTCCTACTAGCCCTGCACTGCTGACCGCCATCTTGCAACAGAGTTTTATAATGTAGCAGTGCAGGTTTACCAATTATCATTATTCAGTGTTTACAATTTTCATTTGTTTATGCTGTTTATTCAAATAAAGCACAGGGAGATTCACTCGAAAAAGGCCCTGAATATTCTGTAATAACTCTTGCTAGGACAAAGCAATCTGAACGAAACAACGTGCAATGTGTTCGTCAGTATATGGCGCTTCCCCTTCGTCGGAGCGATGAGGTAGGTGACGGACAGCCGTCACAACGTTTAACCTCCATGTGCAACTTCTGGGTGCATACCGTCCATACCCC
Organism: Polypterus bichir lapradei; assembly: GCA_026402145.1. Taxonomy (NCBI): domain Eukaryota; kingdom Metazoa; phylum Chordata; class Cladistia; order Polypteriformes; family Polypteridae; genus Polypterus; species Polypterus bichir. The sequence continues at coordinate 11,375,838 of JANRMT010062796.1, read as the reverse complement.
TTCACTCGGTCACTCAACTTCTCATCAGGATGGTGGAGTACAGTATTGAGCAGAGCGTCTTCATGGTGTAAACCTATTGGGTCACCAATTTGTTTAAGTGATGTCAGAATCAACTGGATGATCGTGAGTTAATTTAAGGTTACTTCCAGCAAAATGGAGCAATGTGTCACACATCAGTAAGGAGCATGGCAGAAATTGAGTCCTTCTTTGGCAATAGGGTAATTTCAAAGGGGCTTTGGCCACCACGGTCACTGGATCTGACACCACCAGACTTCTTCCTTTGGGGTATGCTCAAAGGAAAAGTCTACTGGAACAAGCCTCACACTGTGGAAGATATAAAGGAAAACATCCAACGTGAAATTGCTGCTATTCCCCCGAGGCGCCTGCAAATACGTTCAGGAACATGGAGTGCTGCGTTGAAACAGAAAATGGAAACCTCTTCCAGCATTGCATGTAATGCAATCGATTACACATACGTCAAGGTATATAGTGTAGTTTTTTGGTTCAGATTGCTTCATCCTACCGGGAGTTACAACATAATATTCGGGGCCTCTTTCAAGTGAATTCTCCCTGTATTTCTTGTTGTGTTTTTCATCAGTTGTATGTAGTCCTCGATTAAAGTCTAAACTAAATAAATGGACTGAAAAGATTCCTCTTGAAGAGTGATATTTATAAAGGTATGTAAGCAACAATGGTATGTACAGTACTGTATGAATACCTGTAGTTTCCATATGTTTTTTTCTCCATTTTACTCTTAATTGATATTAAAGAATCTTATTCAGGCGCAGTTGGTGGTAGTGTGAAGTATTTTGTTTATGTTTTATTCTCTTTCTGAGAAACTGTAGTTAAATATACTGCTTGATGAAGACTGATGTGTGAATTCAGTTCATAAATATTTCAATCTGATAAAAAATGGACTTGATTCTATTTTGAATAATTTAATGTACAGTTTATTATTTGAATAATTGGTTTATATTATTTGTTCAGTAACAGTATTTTTAAACCCATCTATTTTAATTAAGCAGGTGTGAGAATGCAGTGTTTTTTATGTTTGTGCAATTTTAGACTTTGCATTCCCAAGTCAGAGTCTACAGGTCATAAGACTGTTTATGTACAAGAGCAATTACTAAAGCAAATAAATACTGTATCTAGGTTATACTGCAAAAAGTTTAGAATATAAATCAAAGGGATGTTATGTTTGAACTGTATAAAGCACTAATAAGACTATATCTGTATTAATCAGTGCAGTTTTGCTGACCATGATACAGGTATCCCTCAATTAACAATGGCTATCAAGGTGGGGAAAAAGTAAAAGGCAATAGAGTTACTGGAGAAGGTGAAAAATAATAGAGCAGTGTGAAAATGAGGAATCTGTGGTGTAACCACTAGGGGGTGCCACTGAGCCCCAAACCACAGACACTGCAATATCCATCACAATTACAGGTTCAAATAAATTATTTTTATTTGACAAAATACCTTCCACTTACAAGAAAAATGAACCATTCACATTTCCTCATTCCTCTTCCAAAAGGGAGTTGCCCACTGCCTCCAAACTCTGATTCAAAGTGAAGCAGTGGGCTTTCTTTTAAACTAAACTCAGGAACTGCTTCTAGTCTCCTGTCCAGGTCATCTGGAGCATTTCTGTGGAAACCAGGGCAGTCCTGTCCCAGCAACACACTCTGGCAGAATCCAAACACCCCAACTCCAACTCCCATGCCACCCTACAGGTGTCTTAATCTGGGCCAGCCTTGAAGAACACTGCCACCTGTCATGTGGGGGAATTAACTGCTCCTGGTAAGCCTGTTCACCCAGTCAATCCATTATGGCCTCTTGACTGGGTACGAATCCTTTATTTATCCTGGCCAGGATGCCTATTCTTCCTTCCTGGCACCTACAGTATCAACAACTGAACACTGAACAGTGCTGTCTGTTTACCCCTAGGTTCTGTGATCAACTGTCACCAGTTGTCTCCTACTCTGCTCCCATCTAATGCAATGGTTACAAAACCTGAAAACTTCACTTCTCAACAGCACAAACAAAAAAAACTGAAGTAGTGCCCAGTTTACAGCACATACCATTCATGATACAGTAAGTGCAGTTCATTTTATAATTCATGCTGCGCTTTTAATTTTAAATCTATATCAGCATTATTTAAACATGAATAATATTTGATGTCAGTGAAAAATATGCAACAAACACAAATTGTTGAGCACTGCATGTATGCATTCTAATTGTTACAATTAATCTAATACTGAGACAATGAGACAGCCAAGTATGATTGCATTTTTGACTTACAACAGCCACCTCCTAAGTGTAAGAATAATTGAACAAAAGAAACATAGCAGAGGACAGCAACCAAGTGCATGTCTGGACTGAATGGCATGTCCTGTTCTAAAAGTTAAGGAAATAAAACCTCTTAAGTCTGAAAACGTAAATGTCTGAAAACGTAAATACAGCTTCAATATTCTCAATACATACATGTGATCTATTCCAAGTTAAATTGTGAACCACATACTTGAGGATGCTTGTGGAAATTAAGAGAGAGTACATTTAATACTAAAACCAGGAAACAATTATTTACATTAAGTGCTGTGGGAATCTGGAACAAATCACCAATTTACAGTATGTAGTTGAAGAAGAAACACTGACAGTTTTGAAAAAGTCTTTGGATGAAATATTGTGCAAACATAGCCATTTTAATAGACTGAATGAGCTTGTCTTATCTGTCAAACTGCTTATGCTCTTATTAAATAAATATTGCACAGATCACATATCTTAGCTTTACATCACAATACATTCTCTTCATTTGTTCAAGTAAATTTTATGTAAGGCAGCATAGTAGCAGAATTAGTGACAGTTAGTGCTTCTTCCTCACAATTCCAGGGGAACAAGTTTGAATCAAACAGTGTCTACGTTGAGTTTACAGGTTCTTCTTTCTGTGTGTGTTTTTTTATGCTACAAAAATATGCTTGCCAGCCAAAGTGACTATGATGCCCCATCCCTGATTGGTTAAATTTAGCTCCCCCAACCCTAATGCTAACAAGGATGAGCAGATGGAATATTTTTACATCATAAACATTTAAAATTTGCAGATCTTACAGATTTTGCCCTTTACATCATTACTATTACTATTTAAAGTTATGTGTAATTAACTGCTAGTAATCATTAAACCTTTTTTTTTGGACCTCCTGTTGTATTCCAACTGCAGTTCACCAGTTCTTCATGTGCCAAAAAAAAAAAAAAAATAGACACGTAAAACTAGTATTCTTCCTTGGGTAAATTAAGGAATACATTTAGGCTTTAAACAATATGTCTGTGTTGCAAAAAACAATTGGGAATCTAGAAAGAAAGTGTGAAGAACAAACCTCCGTCACACAATATAATGATGCAACTTGCCTTCACACGGTTACCAAATTCGGGTCCTCTAATTTGTCAAAGGAAGTATGCTGTCACTCTGTGTTCCCATGTGTTTACGAGGTTTCCTGTCAGTCATAAATATACGGTCAGCACAAAATGTGCTTCTTTACATTCCCCTTTTCTGTACTCAAAGGGTACTTCTTTAGTATTTACTCAACAATAAGTTCCATACTGTATTGTGTAATAAAAAATGGAGCACTTTGGGTAAGATTGCAAATGTCTCCAGTTCTTAAACTGTACAATGTCAGTTTTCCTTACAAATGCTTTACTAGGCACAAGATAATAATAAGATAATAACAAATAACAAGGTAATAATTCTTTACATCTACTGTATATAACAGCACTTTTTTCACTACTCAGAGTGCTTCAGTGAGTGCAGAGCCACTTCAGCCACCACTAATGTGTATCATCCACCTCCAGCAGCCATTTTGCACCAGTATGCTCCCCACACATTAGCTGTTAGGTGGTGAGAGACAGGGCCAATTAGAGACAGGAAATTATTGGGGGCCAAAATGACAAAGCTGTGGTAGGCAGTTTAGCCAGGACATCAAGATATACCCTACTCTTTATGAAGGACGCCAGGGCATTTTTTATGACCACAGTGAGTCAGGACCTCAGTTTCACATCTCATATGAAGGACGGCACCATTTTTACAGCCCAGTGTCCCCATTACTGCATTGGGGAATTGGGATCCACATTTAGACCACTGGATAAACACCTCCTGCTGGCCTCACCAGTACCTCCTCCAGGAGCAGCTTAGGCTTCTTCTAGATGGTCTCCCATCCAAGTACTGGCCAGGCCCAAACATAGCTTCAGGTGGATGACCTGTTCTGAAGTGCATGAGGTATGGCTGCAGTATCAGTCGCCATTTAACTTCATTGTGTGATTCTAAATAGGTTAATTTACCTTACTGTTACTCTTTTGAATAGAAACCTTAACAACTTTTAAAATGTATCTAGATAAGATGTGAGACAAGCTGGCTGTTAGCTAACAAAAAGAGCTATCAACTTTATCAAACTTCTTATGTTCATGACATCACTTATATAAAATGTAAACATGTTGTATCTGTTGGGTACATAAGGTTGTTGTTCTCCAAAGTGGGTCCATCCATTATATGACCTGATTAGCTCATTTTAGAATGATGGGGCCCAGAGCCTATCCAAGCACTATCAGGCACAATGTAGGGATCAACTTTGGATGGAGTGCCAGTGTATGGTGGGACATGCTCATACCCAGACTCACATGTGTCATAAATTAAGCTAATGTGCATGTCTTTGGAATGTGGGCATGAATTACTTCCTATTGTTTTGGATAATATAAAGTGATGTAAACTCAGACAGTTGCTATATAAAGTGTATGGTTCATGCTCTAGATGTTCTGTACTTTAGTATCCTTGCATTTAATTAACCATTTTTCATGTTGCGGGGAGCCTGTGTCTGAAGCATTGGACACATGGCATGAATCAGCCCTGAATGGGAGGTCAGTCCATCACCTAGCCAATATTACCATCTATTCATCATTTTTCTCAACCTGCCATACACGTACAGGGTTGTAGGTAGTCGGTGACAATCCTGGTCACATGAAGTTCAAAGTAAAAACCAGAAGACAGTACATTATAGAGTGTACTCCTGTGCCCTCTTGCATTGGTCTAATTTAGACTTCCCATTCACTGAACTTTGCATGTTTTTGGATATGGAGAGAATTTAAACTATCTGGAGAAAATTCACATAGATGTGGAGAAGAAGTGACTTGGCTGGGATTTAAACCCAAGTGTCAGGAGCTGAAACACTCGGACATACAATTCAGAATTTCAATGTATTCTTTACACATGGCAATACTCCTAATATATCTAAGGAATGCCAATTAAAAACTAATTTTATTTTTTTTCTGTATCCTTTAGAGAAAAGTTAATGGAAGTATTAGTATTCAGTACTGTGAAGTTTCAACATTATACAGAAGACCCCATATTGCTTTAGAACATGCCCTTTAAGGCTGCTCATTTCAACCATGCTGGCCTGATATTTATATTGCAGTATAAACAGAACGCACCATCACAAGGCACTTTATAAATGAAACAGTCAGTGGGATAGAAATCTGCACTGGGGAACCCTTAATGAATTTCCAGCATATCATATTAACTGTTTGCCCATGAGTACCATGACCCTACTTAACAGTCTGAACCACAACACACTGCCCACAGGTAAGCATATAATCAGTGTTATCACCTGTACCACAGGTCTGTAGTGTCTTGTCCATCCCTCATTTTTCTCTTTGTCTAGTTTTAGGTGACACCCAATTTGTAAAAACCTGTACTATTAAAGAATTATGATAAAGTTATTGGCTGCAACATGTATTGGAAAGGAACAGAGTGCTCAAGGACTAGATCGACTGTCATCTGCAACTGTCTTGATCCCATAAGATTTTGAACCAGGGCTTCTTCAGTATGTGCCATTGTGTTTTTTTTTTCTGAGATTACCACAGTAAGTGTTTCAGAACAGTGAATGCTTTATATCTATTGTATGTGAAAAATTGCACACTTTCATTTTACTGTGGCTCACTAACCTTGTGATGCTATGTTCTTACTATTCACACTGAGCTTCCCTAAAGCAAAATAACCTGCCAGAATGGTGGATTCTGACAAGATGTCACAAAATGGAAATATGCTGTGACATCTGAAAACAAAATTGTTACAGCGCTCTAAGCCTGTACTTGGTGTATAGGAGAATTAAAAATTAATTGAATTTTAATGATATTTCAGCAAATGTTGATAAAAAAAAATGTTCATGCTTAAAATTGTTGTGTTGTAGTGGCATTTCCCACTAGTTTTAACCAGTTATGGGCAGATTAGCCAGCTTGAACGTCATTAGCTAGGTCCTTTTGAAATAACAAACATCACTCTTCACCTGGGATTTCCCCTTCACTTCCCCTATTTGGCAATAAATGTGCAGTGCACTAGAGAAAGGTAAGGGAGGAGCTAATGCAATGTCAGTGACATTTAAAAAAGCAAGCTGTCAGTTACTGTTTTCATGACTTCTTTAAGTTATACGGTGTCTTTGCATCTAATTATCTTGAACACTTCAGCATTGCCTGGACCATAGAGGTACTGTATAATTTATTTCTGCTTGTTCTATTCTGTGAGTGTGAAAGATTTATAAGCAATATTGGACGGTGTCATTACATTTGTATGTTGCTAGTGTGCAGCGTATTTTATATTTTGAATGCTCAGTGTTTACCTTATCAGAGGATACCAATTATGTTCATTTTCTTGTTTTCTATGGGAAAATTCATCCTAAGTGGTTTGGAATTACTTTATGCCAAAGGATCTCAAGTTCAGTCCTCGGGCCAACTGTGTCTGCAGGTTTTCTTCCCAGCCAATTTCTTTGTTTTCGTTTTTTTTTTTTTATCCTCATCCTCATTGTCCTTTATTTACGAATGGGCATATTAGTGGGTGTGATGCTGAAGTAGCCTTTCAGCATTCAGTGTAATTTATCCATCCATCCATTAATTATCCAACCCACTATATCCTAACTACAGGGTCACAGGGGTCTGCTGGAGCCAATCCCAGCCAACAAAGGGTGCCAGCCCACCGCAGGGCACACACACACACACACACTAGGGACAAATTAGGATCGCCAATGCACCTAACCTACATGTCTTTGGATTGTGGGAGGAAACCCATGCAGACACAGGGAGAACATGCAAACTCCACGCAGGGAGGTCCCGGGAAGCAAACCCGGGTCTCCTAACTGCGAGGCAGCAGCACTACCCAATGCGCCACTGTGCCACCCCAGTGTAATTTATGAAGATGCCTAATCTAATCATTATTAAGTGCCATTATTAAGATACAATTAAGGAGCAAGCACCAAAGAAAAAGGTGAATTAATATAAAAATAATAAGAGAGTTATGTGTTTAAACTTGTGAGAAAAATACTATTCCTAAATTTCTTATAAATTCAGTTTTCTGAGTACAGAATAGGAGAAGAATAAAAGAGGACAGGCTAATTAAACACTGAAGACAATTGGGAGTAAAATGACAAACTGGATTTTGAAACTAGCTAGAATAAAAATCTGCACCAATAGAGGACACCAAGCACTAAACGTAAGAACAGCTGCTTTATGTTGTTGTTGTTGCATATAGAAAGCAGGCATCATCTGGCTATGAGGATAGTAAAATTATTTAAAACACTAGCAATGTATTTTAATTAATATTACAATGACATGACAAGCTTAATTAGAACAGGTCTTAATTCAGGCAAAGCTGATAAGGAAAGTTAAAAAAAAAAAAGCATCTAGTCTGCAAAGAAAAGCTTGTTGATCTTTCATATGATGATACTGTATATTAGCTGTATGTGCACACTATGGATGGATTAGTTTCAAATAGTATCGGAATGGCTATGTCTATACTATCTGCTTTTGTTGTGAACTCTTGCCACGAGGAAGCACAAAAAAAGGAGCAGGCCTCCACAAACCCACACAAAAGGCTAGACTAATTGTGATTCATGTCTGGGTCCCAAGAACAGGCCTTACCAGAGGCAACCTAATCCCTTCACAAACAGCAGCCTTTCCACCTTGCTCAGGCCCAAAACGGGGCTAAGACTTTTAAAATATTCACAAAACGAGAAGAAGAAGAAGACGACAACGAAGAAGAAGAAGACTGTTAAAAACCTCCAACCTAAATATTTCTTAAAAAGATCAGAAAAAATGTAAAAACAAAAATAAAGCATACATAGTTTTGTCACTGAGACAAACCTAAAGAAAACAGATCCAATAGTCCTCAACCCAAGAATCAGTTTCTTAAAATAAAATACAAAATACAAAAGAACCCGCAAAAATAAAAGTGTAATGTACACAATCTCCTTAAATACCTGCTCGGGACTGTGTTCCAGCTGTCCCATTATTTGACCCCACCTGTTTGTGTTCCACATAAAGGAGACGGGGCCAACAACAAAAAAACATTACAATATAGACAATTAAATAAATAACACCATATTAAATAAGCAAAATAGACATAGAACAAAATCATAACTAATAACATGGTGTTCAAAATTATATTCAAATAACAAAAAAAAAACAAAAAAAAACAAATGAGAAAACATGCAACAAGTTGTCACTCTCCAGCATATGAAAAAGCTTGGGAAGCCCTCTTAATTCTTTGGATTTTTGTTTATCATTGGCTGAGCTTTCAAAGTAGCAACTTCCTTTTAATATATGACATGTCTTATGGAAACAGCAGTATTTCAGCAGTGACATTAAGTTTATTGGATTAACAGAAAATATGCAATATGCATCCTAAAAAAATTAGACAGGTGCATAAATTTGGGCACTCCAACAGAGATATTATATCAATACTTAGTTGAGCCTCCTTTTGCAAATATAATAGCCTCTAGATGCCTCCTATAGTCTTTGATGAGTGTCTGGATTCTGGATGGAGGTATTTTTGACAATTCTTCCATAAAAATCTCTCCAGTTCAGTTAAATTTGATGGCTGCTGAACAGGGACAGCCTGCTTCATATCATCCCATAGATTTTCGATGATATTCAAGTCAGGGGACTGTGACAGCCATTCCAGAAAATTGTACTTCTCCCTTTGCCTGAATGCCTTTGTAGATTTCGAACTGTGTTTTTGGTCATTTTCTTGCTGGAATATCCAACCCCTGCGTAACTTCAACTTTGTGACTGATGCTTGAACATTATCCTGAACAATATGTTGATATTGGGTTGAATTCATCTAAACCCTCAACTTTAACAAGGGCCCCAGTCCCTGAACTAGCCACACAGCCCTACAGCATGATGGAACCTTCACCAAATTTGACAGGAGGTAGCAGGTGTTTTTCTTGGAATGTGGTGTTCTTCTTCCGTTATGCAAAGCACGTTTTATTATGTCAATGTCAAGTTATGACTAAATAACTTAATTTTTGTCTCATCAGTCCAAAGCACTTTGTTCCAAAATGAATCTGGCTTGTCTAAATGAGCATTTGCATACAAAAAGCGACTCTGTTTGTGGCGTGAGTGCAGAAAGGGCTTCTTTCTCATCACCTTGCCAAACAGATGTTCTTTGTGCAAATTATGCTGAATTGAGAACGATGTACAGATGCACCATCTGCAGCAAGATGTTCTTGCAGGTCTTTGGAGGTGATCTGTGGGTTGCCTGTAACCATTCTCACAATCCTGCGCATATGCCGCTCCTGTATTTTTCTTGGCCTGCCAGACCTGGGTTTAACAGCAACTGTACCTGTGGCCTTCCATTTCCTGATTACATTCCGTACAGTTGAAACTGACAGTTTAAACCTCTGAGATAGCTTTTTGTAGCCTTCCCCTAAACCATGATACTGAACAATCTTTGTTTTCAGATCTTTTGAGAGTTGCTTTGAGGATCCCATGCTGTCACTCTTCAGAGGGGAGTCAAAGGGAAGCACAACTTGCAACTGACCACCTTAAATACCTTTTCTCATTATTGGACACACCTGTCTATGAAGTGCAAGGCTTAAAGACCTAATTCAACCAATTTGGTGTTGCAAGTAATCAGTATTGAGCAGTTACATGCATTCAAATCAGCAAAATTACAAGGGGACCCAAACTTTTGCACAGCCAGTTTTTCACATTTGATTTCATACAACTAAATACTGCTTCACTAAAAATCTTTGTTTGGAAAACACCCCAGTACTCAGATGTTCCTAGGAAATGAAAGACATATCACTGTTATCTTTTTTGTTGAAAGTAGAGTACATTATTATGCAGGCTGAGAGGGGTTCCCAAACTTTTCATATGACTGTATGGAAAACACAAATTAGCTTGTTTGATTTCCTCCTTACTCATGTTTCTATACCACGTTCTTCAAAACATGTAGGAAAAAAAATGAGAGAAAAACTCTAGTGCCGTTATTTTTCTATGTTACTTATCATGACTGAACAAATGGTTTACAAGAAATACAGTTTAATCACTTCGTTTATATTTTGCAACCTGACCATTGCAATTGGTTATGTCAGAGTTTCTGGGTTTGTCACAATTGTTTATGCAAGTACCAGAATGTGATGCCTTGTGGCACCATGTAAAAGGGTAAATCAAAGAGTAAAAGCAATTTGAAAATTACACAGTAACCTCAACTGATAGAAACTAACTCAAAACACATTTGTAATTGCATATGGGTAGTTTGAATATGCACAACACAGTGCTCTGTCATTAGTCTAGTTGAAGCAAAGGTCAAGTGAAAATGGACATTCTGCTGCAGGATTGCACCATTGGTGAGCAACGCAGAATAGTGAGATTTCTTGAGCAGAGAGTGAAACGTGCTTAAATTCACTGAAGGATGCTTGTTCAGTAAGGAAGTGAAAAGAGCTTGATTCAACAAAAAGCTTATGAATGGGTAAAAAGATCTAAAGCAGGGAAAACAAGTTTAACTAAGAAAGCTCGATATGGTCAACCATCAACATTGTACACACAAGTCATGGTGAATGTCTTCATCAGAGAAGACTGATGGATTATACTCTGTGCTGTTGCTTTACATTTGTTTATCAGCTATGAATCTACATATGCCATAGTATATGATGACTTGGGGTACTGTAAAATTTGTACAAGATGGGTACTGATCTGCACAAGCCAACATCCTTAGGAGAATTTCAGCAGGTTTCACTCATTCTGCTCAAAGAAATATCACTACAGTGTGTTGTTCAACAGTGGTGCAATCCCACAGCAGAGCTTCCATGTTCTTTTGACCTTGCCTTCAACTAGACTGATGGCAGAGTCCTGTGCTGTGTGTGCTCAAACTACCCATAAGTCATCACAAACACGTTGTATTGTATCAGTTCTATCCATTGGAGTTACCATGTAATTTTCAAATTGCCTTTACTTTTTGATTTACCTTCATAATTTAAGGATGGGGGCTGCTTAACTTTTGTCTGCTTTTAATAATAAAAAATAATTTCTTGTTTGCTATCTCAAATAAAATTCTAGTTTTGCCTGTTTAACTGTTCCTCTAATCTATAGATATACACACACTTTTATTTTGGTATATGTTTTGGTCTTGTGATTTCTGCCTCTGCAAGTTAAATAAATTCCTCACACAGACATTGCAAGTAAAGTATTCTTGTTTTAAATGATTTTTTATTATTTTTACAGAGGCCATGCAACTTCTCACAACAGCATTATTATTGGCTGGGCTGGTCAGCATCAGGACACTCCGGACTGATGATAATTATTCAATTGCCAGTTATGAAGGCCAGAGATTAACCAGCATGCCGGAGATCTCACAGTCGATTAAAGTGCTTCTTCTTTCATTCAACAATATCAGAAACATCAGTCTGCACTTGTCTTCATGTCTACCCAATCTACAGAGTCTGTTAGTTGGAAACCAACAGTCAAAAAGCATTTACATTGGAGACAGGGCTTTCATCAATGCTCCAAACCTGAAGTTCCTGGATCTGGGAGGAAACACGAATGCAGTCATTCACCAGGATGCATTTGTGGGACTGCAAAAGCTGCAAGTTTTATACCTTGATAGTATTGGTCTCAATGAAAGTATACTAGAAGGAAACTACTTTCGAGAACTGGTGTCATTACAGAAGTTGATCCTGACTGGGAACCGTATTAAAAGGCTTAGACCTGATCCCAGTTTCCATGGCCTCAAATCACTCAAATACATTGATTTGAAGCTTAACTTGATCCATCAAATATGTGGGGAAGATCTGCGTAACCTTCAAGGGCTTCATTTATCTAAGTTAGATCTTTCTTCTAATTATTTATCATATAATTCAACTATGAACTGTCCCACAATCTCAAATAGCATTAGTGTTGAAGTCTTGGATATATCTTCCAATCCTTTAAATCTTGTTGGGGTGGAGACGTTCTTTAACATTTCCACAGGAATCCAGATAAGCGAACTGGTAATGCAGCACAGCATTCTTGGGAAGAACTTTGGGTTCTCCAATTTGAAAGATCCAGATGCCAGCACCTTCTCTGGACTCACAAAAAACAGTGTCCGTTCACTGGACTTATCTAGAGCTTTCATTTTTGAGTTAAATCCCTCTCTATTTTTTGGTTTGTCACATGTTGAAAAAATAAATCTGTCTTTCAACAAAATTAACAAAATTCATCAGGGTGCATTCAATGGTTTAGGAAACCTTAAGATGTTAAACCTGTCCAACAACCTGCTGGGGGAAATTTATGCAGAGAGTTTTGAAAGCCTAAGGTCTTCATCAGTTAATTATTTAGATCTCTCATCAAACCATATAGGAGCAATCCAGTATAATGCTCTTGTGGGTCTTGATACTTTAGAAACATTAGATCTCCACAATAATGCTTTGACAAGGATCCCCATGAGCAGACTCCCTAACCTACTCTATTTACTTTTGGGAAAAAATCGGATCAGTAGCACCTATGGTCTTCATCAGCTGATCAAGAATGCAGTTCTTGTTGATCTTTCATTCAATCAATTGCAAGATTTAGGAGGTATTCAGGACATACTGACAATCCGTACTCTCCGTTACCTGATAATGTCATACAATAAAATGTCTACATGTACAGCCAGTGCTTTTCCCATGGACAGCCAACTGTACTTTTTGGATCTCTCTCACAACTCTTTAAATGAAGTCTGGAGGTCTAGCTCTTGCTTGGATATCTTTCATAATATGAAGCAACTTGCTTTTCTCAAGCTAAGCAGTAATGGTCTCATAAACCTGCCCAAAAACATCTTCCAGGGTCTTAAATCCCTTAATGTCTTGGACCTCTCTGGAAACCTTTTACGCTCTTTGTCATCAAATCTGCTCTTAAGTCTTAAATCTCTGAAGTCACTCAGTCTGTCCAACAACACTTTACTAACACTTCATCCTTCAGTCTTTGAACCCCTTCCAACCCTCACAATAGTAAGCCTTAGTGGCAATCCTTTTGTTTGCACCTGTGAGATGATGGCATTAGTGAATTGGCTACCGCATTCCAATGTTACAATTGCTGGCTCATCAGAAGACACTTCTTGTGCTTTTCCATCAACTCTTAAAGGAGTGCCACTTACTTCTCTGCAAGAAGAAGACTGTCAGTAGGTATTAGCATTGACAGAATTATCAGGGTACATAAACATAATTTAGTATATTTGTGTCTGTTAAGAATACCTATTTTCAGCATTTCAGTATTATTAACAGGTTTATATTTTAATTTGATAATAGGGTATATTTATTGATATTTATTGACAATGGCTTTTATTATTATTTGAGTTTGCTCTATTATGTCCTTGGATCATGCACTGTATTTTTGCTACATTTCTTCATAAGCATGACTAACATGACATATTGCCTATGTGTTTTAAAGCATAATAAAAATATGTTAAATTAAAGTGAACTTACTTTTTAAATGCAACCAACAAAAAAACAATCACAGGTAGTTTAATGGATTTATGTTACCTTAAGGTATATGTTTCATGGGCATACTTTGAATTTAGATAGATAGATAGATAGATAGATAGATAGATAGATAGATAGATAGATA